>OY720188.1:3637500-4180000 GCA_963082885.1 Parascotia fuliginaria | reverse complement strand
TTGAGATGTATTCAAAAGCTTTCCGATGGTGATGTTTTTGTTTAGCAAGTAGGGGATCTCCTGGACCCACATTGTGTATGTGTGACATTTCTTCACTGGGAGCTAGTTCTGTAGACACTATACCGTCCTTCACTACTACTTCTAAGTTACACTCGCCCGCCTTCCGCGGTTTGTGCATAAGCCGATGTGATGCCGTATACAAATATTTAAAAATTATAAAAAGTTGATACAAAATTGATCTTAATATGTTGAACAGAATGATGATTGGGAAAGAAACAACGTAAAGGTTCCTTTTATGGACCGAAGGTTGCGAATCATTTCGCAACGCTGACCCCTTCGCTAGGTCTGCATCTGCCTTCTTCGACTTGCGGTTCGGAGACCTCGTAGTTTTACGCGACAAACGGCCACCATTTGAATCGTCGCCGGACACCATCAAGAACACCAACACACCGGCTTGTTTAACACAATATCTCCATAAAATGTTCAGACAAAGAAATACGAGCTTATCCTACTCCCTATCATAAATACAGCAAAAAAATGTATGAATGTAGTGAAACGTACTATTGACAAATTTTGACGTTTGTTTGTCACGCTTGCACAGCTGACAACAAAATTAGTATTTACATGGTAAAATTATAAGTCATGAGGCGCATTCAATTTATTATTTATTATTTGTATATAAGAAATATGTACACTAAACCAGTTATAAGAATAAATAATATATTAAGATAAAATAAAAAATATAATTTAATCTATTGCTATTTTAATGGATATAAATTCGTTTAGAAATTATTTTAAATTAAAGCTTGGTAACTCTGATACTACGTTATGTTTTTGTGCATGCATAAAGTTATGCCTGAAAAATAGAAAGTACAAATTATACATTGATAGTTTTATCTAATGTTACAAACAACTTTTTTGGTAAATGTTTCACATATACAAATTTGAATATTATAATCTTTTTATTTTAAAAAGGACTTCGAAACGCTTGTAAAATAGAACGTGAAAGTCTTTATGACAGACGACCAGTTGACAAAATGACAACTGATGAACTGACATCTCACAAGTCACGACTTTCGTAAAACACGGTCGATGTAAGTTGTAAGGCAATTATTGAATCAATTCTAGCAGTAATTAGTGCAAAGGTGATTTCCATAAATTAATAAGTTAATTACAGATAACAAACGAATAAATTTCCTAGGTAAGTCCCGACACCGGGGTTAACCTAACCTTAGTAACACTGATGATTTGGCTCAAATTTTAGTCATATTCTGCCATAATTTGTGGTATTTTTTAGTTTATACTTGTTGTTTACGTTTTAATCACATTTCATGTAATAGTATTAACATAGATTTCTTTTATTTAAATCAAAATATTTCACATTATCAAAGTTTAGATAATGAATACATATGTACAAAAGTTAAACTAAACTTTTTACAGTCTAACATGACTGACGCCCCTGAGGAACAGTTAAACCAGATGTCTGTCAATGAGGATGACGACTTTGTGGACCCATGGACCGTCACTGGCAAATCTGAGACTGGCATTGATTATGACAAGTTAGTCAGTGAGTATTTAATAATCTTTTTTCCTAGGAATATGTCTGTGAAATTATTGTTCAGCCTAATGTCAAAATTGTTTTTCATTACAGAAAAGTTTGGAAGTCAAAAGATAGACAATGAATTAATACAGAGGTTTGAAAAGGTTACTGGTAAAAAAGGTGAGTAATGATGCAACTATTTGTCTGGTTTAACTATTGCTGTGACTCACAGATATAATAGTAAAACTATAGATATTCAGTATATGTTTTTGGCCCTGTAGGCTTTAGTCTAAATATCTCACAGATTAATAAGCTCAAACTGATACTTATTTAAAATTGTTACAAGAATAAAACTAATAATCAATCTTCCAGCACACCACTACCTAACTCGAGGTATATTTTTCTCTCACCGTGACTTCAACACCATTTTAAATCTGCATGAAGCTGGTAAACGGTTCTATCTGTATACTGGCCGAGGGCCTTCCTCTGAGAGTATGCATATTGGGCACATGATACCTTTCTTATTTACCAAGTAAGTGATAACTTTTATTTGCGTAAAATAATAGTACAGGTGCAGCAAGACGTAATTATGCTGCTTTATGTAAAGTAGTATGTAGACAATCATAGAATCTATACATCACTAAGTTCTTTGCTGAATCACTAACTTTGATGACCACCCTTTTTTATTATGCATTTCTTAATGAAGGTTTTGCCATATAATAGATTAACCTATCATCTAGAAGGATAGCAACAATAATAATAGTGAAACAAATTAAAATACTGTTGAATGTGATTTAGGAAAACAAACCTAAACTTTAATGTAATGAATTATAGGTGGCTCCAAGAAGTGTTTGATGTACCTCTAGTAATCCAACTGACTGATGATGAGAAGGCACTATGGAGGGACATCAAAGTCGAGGATGCTCGGCAAATGGCTTTTAACAACGCTAAAGATATCATAGCCGTTGGGTTCAACCCTGATAAAACATTTATTTTTAATAATTTGGATTTTATTGGGTAAGTGCTCAAATTTATTGATGTTTAGTGTCTATGTCCTTAACATTTTCCGGGACAGTAAACAGATATGATTATTAATGACAATGAAACATATTGTGTCTATGCGCCGCTCTTTCTACTTTCCGCGGTCTCGGCGGAGCCGCAACCGCCGCGGATGCAATCGCCGCGGATGCCGGGAGGCCGCAGTGGAAGATTAGTGTCAGTATTGCGACGCGCTGTTCTCCCTATCCTTAGCGGCCGAACAGCACGTGTTCCATGCGGCATGCGCCTCTCGAGGGAGGGAGGGGGCTAGACCCTCCCCAAATCGAACGAGTCCCGAGTCCGTGTGGTGAGTGGGCCATGGCTCGTCGGGCCGTGGATGAATGCGCGAGTGTCTCCCGTGACACCGTGGGTTTTAGTCGGTATGCCGGTCGCGCTTTGAGTGCGGTCAGAGAGTTCGACATAACCTTTTTATTACGAGTACGCACCTGCCTTGCCCAGGCGGGTGCATACGCCTAATGCGTTTATCACGAAAAAAAAAGGTATGAGTTATTTATTCATTCATCTAACTCAAAATGTTACACTTTTACTTTTTAGTAGTTTTTATATGTACTAAGTCACACACATGTAATAAACAACATAATAATTTATTGTACTCCTATTCATCGTGTGACTCAATGTCAACTGGGTTCTGACAGTGTTACCTTGACACCAAAGTGAAGACTCGATATCTAATTCGATTCCCATTTGACACCAAGTCAACTCCAGCTGAATTTCCATTTAACATTCAACCGACTCCAAATACGATTTTTACTTTCACATCTAGTAATAACAACAGTCTCTCTATTCCAGCCAATGCCCAGCATTCTATCAGAACATGATACGGATACAGAAATGCGTGACGTACAACCAAGTGAAGGGCATCTTTGGCTTTGGTGACTCTGACGTCATTGGCAAGATCACCTTTCCTTCTATAGAGGCGGCACCTGCTTTCTCGACTAGCTTTCCGTTCATATTTGAAAAGGCTGTTGTAAGTAATACCTTTTAACTTAAGCTTTTGTTATTGTAGAACACATATCACAAATTATAACATAATCTATAAAGTAGTAGCGCTGTGTAGATTTTGCGTTATTTTTAATGATTCCATCTCTTTTCAAAGTCGTTTTTAAAGCAATTGTTTGGTATAATGGCCAGATTTTATCATTGCATGTTCAGTATCATACCTTAAAACTACCAGAGCGTTCAGTAAGGTTTCAAAGAGACTTAATCAAACATACAGCAGGGTTGTGAAATGAAGTCTCCATCGAAATTTCCTGAGACTGGGGCTTTTCAAGGAGTTCAAGGTTTTACAGGACAAATATATGAGATTGACATAAGCTTACGACAATGTTGGCGTCAGTTTATGTCAATCCCATGCATTTTGTTATCTATTCTATGAATAGAATAGAAATCTTTACCACTTGTCTAGGGCCTCTCGTGTTGCAAGCGTCCATAGGTTAAGATAAATGCTTACAATCTAGGCTGTATGCTTGTTTGTAACAAAGAGCCATAAAAAATGATGAATGGGATATAATAATTAAAAGTATGTGGAGGTATCACACCATATACCTTTAACCAAAAGGAGGATCCTCTGACCAGGCTAAGTGATCGTGTCTGGCGCGCTACTGCCCAACAGTTGGTAGTCGGGATTTTGTATATTATATAGTGAGTTGGTGTGAGAATGTTGATATCGCGAGTCAGGCTTCCATACATTTGTTGTTTTTGTATAGAAGTTGATTGAAAGTGTTACTCAGCGCCATCTTTGTTTTCTATGTTGTAAACTCGTAGTAGTCGTCTTCACTTTAATTTTCTCTGTGCGTCATAATTGGCCAGATAGATGACGCCAGAAGTATTTGCGTAAATAATTTAGATTACGCCATGTCTACAGTACTATCCATGATTTTTTGCATTGCATAAAAGTATCTATACTCATGACCATATCCATTTTCAGACAATGTAAACAAACAGTCTTTTCAGTATTTTTCTATGAAAAACTACATAACCGAAGACACATGGATTTATACAAATTCTGTTCACTATTTATTTCATTTCATCATCATTAGATGTACCTCGTGTGACAAGTGTACGAGATTTGGGCATCGAAATGGAATCCAAAATGACATTTCGTAAACACATTGTTGACATTTGTACTAAGTCATTTAAAAATCTAGGTTTTATACTGAGACAATGTAATGACTTTCACGATGTAACTGTTGTAAAAATTTTATATAATGCACTTGTCCGCAGTCATCTTGAGACAAATTCTAGTATTTGGAATCCGCATGAGGCTAAATATAGCCTTATGATAAAGACTTCAAAATAAATTTACCAGATTTTTATATAAAAAAGAATACGGAGTCTATCCTTTGTACCCACTGATGTACCCGAGTCTTTTTGTCAATGGGACAGTGGGGTATAGTCGGCTAGTGGTAAGGAGAGACGTCGCGCTCGTGAAGTATGTGTACAGGGTTCTTCGTGGATGGTTACACCACCCGCAGGTACTAGCCTCGCTACAGTTACGTGCACCAAATGGTTACGTGGTAGCTAGAAGATATCCCGCTTTGCTAAGTGCATTAACAGCAAGAACAAATTTACTGCAATTTGCTCCCTTGTCGCGGGCAATAAGTTTAATTAATATGATATCGAAGGAGATAGATATCTTTCATTGTAGCCTGTTGAAATTCACAGAAGCAGCGTATAGAATAATAGAAAATATATAAATAGATATTAAGTTATTTTTACTGTGTATTGTTATGTATATTAATTATAGCTGTTGCCCGCGACTTCGTTCGCGTGAAAATTCAGATGGGTGTGCCTGTCTCTATGAGAATATTGCGTGCCTGATTTTATGGCAATCGTACATTGTATCAGTAATAAATATCAGTATTATCCGTCTCTATGGCGAATCCAGTTTAAACCCGCTACCGCTAAAACTGACAAACCACTTTCACACAAAGTTGCGACTCTTATTTGCCCACTTAATAAGGGTGGCTTCTGAATATTAAAGAGTATTTTCTAGTAATTTGGTAATCCTACTAAAAAAACTATAGAAGTTTCATACAAACTTTGCCACCCCTATATACCCCCTTAGGGGATGCATTTCGCAAAATTCCGTCTAAGTGAGCACCTATATCCTAATAGGAACGACCATGCAAAGTTTGAGATTCCTAGCACTTGTTGTTTCTGAGATTTCGTGATGAGTGAGTGAGTGACCTTTTGCTTTTATGTATATAGATAGCTTTTGCCCGCGGCTTTTTTCCAATAGACATTTTTATATTGTTTAAATACTGTTTTTCATACGATTTTTATTCTCCCATTCATACAAATCCTCTTTCACCTACCTAAAGATATACCTCGTAAAAACAATATACAATACACAAAGGCAAATTTTCACTACAATAACTTTCCCCTTCCCCTTCTTCCCTATCGCTCTTTTTCTCCACTCTCCAGTTTCCTCCTTTCTCTCCTCCCCTCCCCCTTCTCTTCTTCACCTCCTGCATCACTTGCCTCTTTTCCAGCATCTCTTGCCCTTTCCTCCACTTCCCTCTACCTTGCCTCCTCGCTTCCCCCTCTCTTCCCCCTCTCTTCCCCCTTCCTTATCCTCTTTTCCTCTCTCTTCCTATCGCTTCCTATCCCTTCCCCCTACCTTTTTCCACCATTCAAGAACTCCTTACTTTCCTCGTCCCTGCCCCCTCCCTTCCTCTCCCGTCTCCCTCACTTTCCCCTCATTCACCCTCCTTCCGCCTCTCTTCCCCCTCACTTCCCTCTCACTTCCCCCTCACTATCCCCTCACTCCCTCCTCACTTCCCTCTCACTTCCCCCTCACTTGCCCCTCACTTTCTCCTCTCTTCTCCCTCACTTCCCCATCACTTTTCCGTCACTTTCCCCTCACTTCCTCTCACTTTCCTCTCACTTTCTTCTAACATTTCCCTCACTTTTCCCTGGCTTTCCTCTGACTTCCCCCTGACTTCTCCCCGACTTTCCCCTCACTTCTCCCGCATTTCCCCCACACTTCCTCTTTGTATAGAATATTTCATTCCTAATTTCACCCCTCTAAATCCACTCCTGTTAAAATAAAATTATAAAGATATTTTTTTATTTAAATAGAAGTATTCCAAAACAAAATTTTAAAACTGTAAGTTAAAAAATGAAGAAGATTCATACAATCGTTTTCATCCCTTTTCACACACTTAAGAATTTAATTTTAAAAATCATTTTTTAGTACAACCTCTAGACATTTAGACAAACACACCCTCCAAATTTCAAGTCACTACGACCAGCAGTTAAGGCTGTGCGTTGTCTGTTAGTCAGTCAGTCAGTCAGGACAAAGCCTTATATAATATGTATGGGTGTATGAATGTATGGCTTAGACGTATAGCCATCGGGGATCAAAGCATACAGGTTGCTAGGAATGCTAACTCGTGATAGATCCACATAAAGCTGACCGTGCGAAAAACAGCTAATACTTAGATCCACACCCACAACTTTTAGTTGTGTCTGACCTTGGGCTTTATTAATTGTCATCGCGAAACAAAGTCTCACTGGAAACTGGATTCATTTAAAACAAAACGAAAGATTGTTTAGAATGAGAAGAATCCGAAAAATAATAACGCTATCAGATTCCGTAACCTGTTAAAGTCTCTGTTTCTATCAGGTTTCGTAGTAAATTAACAAATGTTCGACGTGATTCTTTAAATTGGCATAACTTTTTTATTTATGAACCGATTGACATGAAACAAACACTAAATGTTAAGTGAAGCTTACCACAATGTATTAGTGAAACCATGTCTAAATCGGATAAGCCGTTTCTGAGATTAGCGTGAAGAAACGCACTGACAAACAGACAAACAGACAAAAATTGTAACAATCATTGTTTTGGGTTCTATTTGCGTTGATAAAGGTCCCAATAATTTTTTTTCTCATATATCTTCCATGTACAGACAGCGATCGGTTACATTTTTATTATATGTATAGATATCAGCCTGTCATTATATTAATTATATCAGCCTGTCATTAGGTATAATGATGTATGTATTATAACATCGCATTGGTTGCATTACTGTTAGGATGTTATAATTATCTTGTAAATTATCTTGTGAATAAATAAATAAATAAATAAAATAAAATTTTGCAACTATTTTTACTAAAGATTAATAATCAAATCTAGGTTATTTAGTAAAATTACGAATTACTTTTTGCGGTCGAATAAAGACGTCTAATTGTTTAACAGTTTTATTTTTCTGTACTCTTTATTGTCTTTGAAAACCAATGTTGTAATTTATTAGAAGAAATAAGTTTAACCAATACATATCAGTACATAATATTTTTAATTTTTTATTTATTTTGGACTTTCCCTCGCAGGTCTGAGTTCATTTGTTTTATTGTAATACAGTATAATAAAATCGTAACATATGACTACATACAAATTCCATTTAGTCAATATTTCAATAATTTTCATCAGGCGGGCAAATATTCAAAAGTATCTCAGTATTCCATTTCAGTCCGTGGTCAAATTGTTGCATTTAGAGGTCAATGCTTAATTAGTTTAAATTACTTACATTTATTATTATATTAGGTACATTGTCTTATTATCTTAATGTTTATAAATCAACGGTTACAATAAAATACAATACCTTAATTAATAATAATACAAATATTTGGAGTATTAACAAATTAAATAGAATTTAATCGATTACGCAAATAGAGTATTAGTAAACGTAATAATATTTAAAAATGTGAAATTACTCTATATCAATATATTGATGTAATTAATTTTATTTTATCATCCTTGTCCCCATCACTATAAATTCATGAAACTATAGACAATGGAAATATGGCGGTGTTTACATTGTACGAAATTGGAGTTGGAATGGACTTTAAGTATGTTTATCCGAATTCTACACCCATATCACAAGCTATATTTAAGTATATTTCGGGTCTGTTTGCATAGATGTTTTAATATTAATTTTATTATTTCCTTTATTTTAAAATACAATTATTACAATTTTAATACATTTAAAAAATAAAGATCTCTATTTAAAAATACAAAAATATGAGACCCACTGATATTAGGAACCAAGCTACCAGTAGATAGCGCTCAAGAGACAGGAACCTCCTCATAATGCGAGCTGTGTCAAGCAGAAATACCCTCCTGTGTATGACTCTTGACTCATAATATGAATATTATTCCTTTGCACGACTTTTGCCCAAAAAGAATAACGTCTAACAATATGAATGTCCGAAGCAATGATAATACTTATATTTCAGATCCCCTGCCTAATCCCATGCGCAATAGACCAAGACCCATACTTCCGTATGACCCGCGACGTGGCCGCTCGCCTCAAGCTGCCCAAACCAACGCTATTACACTCTACGTTTCTACCAGCGTTGCAAGGAGCTCAGCATAAGATGTCTTCTAGTGATCCGAATGCTTCAATATTCTTGGATGATGGACCTAAACAGATTAAGAATAAGGTATATTTTATATCATTTGCTGCACTTTGTTCTTCGAATATATAAGCAGAGGTGTTTTAAAAACTGCCTCCGTAGTGCAGTGGGAGGTTCTGGGACAAAACTTTGTATCCTCCATAAAGTTTTGTTCTGAGTCTGTATGTACTTTGGGTCCGTTAATTTTATCTTTGTAAAGTCCCCCGCAACGCCCGCCCGCAGGGCTTATTCTATAGTGCGGACGTTGTATTTTAAAAAGAATAAAAACTAAAAAAAAAACATGTTTTGGCAGCTACGTTGAGTCCCATGTAAATGAGGTCTGTTACTATTTATCGGACCCAATTACAGACTTCAGGGTTATAATGATAATTTCTCTTTAGAAAAACCCAAAGTTACTAGATTCGGGGATCGATCCTGAGACTTCTACGTGGCAATCGGTACACAGTATCACTAAATCACTAAGCTTTAATTAAAAGCAAAATTTAATTAAGTACTGTGGACATTTGGAAGTTCGATTTCGCTACTTAAGTAATAGAAGTGTTGTATCTATGTACAACACTAGCTGTCCGTAGCGCGGTTTCACCAGCATCTTTGCTTACTGCTCTGCTCCCGTCGCCAGTAGCTTAATAGATAGTAGTAATAAGAGATTAGCGCGTTCAAACAAACAAACAAACTTACGCTCTATATAATAGTACAGATAGTAGTACAAAGGCATCATTGCTTGCGAAAACTTCTTCCGAATGGAAAGGTGATAAAAGAGATACAATTATAATAAATATTAAAACTTTTTATGTTATAGATTAACAAGTATGCATTTTCCGGCGGTCAACCCACGGTAGAAGAACACAGATTAAAGGGTGGTAATACGTCCGTAGATATTTCCTTTAAATACCTTAGCTTTTTCTTGGAAGATGACGACAGATTGGCTGAAGTAAGTGTATATGAAAACTATTATTTTTATTTCATTATTTCTACACTTAGATGTATTAAAATAAATTAGTGCTATCTTAGCTTACACACACACAGACACACGCACGCACGCACGCACACACGCACGCACGCACGCACACACGCACGCACGCACGAACGAACGCACGCACGCACGCACACAAACACACGCACGCACATACACACTCGCACGCACATACACACACACGCACGCACGCAAGCACGCACGCACGCTCGCACATTTGCATACACACACACACAAACTTTCACATTTATAATATTAGTAGGATGCAACACAATCTTATTTTTTTACATCTCTTTTCAGATAAAGAAAGAATACGAATCGGGTGAGATGTTAACTGGTGAACTAAAGAAAATAGCGATAGACACAATCACACCATTCGTACAGGCATACCAGAAACGACGGTCACAAGTCACAGACGAAGTTATGCGGCAATTCTTCGAAATTAGGAAACTTAAGTTATAAATATGTTAAAAAAAGCTCTAGCGGCCTATCACTACTTCTCATAGCAGTATTATTTTATTGTTACTTTGTGTTTTGTCTTTTCCTTTTGTATAAACAAGGATAGAGACAAAGTAAGTTTATAATAAAATTGCTATAAAAGGTTAGACTGTGAACAAAACGGCGACGTAAATTTAACTATTGGACAAAATGCAATCATACCTAATGGTATAAACAATTAGGTTTTTTTTGTGGTTAGATGCATTTCGTCATGCAAAAGGCAATAACGTGCCGTTCTTGCTGTGAGCTTGTATTAGACAAGTACAATCGTTCTAACATATTTTTTTATCTATACTATTATATAAAGCGGAAAAGTTTGTTTGTTTGTTTAGACGCGCTAATCTCTGAAACTACCAGTCAGATTTGAAAATTCTTTTTGCGTATGATAGCCCAGTTCTCGACGAAGGTTATAGGCTATGTAACATCACGCTACTGTGCGACGGGTGTAGAGCAGTAAGCAAAGAAGCGGGTGAAACCGCGCCGTGGATAGCTAGTAACTTAATATAGCTTATGTTCTGCAAGTGTACGCTGTAAGATCTCATTAAAATACTACTGAAATTGCAATAAGTTAGTATACCTTTGTCTTACCAAAAGATCCCTACAAACGATTTGTAAGGGCTGTTTTAAACGCGAGCACATCACCGCAATAATTTTACACGTCATAGAAAAAATTAAGAAATCTTGTTTTAACTGAGTCAAAGGGCTTTTGAAATGGTGTCCGCCACTTCTGGATTCCACTGGCGCTTACCATCAGGCAGAGTGGAGTCACTTTGGTGGGCTAATATAAAAAAAAGTAAAGCTTATAGCTGCGTATCCACTTGCGCAGCCTCGTAACGAGCTGTCTTATTGTGAGTGTGCCGTGGTCTGCAAAACATTCGTGTGATGCTCTGAGGCACATTATAAGCAACTAAGTACGTTCTTTGCCCGAGCCACGGTTCTCTCCGTTTCGCATTATAATCTTTATTACTTTCGCCGCATGCGAGTACAAGTACAACCGTCTCCACTTAACACGGCTCATGCTGAAGCGCTTTTTAACACGTAGGGATGGATTTACGGACGCAGTTTGGCTCCCTGCGCGTTTAGTTCGACCCGCGGTGCGGTGTCTTGCTCTTGCTCAACTGCGGGTCGAGGCAACTCCCTTTAATGGAGGTCCAGCTTTTTTTTATACAACTGGCGGCAAACAAGTATACGGTCGACTTGATGGTAAGTGGTCACCGTAACCTATAGAGGTGGCTGTGTTTCCAAGCATCGTAGTAGTAATAATGCTTAGAAAACACAACCAAGCCGTTGCCGGCCACGGAGAAAAGGATGAGGAAGAAAAAGGGAAAAGGAAGAGGACCGCGGGGGTATTTGGGCTGCCGGCGCTTTCACTCACCGAGCGAAATAAACAAAATACATTGTGAACTCCTGTGGTAAATTTAGTTCATCTTACTTTATACTTATACCAAAAATTAACAGTTTATATAATACCTACATAGAAACATTTATCACAGTTCACATGTTGCCTTTACCTTTTGTAGCAATATGCAAATTGAGGCAGCCTGTAAAGCACACATTTTACTTTTTAATTTTTCTTTACAACATAGAAAGCTGTAAGTAATTAATTATCTATAGAGTTAAATGTATTGCCTGCGTCACTTTGCATGCTACTTGAAACTGTAACTTACAAAAATTGTAATAACCTGGCGATTAAAAAGAGTGGCCTGAGTTTCTTGCCAGTTCTTCTCATGGCTCTACTTCGTCAGCGATCTGGCTGTAGGTTAATTTGCTGACATTTTGTAAACTTTGACGTTCATAAGTGTTAATTTAATTAACCTATATGAATAAACATATTTCATTTCATTATAAAACTAATATTCTTACGTCGATCTTCTATGAGAGGGTAGTACTTCTCTGGACGATCCAACGCATTCGTGCTGAAACCAGCGTGGATCTACTATCGTTTAATAGCCACAACGCTCTATTATCTCATTCTTGGTGACGTCATCAAACCATTTTTGTGAACACTAGTAATGTAGTTTCATATACGTCGACTCACTATACAATGTAATGATTTTATTTATTTCTTGTTAAGTATAACTTATCGTCTTAGTATTGTATGGACTGGCATAGTCAGTTTACCTATAAGGTGGGTCAAATTTCACGTAACTATTTGTATTAAAAACAAAAAAGTAGGTACATATAATATCTAATGACTATTATCTATTACTATCCGTAGATTTTTATACTTATTTTTTTTTAATAATGCAAGTAGTAAAATAGATGCAGTACTTACCTGGTAATCTACAGATCAATAGACACGCACAACTCGGGTAATCGCTAGCATAAAAACTCAGTACGGACTCTACGATTGGTGCATTTCTATCCATTCGAATGCTTGATCTTGAAATAACCAATCACAGCGCAGCTTTTACGTTCTGCGCATCCCCAACACTTTATTTTTAAAAGCTCAATTCAGAACAAAAGAATGATAACGCGTTATCTATGCGTCGTGTGCTTAGGAGCAGGGGCCTTACCATAACCTCTTATAGCAGTATTGTTTTAATCTTACTTTGTGTTTTGACTTTTTCTTTTGTACCATTAAAAACAAGGATAGAGACAAAGTCTACAAGAGGTTGTGGTAGAGCCCCTGATCTGTACGAGACACAATGTTATTTCTATTGTGTCTGATTACAGCATAAAAGAGGTAATTGTTTCATATACATCTCATAAAATCGCTATAGTTGCGACCACTCGTAGTTTGACACCATGGCAATTGGAGATGGTCTCCAGAAGACAAACTCGAAAATTTTTCCTTGTAAAGGTGAACGTTCACCTGGTCGCACCGCACGCGCTGCAAGTCGCCGCATTCGAATTCTGTATATGAAGTTCTGTACTCACACTCTAAAACGCTGTAGTCGCCGCAGTACCAGTACAAAAAGGGCCTGTTGCGTGTGCGGTGCGGCTAGATCTGCGTTGAACTTAAATATAGTAGGGCTGTGCATTATGCATAACTTAATTAATATTTATTATATTTTAAGATTAAATAAATACACTCATATATTTTTGCGTATTATTATTATCCTTAGGCGGTTGGCACACTGCCCTGCATCTGCGTCACCCAGGAGTGCGTGATCTTACGTTGCTTGTAGTATGTATTTTTGTATTGAAATCACGCGTCGTGCAACACACTTTCACGCGCAGTGTAGATATTCCTTCACGCACGCCGCAGCGTAGTGCGAGGCAGTGTGTTGATCGCCTTATTGAAAACCTAAGACAAGTAGGTATCTTTGGCCTGCTTTCCCTGTACCTAACTAGTTATTAAGAGGGCAGTAGGTAGATATAGTTATACCTATCCAAGCGTTTGGTACTTTATCGGTGTAAAATCCAGTAAAATTATTTTTTTAAACAGTATAATACCTTTCACTAAACTGTACAAAACACAATACAAAAAAAAGTTTAAATAAATTAACATAAAAATAGAAAATATTTTTATCAACTTGGGAGTCCGCTACGGTGTCATGGAGTCTCTATACAAAACAAACAGGTGACAATAGACAGAAAGACAAAGGCGGTCTTTCGAAAATATTAAAATTGTAGCACACACTTGTGCACACAACGCTACTTTTGATCGAATATGCATTACAATAGAACAGAAGTGTGGATGACACAGTCCTTACTTGGAGTATGTCGCGGTCGGATGTAATTGTGTACTCCTTAGTCTTGTGATAAAATAATCACCAAGTCTTGTTCTAGACTTCAATATAGTGATGTAGTGTTGTCGAAGTGTAGATCCGATTCCAGCAAAAGCACGTGTAAAGTTATAGAAGGTAGCCACGTGCTTTCAGTTTCATATTTGTTTGTAAAAGATGTGAATCATCAGAGAAATATTTTTCATTGACACGTTGGCACGCATGATTGCTTTACCATTAAACTAATTGATGCAGTAAATGTTATGAATAAAAATAAGTGCTATTAGATCCTATGTGCGACAAACCTTTCTAGAACTTCAAAAGGTGTTTTTTAAAAGATGTACAACCAAACTTACGAAGATGAAGCCCCGCTGCCTTTAATAGCAAACTACACAGTGGTAAAAGAAGTCGACGAAGAGAAGAGGGAGACAGAAGACCGTGTTATTCTAGAAATAGGTCGACAAGATGACAAAAGTAGGGAAGAACATAACACTTTCTCGCATAAGAAATATGATAAGACCATATCGCACCATCGATCTTATGTTTTAGAAGAGCCTAAACGGATTACGTATTTTAGGCCACATGAATTGGATCATTGCTCTTCTGAAGGTAAGATACTTGTTCCTTATCCATATTGGCTGTGAGATCGTTTGGTACGTCTGGTTTGGTTGGATTACTCCAAAGGTTCGCCTAGGACTAGGAGCATTTTGTAGCGCAAGATCGTTTTTTTAGAAGAAAAATAATAATGATATTAGCTATGTTGACTAGTTCGAATTTGACACCAGCGTAAGCAGGTCCGCCATAGCCTTCGGTCTGGTAATGATAGCAGCTCTAATAAATTATTGTCGTTGAAATGCTTGCGTTTTATTTCTATAGGCATAGAATGTAGGTTCGCCCTCTGTAAAATGGTGAAACGTGGGTGTTTTTATTTATTTTTATAGCAATGAACGTGAGCCCAATTAACCTTTCGGTTTTCTTCCTTTGCTCTCTGTTCCTATCTCCTAAAGATCTGTAACGCCTAAGATGTGTTTGCTTAGATAACATTGTTTTTGTATGATTAAAGAAGACAGCCATAGCTAATAGGTTACCATGGACAAAATGGATCTTATTTTTATGGAACAAAAATTAAAAATTAAAGCTACATAGCCAGATTGTTTTTTATGACAAAATTAAACATCATCAGATCCCAGGTACTACGAACAGGACTACAGGGAAACCGCCAATATTACAGAAACTGCGAACTCAGAATCGTCACTGGACTACTCTCATGAATCTCAGGATAACTCCAAGTATGGCTCCGAAGACCAAGACAGCAATATCCTCAACTGGAAAGAAAAAGCGCTACAACTGGAAAAAGGTGAAGTATTTCTAAATGCTTTTAAACCTTCTATTACCAGCTTCTAAATTTGATCCCGGGTCTTGTAATCAAGGCATGAAAAATTACAGGAATGGCATAGATGTAATGTCATGCCAGAAAATGCAATATAAAGTGAAATCATTTTGGAATTTATAAAATACAAAAAGCACAATCATATAAAAAACTAGCTTTCCACAGCGCGGTTTAGCCTGCGTCTTTGGTTACTGCTCTGCTCCCGTCGCTTGTAGCGTGATGTTACATAGCCTATAACCTTCCTCAAGAACTGGGCTATTATATACAAAAAGAATTATTCAAATCCGACAGTTAGTTCCAGAGGTTAGCGCGTTCAAACAAACAAACAAACTCTTCCGCTTTATAATAAGTAGGTATCTATAGATATAAAAAAACACATCTGTGTAAAAAGAACTCTACTAAGCTGTGTCACGGCCAAAATTCGCTTTATCTGCCGCAATTCGTGGATTTACTCTCGAGGAGACACTGTCAGATTATTAGCTAACCAGTTATTATGAGTAGGACGTAAGTAGGGACTTACTTAAGTATAAGACCGATTTCGTAATAGACCGGGGTAAACATATCGTCACAAAATGTTATAATATGATGTTCTCTGCTGATTTTGTTTGTGTGTATTTGTAATAAGCTTTTCCTTAATTTCAGAATATAAAAAGACGGCTTGTGATAGAGAGAGGACGCGCATGCGAGATATGAACCGCGCTTTCGATCTACTACGCTCCAAGCTGCCGGTCACCAAGCCATCTAAGAAAAAGTATTCTAAAATAGAGTGTCTTAGGTAATTCATACGAAAAACCAACGATTCTTAAATAACAACAACTGTCTTACAGTCTATTTAACTACTGGGGCGCTTTCAATTTAGACGTTTCAACCATTTATGCACTAAGCGTGCAGGATGGCACCGGTCCTGCTGTCGTGCGTGTGCCGTCCGGCACGCTTAGTGCATTTTATGGAAAAATCGACCGGCCGTGCGCAGTACGACAAACGCACCGCTGCGGTGCGGCGGCAGTCCGAAACGAAACATCTAAATAAAAAGCGCCCCTATTAAGGTTAATTAACAGTAAGTCAGACATAGAATTATGATTAATACTCTCACACGGTTTTGAACACATGTTTCATCAAAAGAAAACTAAACAGGGCACTACAAGTAGCGGTTAGACTCTCCTCGCATTGCAAAAGCCCTAGAGCGATAATTTATCATTCATCACTAGCAGTTGACCATTGGCTAATCTACCACCGACAATAGACACAAAAATAAGTTTGATTCAAATAATATGAATAAGAAAAAAAATGTGCATTATTGTATCTGTCTTTAGTGTCATTAGTAGTACTAGCATTGTCCGTTATGTCGCTAGTAACACTTCGGCCTCAGATACACAACCGATCCGTAGTCACACCAAAAATGCTACACTAGTGGTTTATTAATCAGTGATGAATTCATTTTCAGGATAGCAATATGTTACATCAGACATTTGGAGTACATGCTAGCTGGAGGCTCACCGGACGACAGCCCAGCGTTTTTTGAACATCACGCCTCAGAACTTAGACGTCGACAGCAGAGATATTAATCGTATCAGTTACTCAATTTATTTTGTCAATAATGCCGTTCATAGAATAAACTTAAATAAAAGTAAAAGACACATTGAAAGATGATTTACGTGATGGTACAAGCCTTGTATGTTTTGTCATGGCCTTGCTTAGGTAACCTACAATAATCACAATATATTAATTCTTGAGACATAATTTATATATTAATATTTTAGATATCGTTTTGTAGACTTTCCGTTTTCTTTTAATTGGTTTATTGTCCCAGCTGCCCAGCTTTTTGTAAACGGCATTTGCCTTAAAACGCCTGTTGTATCATAAAAGCAATTATAACCAAAAACGTAAATAAGAGCCTTTTAAATATAAAATGTAAGTCCAAAGTCAAAGTCAAAAACATTTATTTATTTGGGTTAATTATGAACGTGAAAATTACAAACAGTTACACTATCTTCCATCTTTAAGATATTGTTTTTAGTTACTAACAGTGATAGATTTCTAAGGTTGTATATTTACAGTTTAATAAAAGAGTGCAATAAGTATACTTAGTTAATTATTTACTTTATTTTTCTCAATCATAAATAAAATTATAATGTCAAATGGTTTTTTTTATTTCATTGTCTTCGCATGTCAGAACACAGCTAAACTAAGGTACATTATTACAAAGTAAATGTTTTTAAATTTGGCCACTAAATTTAGCAAAACATTATCATGATAAACTTTTAAAGTAATTTACACTCCGAATTTTTGCAGTGATGGTGTATGCGCGTTTGTAAAGCGCGTGAGCATAGACATTTTGTATCGTTCGTTATTTCGCGTTTGTATTGTTTGATAAAAATTGCGCTTTGCATATAATATACCCATAGTATACATTCTAAATTCAATTTTGAGTCAAGATTGCACAAAATGCCTGTTTTGTGTAAATGGCAAAACGGCTCTACTTATAGTTGACTGATTCACGACATTCCTGCGAATGCATTTGCATTACTTGTCTTGTTATTGTTCAGATAAGTTAAATTTAACCGAGTGTTTATGAAAAGTAGTTACTTAGAATGTGTACCTAACGTATTGTATAGCAACAAGTACCTACTGCAAAATTTGACCAGTAAATAAGTACTTCGATGTGAGACCATCCATTTATCGCTTTCAACAGCGCAGTCATAAAAACTTAAATAAAGCGGACCAATTTTAAAAATCAAATGAAGAAACACGTGGTCTATTGGTTGTTTATGCTCTCTTCCTGATCGCCCGCTCCTTGACCAGTTCCTGGTGTCTCCTCTCCAATTCATTGAGGTAATCGAGGTACGCGCACTTTATTACCACCGGTATTTTTACAACACCTAAGAAAGAAAGCACAGTCAGCGCCCAGTTCGGTCGTCATTACTAACGCTGTAATGATCTCTATAGATACCTAGGCTATGTCATGTCCTTCTTCAAACGAGGTTTAAAGAGTATTAATATAACGGTAGGAAGCTGCTTCGCATAGTCTCTGGCATTGCAGAAGTCTATGAGCGACAGTAACTACTTACTATGAGGTGGACTGTTGTCTTGTATGCCAAGGTAACCAATAAAAAAAACCTGACGATGACTAAGCATGTTTGTACACACAGTACCTATTCCGCTCATTACTTCCTGTAACTGTCATTCAAAGCAGAGGAACATTAGGAAACTGCAACAGCGATACATAAAAACTACTTAAAGGTACCTTTTTCTATAGAGAGGAAATGCGTTGTCGCATGACATCACGTCCGCAGGTAATGAGGCGGCTGTTTGGGCTCTTTGGCCTGAGATGGTAGGCGGCCAAAATACTGGCTAAAACCTCACTGTGCACCTACCGCCGCCGAAACATGATACCTATGTCTATCTTTACAGGGGTTGTCAAACAGCTTGTCTGCTCATAATAGAAGTTCTCTCTTTGGGAAGTCTATTTTCAGCAATGGACATCTTTGGGCTGTGCATCATAATGATGATGGTGATGCTGTACCTATTACATACTCTAACTAGCTTAGGTACTGTGCAAGAATATAACAACAACTAGTTATAAAAGAGATTTTATAAGCACGTATGAGCTATAAACCTTAAGATTCTTCTTTTCAAGAAAGCCTTGACAGTTAAGATGATGAGCGCCTTGTTTAACAATATGGTAGGTACAGATCAACAATATAAATAAAACAAATTACCTGAAAAACATGTAGTTATGAAGGATTTATACATTGAGTATAACGGTGCAATCAAAGAATCGACGGTGTCTTTTTTCTGCAAACAAAACGAAAAATTAGCGGAGACAAAATTAAGGTATTATGGTTCGTTAAAGCATTTTTCTATAACATATATGTTATGGATGTTGTCAAGTACATTTAAATTTAGTTAACACAACATAGTAGGTACCTCCTAACGTATATTCGCCCGAAGGCATAGGCAGAGGTGTAAACGTATAAGCTGATATAGTCTAAATGGGTGGAAAGATTTTAAGGAAAGTTGGTAGGTACATAGTGCCGGAGACGGACATAGGATACTTTTTATTCCGAAAATCGACCTGGTTTCCGAGTTATATTAATTAAACAAATACCATTTTTCGCGCGGGCGTTTAAATAAAAGAGTATACAGCGACGACAAAATGCTGTAAAGATGGCATATTATTCTGTAATGTAACATTTTTTTCCTTGATGAAGCAATTTAATAATTAATCAGGTCACAATACATCTAGATACTAAGGCCAAAGTCATATTAATATTATTATTATAGCTTGCTCAATGCCATAACAATCTGACATGTTACATTAAACCGTTTTAAGCCCGGTTTCCACTGCGAAAGGGTAATGTGCGGAAAATGGTTAGGCGGAACGGACTCCTTTTTAATGAAATAGGTTTGCGTTTCCACCAACGAAGAGTTGGTCATTTGATTTCCACTGCAAAATGAAACTAGATAGAGAAATGAGCGGACTGAGCTGAACGGAAAATGAGAAATGAAAAACGAATTGATAATTTCCACAGAGAACGAGTTCAGTTGAAGTTTTGAGCTGGTTGCGTGTGGTCGTGTTGTTGCGATGTTATCGAGTGACACGGAATCGAGTGATGACAGTGATTATTTATACAGAAAAAAGAAACACGTATTGTTTTATCTTATGCAAAGAAAAAAACGCGCCAAACGAAGATTTTGGCTGTGCCAGCATATTAAAGAACGTAAATTAAAAGGGGAATTTAGGCTGTTTTATGATTTAGACAACGAAAAATTTAAGAATTATTACAGGGTTACTAGAGAACAATTTCAAGAACTTTTGTCATTTGTGGAGGTCGATATTTTGAAACAAAACACCAACTTCAGGAAAGCTATTTCACCTCAAGAAAAGCTAGCTGTGTGCCTCAGGTAAGAAATAAAACATTGTTAATAGGTAATTATTTTAGACTTTACTCAGAAATAAAACAAATCAGTAAAATAATGAAAAAGAACATTATGCTTAGTTATCATAATCATGTAACGGGGATGGCTCAAATCTTCCCGAGCTACTGTATCCGTGGTATGTCGTATTATTAGAACCTGACGCTGCTGCTTCCGGTAGTGTGTATACGTAATTGGCAGAACGTGATGATCCTGCTACTGCTGCCGGCAAGTTATTGTTTACAGGGTCTCTCGACGTAGTGTATCCGTAATTAGCAGAACGTGATGATGCTGCTGCTGCCGGCAAGGTATTGTTTACTGAGTCTGGTGTAACACAAGTACTATAATTTTCTAGTTCTTCCTCGGCGTCACTAACGATTAGAAATATTTTTTTCTTAACGCGATTTTGCATCCACATAGGCATCGTTTTTATGGTGATCGCCATACTTTCTAAAAACAAATCAATGGCACCTTTTTCTTGTGTATTTGTCATTGCGCGTCTTAAATCTCTTCCTTCTTGTCTTTTTTGGTGATTTTCCTCCATTTCTTTCAGTAATTCTATAAAATCTCCATCTGCGGTCCGCTTCCTTGTCTGAGTTTTACCTCCTTGTGGTGCACTAGCCTCCGTATTATTGATTGTATCGTTGGTTGGATCTACAGATATTTCTGAATTATTAGTATCTTCGTCATCTTGCGCTATGGAGGTTTCAGGTGTTGCCGATGATCGTATATCTGTAGAATTTAAATTGGTAGACCTACTACGATTTTTCATATATGGAAGTAAAAATTCCATCAATTCCGCATATCTCCAAGTATTGAGGTTTGTAGCTGCCTGCCCAGATCTGGTGGCTTTCATTCTCTTTAAACTGTCTCTATGGTTATCCCTTAACTTTTTCCACTCGGATTTCGCATCCTGGACTGAAACAATAAAGATAATTAGGTTCCGGTACTTAGTTTCGAATGACGCTGTAGCGACTGACTTTTTCTTAACTTGCTATCGTTAAGCAAGTTAAAAAAAACAGGTTCAAGCGATTTATGCAAACACCGGATTTTAATGAAGGAGCAATGTTAGCCAGCGTGAATGTGAGAAAAAACAAACTAAATTTTAAATGTCAATAAGGTCGAAAATCGCTTGAACCTGTTTTTTTTTGACTTGCTTAACGATAGCAAGTTAAAAAAAAAGGTTCAAGCGATTTTCGACCCTCCACCCCACTCCATTCCAGTCCAGTCGTCCATTCCATTCCATTCCATGGTAATAAACACATTACCCTCCTTTGCGTCGCGCAATCGGGTAAAAAGTGTCGTGACAACTTTTGGTCTTAATTTTTTCCGTCTAGCTTCCTTTCGCAACGCGCGATAAGGAACTTCGTTCCAAAAAGTTTATAATTTATTAATATTATTATATTTTGTTTCAGATTTCTAGCAACAGGCGACGCATTCAAAACAATAGCCTACAATTATCGCATGAGCACACCAACTGTTTCAAGGATAGTACACGATACTTGTATTGCAATTTGGAAAAAATTACAGCCTATTTATTTGAAAGAACCCAAAAGGCAAGATTGGGAAAATATAGCAGAAGCTTTTGAAAATATATGGCACTTTAAAAATTGCCTTGGTGCCATTGATGGTAAACACGTAGCGATTAAATGTCCTCCACATTCGGGAAGTCAATTTTACAACTACAAAAAATATTATTCCGTAGTATTACTAGGGGTTGTTGATGCACACAAACGTTTCATAATCATTGATGTTGGATCGATGGGGCGTTTCAGTGACGGTGGTATTTTTAATGATAGCGTGTTTGGAAAAAAATGATTAATAACCAATTAAATTTACCGGACAACCGTCATTTAGATGAAAGTAGTTCAGTCAGAGTACCTTATGTATTTATAGGTGACAAGGCCTTTGCTTTACGTAAAAATTTACTGAGACCATATTCAAACGTAATAAATGATAGACCGAAAAGAATATTTAACTATCGACTCAGCAGAGCTCGAAATGTTGTAGAGAATGCATTCGGTATTTTATCCGCTAGATGGCGTGTTTATCGGCGACCACTAGAATGCAAACTTGAGACGGTCGATCATATAATAAAAGCAACTTGCGTGTTGCATAATTATTTATCTGTACAATTATCGTCACTACCCACATCGGCTGCAGATTATCAAAATGACAATTATAATAATCCACGACCCAACAACATGACCTTTGATAGACTGCGAGCTACACGAGAAGCTTTTAATGTACGTAACATATATTGCGATTATTTTAACAATTCCGGTAGAATAGCCAGTCAAGATTCACTTGTTTCATAAAATAAATTCAATTAAAAAGACACTTACTGTTTTTTATTTCAGCCAAATTTACATCATCAACTATAGATTTCCATGCCGCTTCTTTTATATCTATGTTTCGGTATTCTTTAATTGATACATTCCACAAACATGGGTATTGTCGTACAGCTTCTATAAATCGCTCCATTTCAAACCAAAACAACACGTGTTACTCGACTGCCATAACAAACAACAATGCGGTGATGCGAGCGCCAGCCGGCGCGTAGCTGCGGGAGGCGAGAAGCGCGGGGGGCAGACAGCGAGCGAGTCCGTTCTGAACTAGTCGGTGCAGGCCTTGCGCAGCGGACTCTTTTCAATTTCTTTTTACTCGCTCAATCCGCCCCGCTCACCACTTTCTGTGTGGAAACGCTACTATGTAAATTGTAATTGCGAGTTGAGCGGAGTCCGTAAGTACTCCGCTCCGCTCCCTAGAACTGAGCGAGCTCATTTCTACTCTTTCTACACGCTCGGCTCTTTCCGTCCGACTATTTGTTGGTGGAAATACAAGTATGCAGTTTGCGTTTGCGAGTTTAACGAAGTCATTAATGGGTCCGTTCCGCTCGCGGTGGAAACCGGGCTTTACCCTTATGTACTCCTTGTATAACTATGTCGGGGGAGGCAGGGTATGTTTGACTGCGATGGCGCTTATTATCATTCAAACATGTAACTTCTGCCCGGAAGCGACATCCTACGCGATGATAATACCCTGGTATAAATGGGTCATATCGTCGACAATGTTTCGTTGCAAGGATGAAATTGTAACGCCTGTTACACGAGATTCCAATGACATTACGCTTAGGCGGAAACTCTACGGCAGATATAAATTATTATGTGTGCCATTGTCATTTTTAAATAAAATAGGTACATATGTGTTAATAATATAATATGAATATTACTTTTATAAATAATAATACTATTACCTGTGCTATTACTAAGATGATGTCGACCGCAAACTGTAACTTCCCAGAAGTCAACCACATCGCAAACTGTGACGTAATCCAATCACACGTATCTATATCTTGGCAGTTTAAACTCAAATACGGGCAGACAGACAAGCAGACAGACAGACGGACAGCGGAGTCTCATTTATAAGGTCCCGTTTTAACCTTTGGGTACGGAACCCTAAAAATTAGTAAGATTGGGTAGGTACCTAGATTAAGACGATTGATCTGGTGTATGTTTCGGGGAAACTCATACATTTTGTTGATATGCTGTTAAGGAATAGTAGAAATTTAATTGAAAAAGATGCTGAGATGTTGGAAATGGTACATTCAATTTCAGTACATTTACCTATGAGTACAAAAAGAAAAATCAATTTAGACTAGCAACTAGTAAAGACAGAAATTTGACAGAGATTACTAAGTATTACTTTAGTGCATGGCCTGATGAATCTAAGGTTTCCACGGAATGTAAACCATATTATAAACCTAAGGATGATATTTATGTTGAAGCAGGATTAGTGTTTGTGGGTTCTAAAATTATTGTACCAGAATCTTTAAGATCCTATGTTCTAAATTTGATTTACCAAGGACACCCTGGGATAAGCTAGACAGCTATTTTATTGGACAGGTAGGTATGGCTAAGCATATTAAAAATGTTATTGTTAAGTGTAGGACATGTGAAAAATTTAGACCTAAGAATTAATAAGAGCCTATGTTATGCCATATGATACCTAAGGAGAGAATTAGTAAAGTTGGAACAGATATATTTGAGTTATCTAGTAAATCATATTTAGTGATAGTTAATAATCTATCATATTGGCTTGAAATAATTCCTTTGTTGGATAAGAGTTCTAAATCCATAATTAATGCAATGCAAGAAGTTTTTACTAGATTTGGTTACCCAGAGACTACAGTTGTTGATAATAATCCGTTTTTGTCTTATGAGTGTAAACAGTATTATACGTCTAAAGATATACAAATTGTCACTAGTAGTCCACATTATATATTATGTACTGACTTTTGTGCTAATCCATTACTTCTATAGTAATGGATTAGCAGAAAAGTCAGTACATATAGCAAAGGCGTTGTTAAGGAAATCTTACGAAGAGAACATTGACTATAGAGATTCTTTGTTACATTATAATAATACACCTTTAGCTGGCTTACAGATCTCACAATCACAAATATTACATAGTAGACGCCTAAGAACTAACTTGCCTACTAGCGGTATAGCTTTAGAACCAAAGATAGAGAAGAATGTTGATATACTGTCAAATATGAGAAAGTCTGTAACTAAAAATTTTTATGATAGAAAGCTAGAAGAAAGGAACAAAGTTTTGAGATAGGAGAACAAATAGTGTATAAAACTGATAAGGAAAATACTTGGAAAAAGGAAAATAGTATTAAATAAGGCTAAAGAACCTAGATCTTACATAGTAAGTAGTAATTCTAAAGCACTAAGAAGACTTATCACATGAAAAAGTCGCAAACCAATGTAAGTCATGGTCCTAGAGATATGTATATAGATATAAGCGATAATGATTGTCATATAAGTTCACCTAGCTATTCACAAAGTGTTTCACCTGAGGTAGCAAATAATAATAGTTCAAGTTTTTCTCAGACTAGATCTGGGAGAATTATTAAGCCTAGACAGATTTTAGATTTGTAATGATTAATGACCTACCAATGTTAATTAAAATAACATATAGTTTAGTGTTGTATAATTTATGTTTCTTAAAATAATAATGCTTATGGGGGAGGTGTTCTGGAATAGTATTGTATACTTATCTATGGTACCTATATTGTATGTTATCTATGAGGTTACCCTCTCTACCTTATTTGTGAAGTTGACTAGTAGATTCTGAATAAAGTATTATTAATCTTTAATTATAAAACAGTAACTAGACTTGATATTAAATAAAATGATACCAAAAACGTGAGCAAAGTACCTACTTATATACTTAATCCAAAGTTCATTATGTTTAGTCTAAAACCTGAACACGGACTGAAAAACTAGGTAGTCTATGAAATAACCCAAACTCCAAACACACTTCATAAATTATTGCCTCTTAAATATATTTGGAAATAGTTACCAAATCATTCTTAAATATATTTTGCCTTTACGAAATTAGTCAAACAATCAAGAGAATCAAATGGAAAAATAAATCATCTTCATCTTCATGATCTAGAAAATCTATAGACAAAAAACTTTTTTGATATGAGTCTGTTGGCTTGTTGGCTATAGGTGCCTACTGAGTATACACTTCGTAAACACGAGGTCGTGGGTTCGAAACCGGACAAGTACCGATGCTTCTGTCAGTTAAGTCCTTTATACTAAATACAACTGGTTCAACTGGGCATTAGTTAGAAGAGTGCGACATGAATACACCGTGTCTATGTTTCTCCAACCCACTGCGGATTTCATTGAACTTATAGGGGGGAATGAATGAACAAACACTATGCCAAGAACGACGTCCCTCGTATGTAAGTGACGTGAATACACCAGGGCAACATAGATAAAAGAAGATTCGCAAGAATTCGCCCGTCTATGAAACACGAGTGGGGCGTGACCGCTGCGCGCATTGCTGCGCGCCATAGTGTCTGCTCAGTGTGGCATACATTGCTAGGTACGCAGTGACAAAGTACCGCTACCTAGACCTCGCGAATCATTTGACAGAAGCACACAGCGCACTATTCCATTCCAATCCAATACGCGGACAGCTTTCATTGCGGGCACACGTTTTGCAAAAGTGAGTGGCTCCTGATGCGAATGGCACGCGCCGTTTGTGAGATAGACACCCGTTTACCAGGCTCACAGATACTATAAGAACATAGCGATAAAGTTTAGATTTACTAAAGTTTCTTAAACTTACTTAATTATTATCTTAACTATTTCATACCAGCTGCGCCCCACGGCTTCGCCCGCGCCTAAAATGTGTTTTGTCTCTCTCGGGAATCAGGCCGATTTTCGGGATAAAAAGTAGCCTATGTCTGCCTTCGGCGCTGAGTGGTAACAAACACGCACATACATAAAAACTTTAACATTTTAAAGTATCTCCACTTAAAACTAGACGAAAATTCATAGATATTGTTTTTTCTGTATAAACTATTTAGTGGAAAAATAGTTTGTTCAGAAGCCTTAGCTAAGATCAATTTAGCGGTCCCTCGGACAAGCAGCCGTATCCTGTAACAGAACAACGTTCAGCCTTCCTTTTTGTCGTACCAACTATGGTCAACATTCCCCTTTTTATCGCATGTGTTTTCATTGTAATACAATATGCCATGACGGATATCTTTGTTCATCGGTTTCTGCTATAAAAACCTTTGTCTTGAGAGTTGATTTAGAGTTAAATTGTTAATTTTATTTCGGTTACTTTTAGTTTTCTGTTGGAACATACGGTTCATGCCAGAATAAAATTTTGTAACATAACGAGGTATATAATTTGCATGCTGTGTTCACTTCGTGAAGACCGTACACTGGCCCACGTATTTTCTGCTAAATTGATTTATACTATATTTAAGCACGCAAAATAAAAAAATAAATTATACATACCGACAGTTAACCTCAAATCTATAAATGCACTTAAAACAGTATATTAAAACCACTTTTACCACTAATATTCAAAATAAATATTTTTACTGATAAATTATCAATAAAAAATATCTATCACCGTCATAAATATAATTTAATTGATATAAACGCCAATGTATTTTTTATTTATTCACACTGATTATTTGTACTGATACGACACACAAAGGTTCGCAACTAACTTCAAGGTGTAAAAGGTTCGCAACTAACTTCAGGGTGTTGCTTTTTTCTGTCGGTGTGCGCGCATTGTAAAAATTCACTCTCATCATTTTTCCCAATCGCGCCAAAAGAAGTATAACTTCAATAATATATGTACTTAATTACGACGGAAGTCGCGACTTCTAGAATAGCTGCCATTCACAAGTGCCATCACTACCATAAGAATCTTATGTTTCTAGCGTCCTTTTGCGCTGATTCTTTATTTTTTCTTGATCCAATCCATCTATTTTAAAAATCACACTTAATAATGAATATAATGATTAAGGTCCGTGAACTGTTTGAAAAAGGTACATAATGGTCAGACAGCCGCCAACTTTATAATTTACGAATTGGAATGTCCTACACCAAAAAGTAACCTAGTAAGTTATGTATAGGTAAATTTGAATGTATTAATAATTCAGTTAAGAAATTTTACATCTCTCATATTCGCGTAGGGCCTTATTACTTCCAAATGGGGATTGTAGGTGACCAATTAGCGCTCTAGGGTAATAATGTAGCTAAAAAAGCCCTAGGGCGGTAAGTAATTTAAAAAAAACATTTCACTCTTTCAAAAAGTTCGCGTACATCTAACCATCATACTGGCAATAGACATCATGCATTCAGCCCAATGGCAAAAGAGGTCGCTTCGCTATTCAGCCTTGTCTTCGTATGAGTTTAATAGTCATCAATTTTAAATATCGAACGGCGAAGCTCAATTTCGTTCTTGCAAAAAAAAAGATGAAAAAAGGCGGGAATAGAAAACTTTTATTCTTGTAATGCCATGCTCTAAGCTTACAGCCCTTGGCTACTAATCTACTATTAATATTGTCTGTAATAGCGTAATTATGTCTAACCAAAAGCCTTAGGTACGTAAATTTATATACAACTTTAAAATCTAACAAATTTGATTAGTTACTTACCTATAAAATGATCATCAGATCATTTATATATGTTAGTTAGAACACAGACGCGAAGCTAATAAAATAAAATAAATTATAATGGAAGGGAAACCTGATAAACTACAAAAGAAATAAATAAAATATCCGCGAAGTGGATAATAATAACCACGTGGAACCGTGCAGAGCGCGGTGACGTAACCATTTCTACTAGGATAACATGCACCAAGCAGAGGTGTAATACTTGCGAGCAAGTGTATTGACCGTAATTATTTTCAACCTTATTTTTAGGCTATTAAAGTATATTATAGAATGTAGTTTATACGTACAACAACGTTACCACAGTGATCGAAGGTGGGCGGGCGTCTAGTATTCAGGCTCCTGAGGTATTCTGACCAACGGCGGAGGCACTCAGTGACATCTTGTTGATCACCCCACACTCCTTGGTGATACGTGAAGTAAACAGAACCGATTAGGATCCCAGCCTGTTGAGAAGGTATACATACAAGCGGTAAATTGTATCAATCAGTACTAATGATGGTGAAATGCTGAGGAGGTTTTATGAAATGTATTATTAAACAAGCACACAGTCATGCTAGACAAGTAGACATAGTACGTAATTGTAAATGAGTTAAGTAGGTAGTAATTTCATTTCAACATTAAATTCATACAATTTTTAATTGGTTAGGATTATGAATGAACAATAAATAATTCTATTACTTAAGTGTATTGCAAAAAAATACATAAGTAATTTGAAAGACTTTCTACTTGCATGACTTATTTGTATAATTTTAATGAGAAAATCTTATAAAAATAACTTAATCTTTCGTGTATGTCAAGGTAATCGAAAATATTATGCAGATTAATTTCATTAAAGTAACAATGCTTGAATATCGCCTTTAAAGCTAGGGGAACCAGTAAATCAAATCTTAGCAGCTACTAGGGCATAAGCAAATGCAAGTGCTGGACTGGTCCGTGTGTTGGACTTACTTTGACAGCGTACATGAGCTTGCCGTGAGCATAGTAAGGTGGCTTGGGCACCAATGGTTTCTGGCCGGACTTTTTTATTTTGTATTCTTCTTTAGTACAAACTTTAATGCAGGTCGGATTTAAACGGAGTTCTATGGACAAAAAACAAATGCCTTGGTTGGTAAGTATATAATACATTTTGCACCTTCAGAGGACTCCAGTAAAAAAGCTAGGCCAAAGTTTAAGAAGTAATTTACAAATCGCCAAGCATCTCGTTCCTTTACATCTTCAATTTCTTTACTTGGGTAAATTGTAACCTATATTTTGTGTGATCAAGTGAGAGGGGAAAATGATCTTCATTTTTACACAAGACTAGGGTATTTCCCAAAGACAATAGGTCTATTTTGATTATTCTTATTCTTTTCAGTCGTTTTGCTCTTTACAGACCGGTCGTGAACGTTCTGTAGCGTTTGGTGAGATGATGCTAGAACTTCCATTATTTACATATTATTAAAGCTTTTTAGCTGTACACATACAGTAGATATAGAGGCGGCTTAATACCAACGATATGTTTCTGGAGCATTGTTATATTTTTAGTATCTTAGTGGATTCTAATTAAAAAATTAGGCGTTATAATTTCGTACTTATCGAAAACAAGTGCGATACATACGCGTGCGTGCACTTAACGTTACATAATATAAAACATACGTTTGTGTCCATGTATTGGACCTCTTCTAATCTTTAATACCTGTTGGAACAACGACACGAATTAAATTGTAAAATTTACATCATGTAAGCATGTAACATGATGAATATTTTACTTTTACAAGATAAACGGCACAAAGTTGTTTGTTTAGAGCTAAATAAATAGTGAATGTTTTCAAGTTTTCAACTTTAGCAAGGTACTAAATATATTTTATAGTACAAAACCACACTAGAATTCTATTGTAAGATTGCCTGGTAAAAAGTTTGAGGAGCATTTCAGAGACGTTACATAATTTGTAATAACTACCAGGATAACATAAAAGCAAAGAGAGCCGATGAGTAAAATGTAGGGCAGTTACATGGACGTTTCATTCATGTAAGGGAGATAGTCTTATTTTAATTACATCATTATGTCTCTTTCTAGCTACAATGCTTTTTCAATCAACGCAATTTAAAACCTAATCCAAGTTATTATATCCTGGTACTTTGGGCATTTCACTTTTTTTTTTCATTCGGCCGCTTTGCTTGTTTTATAATAATGACGGCGAAAGTAATATTTAATTTTTATTCATGATATGTAATTTAGAAACGAATAATATGGATACCAAGTAAGTATGTAAAATAATACCTTATTATGATTTCAGTATTATTTTTGCCAAATTTATCTGATGTAATTACATTGATAAGTTATTCTAGCACCGTGGTGGGAAGGTCTAAGGAATTAAATATTTTTATTGAGGAGGCGGGCTGAGTAATGGCCTTTTAAATTAGTCGATGGTCCATCTGCTATGCCATGTAAGTACAATTCTGCACCTAATAACAAAATGTTTATCGGCTACTTGCTAGTAACTTAGGGAGACAATTATTTCCGTCTAAAATAAAAAGATAAATATCATATAATACAAATAAATTTAGGCACAATAGCGGCCTTATTGTCGCTCAGTTACGGTAATCAAACTAGGTACCTATCGCCATATTCTTTATATTGAATGAAAATACAACTATAATTTTATATGCCGAAACAGTCCGCCGGATGGTTAAATAGTATTTCAATAAAAACAAGGAGCAGAAACAATTAATTAGAAATGTTTATTCAATTAATTTGAATACTGTTTTCATGAGGGACGACATTATTATTTTTATTGTTACAAGTCACTGACACTCGTTGGTAGTGTTATCTGTGTAACTAAAATAGAATTCACGTAAGATGTATGTTTGTGTGGCTCGCTGACTCATTTAGATACAATGAACGAATTCGGGTACCAGGCTCGTAGAAATGCGAAGATGTGAAATTCTAAAACGAATGCAGTCTGCGATAGCGCTCGTAAGTTAAATTAATACAGGGTTTTCAAATCATAAATATAAAAAGAAATAACGATATTTACGAGAGATAGGCATGCTCTATCTAAAATTGAAATTTGTAAACGAATATAACATCTTACAGAAGACTGCAGACCATGTAGTCTCGTATCGATGGTACACATCTAAATTGTCTCCTGAAGTGCGTGAAGTAACTATTCAAACTGTTTTTTAGTAACATACCGTAAAAAAATATAACCTAACTAGATTTCTTCATTAATATCAATATAACTAAACTAATAGTTTTCGTTTTGAAGAGTTTTCCATAATTCGAATATTGGTACTTAAAAATTCTAAATTCGTCTAAATGCTTAGCATTTTCATAAAAAAATTAAAGACTTTAAACTCTAAAAACACATTCAACCATTTGCAAAGTCTTCCTAGTCCACCTGAAACAGCTTAGTAGGTACATCTGAAGGATGTTCAGACGTAGCGTCTAGACGAAATGCAGATCATCTACTGAAACAGGTTTAACACAGAAATATTATTTGGGAGTAAACATTTGATTAGACTGGTACAAAAACATGGAGATAGACAAACTAGGACCTACTAGTAGTGTATGTGTAAATACTTAGATGTTGAAGATAAATATTTCATCATATCAGTCGAACGACGTCCACTGCTGGACATAGGCCTCCCCCAATTTTCGACACGAACATGAAAATTTGAGACTCTAAAATTTCATTTTAAGCTAAAAAGTAAAAAGTTATGATCTTTAAGTTACTTACAACTTTAGAAGCATCACAGGTAAGTCGACAATAAAAAACACAACTCTCGGGGTACCTAAATTAAAAGGGGCGTGATGTTACATAGCCTATAACCATTCTCAAGAATTATTCAAATCCGACTAGTTGTTTATGAGATTAGCTCGTTCAATCAAACAAACTCTTCGGTTCTACATAATAGTAAGTATAGATTGGAAGGATATCTAGAGACTAGAGCTATGGGTACAACTGATTCATGCCATTCATTCAGGAACCGGCAAGGCTCTACTATCGTAAAAAACATTTATTTAAATTTTATAATTCAACGAGACCTGAACACTGAACACATCTGAACCCTATTTAAAAGGAGTATGCATATCTTTAAAAAGCGATCGTCTTAAACTTCTGGCATGGTGGCCTCCACAATGGCAGCTCTTTGTGTATTCTTTTTGGAGTCTTACGTTACAAAAAGAATTAGAGACATTTCACATTCTATTCTATTCTTTTGTAATTTAGAATTTTTGGCAGTTGATTACTAATTTCTACTTCAGATTCCTACTACTACTTCATACATTAATCAAACCGATTAGGCTGCATATAGCGCCAAATATTTTATTATGCAGCACACATGAATATAAACTTTAATATTATTATGTTCCTTTGTCTTTATCTCTAGGCCCAAAACAAAGTTGTAATATAAGGAACTCTAGTAATGTTCTACTCTGTCTAGTGACTGTGTCAGAGCCTGCAATTCTTTCAGGATTAACACAGAAGATGACCAAGGACAATTGTTAGAAAATAAATACATCAAGTTTTTGAAATTGTAGACGAAATACACCAATAGAGCTACATAGTTAGGAAGTATGTAATACTAGCTTTTCGCGCGCCGGTACGTTTTCACTCGCGTCTTTGCTTACTGCTCTGCTCCCGTCGCAAGTAGCGTGATGTAACATCAGCCTATAACCTTCCTCAAGAACTGGGCTATCATACGCAAAAAGAATTATACAAATCCGAATGGTAGTTCTAGAGATTAGCGCGCTCAAACAAACTAATTCTTCCGCTTTATATAATAGTATATAGATGGTAGTTTAGTTCTACATGGGTCCTAAACAGTTATCGACCTACCTGTAAATTTAGGACAGTCAGGCTTCATGGGTGGTGAACATTTGTCATAAACTTGCATGTCGGGCTTTGCCTGGGATAGCTCGTTGGCCAGGTTAATAGTACGGCAAACATCACATGCCGGACGGATCTTTGAGTCACACATATTAAATCAATTTATTATTACACTTAATTATACAGAAATTTATACCAAAGGGAACAGAAATTTTGGGCCTAATTAACAATAAGTATTATGACGTGATAATGACATTTTTTTGTTGTTTTAATTTAACTGAATTTAACTGCCAGTGTGAATGGTATTTGAAAAAAAATAAATGTATAAAGTTTTTATAACGATTCAAAATGATATCGTGATATATAATAATATGTATGGCCTCGCAGTAAAAGTACTGTCCACGGCGGTATGGCGACAGGTTATACCTCCATGGACAATACAATACAATACAAGCGACTACAGCGTACCTATGGTAATTTCTCACTATAATTTGCTCTGAAGGAAAAAGCAGCGCTTAACACAATGGTTCTTAGTTCTTATTGTGTATAATGAAGTTAATTAAAAAAATCAATAGCACTCTCATCTCATGACGGCGGTCGTGGACGGATGCGATAAGCCCACGCACCACATCCGCTACGTTACATGCGCTTGCGCAAATGATGCTTCCGCGGTACTATGCTAGATAGCTGCGTGTTGCGAAACTTTGCCAAATTTTGCCCAAGTTAACTATGATAGGTTAAGTATTATCAATAAAGGGCGAGCAGGAACGGCAAACGTGCGTGTGATAACATTTATCCCTTCCTGCGGATGATCAAATTTTGATTGTATCTTCTATTATTCCTGTAACTAACTGGATAAAAAGTTAAATATAAAATAAAATTATTATCAGTTAGCCTTGTGGTTTCCGGTCTAGATTGAACCACTCCATCTCTTTTCGTCGTAATATATGTGCTAAAACCTTAGTGGGGTCACCAACTCGCCTAGCTAGCGTAATGACTATCGCAAGCAGTTATAGGTATAGCCTTCCTTATGAGTGAAGCCTATCTTTAAGTAGATGTATTTCGACTGGTGATGATGATAACAATCATTACGCATCCTTCACCTATTCTATTATTGTCGTATTTTTCTGGTTGCTATAGAAGCTTTATCTTACACGAAGTTGGAGTTTTAACCTAGAAAGTAAATACCAATGTGGCGTTTCTAAAATCTACGTTTGAAGTTTCTCTTGGGTCTGAAATGCGGGGAAGAAAGATTTCGCTATAAGATTTACTCGCGGTATTTTCTACAATATTTGGTTGACTGCAACAAAAATATAGTATAAAGCATTATCAGCTGGGATCCAAAATGCTCTGTTCTATGTAAAGCAGCCTAAATAAATTAAAACATAAAAGACCAGAACCATTAAAACTTGCTCTTCGTAGTACGATATTTTTTGACCTATGTTTAGTGAAAACGTAATGATGATGAACATTGACCTATGTGCGGATTAACAGCAACAACTGCAACAGAGGCCTAGTAGCTCGTTGCGCTCACTAATCGGTAAATCAGTGGGTTAAGCAATAAAGTGTGCGGCTGTTCCTTAAAGGGATAACCGTATACTTAGTAGTGTTTGACCTGAGTGTCTCCATGCATCGGAAAGCACGTTAAAGGTTCGGATGCCACTATGATAAATGGGCGACCTAAACAAATCTTAACACTAGGTTGACCGCTAACCATTCGATAAGAAGAATAGTGACAACGGCTTAGTTTTTGAGAATCCCACGTAAAACTATAATCTAACAAAAATATTTGAAAAAGCAATGACTACTGATAGAACACGTGCAAAATTTCAATTAAATTTATCTATCAATTTACGTCTCAGCTCGACAAACTTTTAATCTTATTTAAATAAACGTATCATTTGGTGAAATTATTCTTGTAAGTATTTATTTAATAAATCCTACTAGACGAAAAGTCGCCAGCACAGAAATAATTCCAAGTCCACAGCCTAGTTCGCCGACTATTCTTGAGGGCAAGTCAAATTAAAAGTTTATATTTGTATGGGAAAAATATAATCGATATTTCGTTTCAGGAAAGGACTATTCTCTCTATCGCAAAGGTTCTACAAACATTATTATTTAACAATAGTTTTTATATTAATTTTATATTTATAAGTAGGTAGATAGTAAATATTTTATTACCTATCTACGCCCACAAGTGCATTTGTCATCATATAAGAAAGTAAAAAGTTAGACATGAACCTAACAAGCGAAATAGCATTCCTACTTGGTATTACTTGAAAGCTCGCAGAACCATTCAGTCGTGGTTTTCATGAATGGCGATGTTCGTGGTGGGGGTGACGAGGATGCGCGCGCGCATGTTCCCGGCAGATATTCCGCTGGAGGCTGCGTGTACGCAGTTCAGTGAGTGACTCCATTGGCGCGCGACTGCGCACGTCGAGTGTGCACGATCCGCCGGGAGATTCAAAAACTTAATTATTTTCGATTTCTGTTTTTATTTTTTTGTGGTTCTATAACTTGACTGTGGTGTGTTTTGTGTTGTTCTACTGTTGGGGATGCTGACGTAAAGATGACGGCTTGTAACTTAAGGTAGGTTTATTTTAAATTTTCTTTTTTTTAAATTATTGTGATTGAATTTTAATAATTACTACTGCGTTATTTTATTACGTTTAAGGATTTTATTGTGTGTCTGCATTGGTAAACAACTTATTGCTTATATTATTTAAGTAGATATTAATTAAATTACTTTAGTAGATATTTAAAAATATTTTACATTTTTTTTAAGTATGTATATACTTGTTTAAAAAAAACTAATTTAACTTTAAACTATGTTGATGTAAATAGGTACCTACCTAAATCTAAATATTTAACCTTAAACTTATTTAATTTAACCTTACCTAAATCTAAATATTTAAATTACCTATGTCTTACAATAAAACTGAAAATAGTTGTATTTCCATAGAATTAATTAAATTGAATTTAGAACTCTAATAGAATTGTTTAAAATACGAGTTTTAGTTAAATTTATTTTGCCGGCCGGCATCTTTCATTTTAAATATTGCAACGATCATAATTATGCATAACGGCAACTAAATATTTATTGCTCACGCAATCATGATAGGTGCATATATATTTATGTACTTATTTCATAAACTTAAGAGACTTTGTTGATAATGCTGCCTATTTAAAAAATAGACAACATTTCATAAAGTAATTATTAAAATAAAACTGCAAAGGAAAGCTTACGGTCTATGAAAATAAGTTCTTACTCATCATCCTAATACGAGGGGACTTGTTTAATACATATGAATAAAATGTGAATAGTTAACATAAAATATTCAGCCATCATTTACTTTTTGTTTAAAATTCATGTAGCGACATACTGGCCTAATTACACTAAATTTTCAATCAAAAAAACAACTTCTAGTCTTATACTATTAATATACCACAATTAAACTTAAAATAAACGCTCAAAATACAATTTATCAACTAGTAAAAAAGCTCGGTGCACACATTCCAAATACTTTGAAAAAAGATTTGTCAGTTTAATTAGATAATTACGTTTACCACAATGATTGCGTAGAAATAACTAAAAATATACAATTTATTTTTGAAGACATGTGTAGTAGACCGACAACTTGATAAGGGTTGCGGGCAACCGATGAGTGAGGGCTGATCAAAACCGGTCAAGGTGGCGAAACTTGAATCATGTCCAGCAGTGAACGTGTTTCAGCTAAAACGACGATAAGACGTGAAGACTGTTAATTAATTGTATTTTTTTTTTCATATTTCGAACATGCGCATACGCGTCGATCAGAATCACACGTAACTCTTGCGCATGTCTTGACACTCTTGTTAGTCGGGAGTGCGGTGGGGTGGACAAGGAAGGGTGTAGGGTCATCATGTTGTACGCAAAAAATTGGCAAAGCTTTGTTAAGAGTAGAAATGTTTGCTTGTTGTTTTGTTACAATGCCAATTTTGTTACGGCTGTGTTAAATTTCATGTGGTAAATTATTTTACTAACTTATGCTTTTGCGCATCCATCAAATTATGCTGTCAATGGTTACTTAAATTATTAGAAATAATACGCAAATTTAATATTAGCTGCTGTGTCTCTGACAGCCTTTTTCCTTACAGCTACTGACCTCGGATTTTAGACTATGATCTCTACTGCTGTTAAAACAGCTTTTGCCTTAGACACACAAATAGAATATATGTACGAAATTGACTATTTTTATTAATATTAATAAATCTGCTGATCTTGAGGTTCATTTTTGAATCCTTACAAGTAGATACTGTCGTTGCCCGTTAATTTTTTTCTAAAATAACTAAATAAGCTCTATCTAATATTAAGAAATATAACTTAAAATCTATTTAATCGCATAGAAAATACCTGTATGAATATGGTGTTACCAGCATTTTATATTTTCTTTTTATTTATAACACCTATTAAATAATGTTAAAGGTTATTAAGGTCATAATCGTGATTAAAATTACATTGTAATGTAACACCACGAGTTTATACTTACTATCCTGATAATATACAATGGAAGGGTGTTTTCTTTGTGTTTTCTGGTATTATAAAACGATTTAAGCGTTACTAGTCTGAAAATTTAGGTTTTCTTCTTGAGAGTGCTGTAAAAATTACGTGCATGAAGTTCAGTAAAAAACAAATCACTTACTCAATTCGCACTCTTATCGATAAACGCTGGACGTAGCAGTATAAAAATACGTTACGTTTTATTATGGACATTACATAAACATGAATGTCGTGATGACCTAATATTTACGGTACCCGCCTCTCATGCACGAAGTTAGCCTAAAATCTCACCATTGTCGCTTTATTGTTCAACCTTATCTCACTTTAGTAGACAACTATAAAAAATAGGACGAACTGAACATTTGAGGCTTAACAGAAATATGACAATACATTCCTACAGGCGAAGTACACTGGCCTAATTAACAATAATCAACTGCATAAGAATACTAAGAATAGCTTTTACTGAAATTAATTAGTCTATTAAAAGAACCTTGTCTATAGATATCACGAGTATGTGTAGTTTTAGTCAAAGTCAAAGTCAAAGCATTTATTTCATTTAGATCATAAAGTATGATGCTTATGAAAAGTCAACATTACATTTTGTCAGCCAATTGACCTACAGCCAGTTCGCTGACGAGGTAGAGCTGTGAGAAGAACTGGCAAGAAACTCACGCCACTCTTTTCAATCGCCAGATAATTACAGTTATTTGAATGAGTTACAATTTAAACACTCAACGCAACCAAAGAACCATACAAAGTAATTATTACAAATTAACTAATTAATATAATACTAAGATTAAAGAAAGAAAACGAGGATTTCAATTATTTAGTTTCAACTAGTATGGTAATTTGACTACGTATTTTAATTAAACTGGTAAATGCACCCCCTGGTCACATTGAACGACAAGGTAATACTGGATTGAATATTAAATGTAAGCCATGCCAAGATTGACCAGTCATCTCAAGTAGCACCCGTTCACGAGCATGACGCACGGGCCAGCCATCATCACCCTCGCCATATTAGAGGGAAGGTGATGACCCGGCCAATACGACACCACAAGCAATGACATTTTAGTGAGCATGACAATGCAGGGCATGGGTGGTAAAAGAACCCTAATAAAATGTATTATGCCTTACGAACTCGTAATGATCATGATATGCATCCACTTCACATTAAACTTTTACTACAATAGTCAACATAATTACAATAATAGTCAATATAATTACTATAATAATAATCAATATACCGAATGATAATAATAGTCAATATAAGTACAATAATAAAAATATCAATATACTTAATGATAATAATAGTCAATATAGCTACAACAATAATAATCAATATAACATTAATCTTGCATTAAACGAGCAACTATACCCATGCTGCTTTATCATTTAAATAATCATTAATAGTATAATAACCCTTTAGAATAAGGCGGTTTTTAACAGCTTGTTTGAATTTTGTAGGGGTAGATTCATAATGTCAATGGGTAATTTGTTATAGAAACGTACACCTAGACCCGCAAATGAGTTGTTTAGGAACATTATATAAAATTCCACGTGTTTCGATAACTAAAAAAAATTTATGACTTTATTATTAAGTACAACAATACGAGTAGGTACCTGCTGTGTACTTATTTCAATAACTACAGATTTTCTAAGAAATAATCTTGAAACAATTGCCGTGCAGAGGAATGAAATTGAGAGTAGTTATGTTAGTTTTCCCTTGCCCGACTGTCGAAATCAAGGAGGGTAATGTTTTTCTAGCGTGTATATATATATATGTATGTATGTCTATATATGTATATGTATGTGAGTATGTATGTCTATTTCTCTGGCACACTCTTCAGCCTAAATTGGCTTGATGGATTTTACCATAATTATAAGGTGTCATTAGATTCATGGGAGTGACACATGGTATAAAATTCAATGTAGCGTCAGCACGAAAAAAAAGGGATTCTTTCTTTTTAATTTGTTTTAAGCAGACAGGCTTTTTGTTTGTTAATAATATATTTTGCTTGTTACAAATAAAAGACATTATAGGATTTCAATAAGGCTACTAAATTTGTGTTCCCAAAATCTTTATACTAACAGACCAGACGTCCACCCTCACTTCGCTTCGGCATCAAAAGTTCCATTCGGTCTCACAAGAAACGCCTACGAAAAATATCATTGCATTAGTGTCGTATTGCATCATTCAGATTTACAAAGACGCTTAAAATATGAATATATATAAATACGTCTAAATACGTAAGACATGATAAAATATAGCCTATGTTATTCATTTATGAATTTCTAAAGGTGAAAGAATTTTGCAAATCGATAACGTAGATTTTTTATTAAATCGTTGCAAACAAACAAACATACAAAAAATAAAATCTTTTTTCTTCAGAATATTAGTTTAGATAAATATAAAGAAGCCGCTAATACTGTATCAAAGGCAAGAGCTTATTCCAGGCAAAATCTTTTTCTTGTAAAAACGATATTTTTTATTAAGACACAGACTATTAGTGCTCACACCTGATAACCTCGAGTGGTTCTTATCTCCTGCCAACCCTAAGAAGCCCATATGTCGTAAATCCCGGCGCACACGAACCTGATCTCAAGCCGAAAAATACACTAAAAAAACTACGAAAGATTAAAACTAAAGACTATTGTTCCTTTTGTACAAGATCCCGACGATTCGAGAGGAGAAATTCTCTACGGTCCCTTCATGCATAAATTCATTGTCGGTTTTGTGGTAACAGGCCCGTATAATTAAACGCTTAGAAGATTTAGATAACGGCAGAAAAGCCTTTCTTTACTACACAATCTAATAACAAATCAATGCCTTTACAATAGAGTATATTTTTCTTTGTAATAAGTACCTTTTGATTTTAAAGTTTTTGCAAACAGTAGCGTTAGGATTGCGCACGCGATTTCTTTGAAATTTCGCTTTCAGTTTGAGCTTGTGTTTGTTTTTGTTGTTATGTTCCGTTTGGTAATTTTGTAAAGCTCTTTGTTTGAAAGACAATGTTTAACTTTAACTCTATACTTGAGCAAACTTATAATGTAACTACACAACAGAAAAGCATATAGAAAGCTTAGATTTCTATTTTAGATTTTCGTTTATATCGCTACGTTTGACTATTTCCCATTTAAGAGGTTTCACACTCATTCATGACTGTGTTCTGTGCTGTTTCAACGTTGTTTCTCAAATATACATTATTCAATGAATAGTTTCATTTAAAGTTGTCAAGTAAATCAAGTCGTGAAAAGCCATTTAACATCGATTTTAAGAGGCTTTTAACTCGGGTCCATCTGGTCGAAAGCTATAAAAAAAAGTTACCGTGTGGTCAATAAAACAGACATCACCACTCGTAGGTGTCGTAAGTTCTGACCAAGGTACCAGGACACTATGAATTGTAGGAGGTTTACACTTGTTACGATCGATGATTAGGTTAGGTATCAGCCTAGACTGTAATGACATAAATTTATAAATACTGTTTTGTCTATTCTAGTATAATACCTACTGAAGATTAGTAAACTGTCTTGAATTTGACTTTCTTTAGAAAGTCGTTCATAGCGATAGCGAATAATTAATGTTACCTACCTTATGTCAAGTTATATATATGTATGTATTTTAAAAATCATTTTCCTGCATCACATTTTCGTTTTGGCAAGGCGATATCAACTATTTTAAATAATAAATTACACAATTTTTAAGTGACGTGATATGTGTAAAATTTTAATTTAGCATTTCTGCGTTTTCTCCACATTAAAAATTTTACTATGAAAAGCTCACACCTATGAGAAAAGGGATACCTACAGTCTTTTCATTGCGCATAGCCTACCTAAATATTTAAATCCTGCAAATCATGTTCTCCTAGTCATGAAGTGACTTTTCAACAGGATACACACAAAGTAATATTAAGGTACTTAATAAAAAATAATAATAATAATAATAAGTTTATTTATCACCACAGGATACAGTGAGATCACACAAACTTAATTATTGTGCTTGCGAAGTAAAGTGTGCAATACGAATAATTTTCTTACTGTCAGTATCTTGGCTTCCTTGTATATGTGGATGTTGGTAAGCGAAAAGGTTTTTTAGAATTACCTTGAGTACTGAGAGCGTTGTTATTTTTCTTATTCACGTAGAACGTCTACGTGAATAAGTTTTGTCTTGCATGCTCCTCCCCATGCCGATATGCAGCAACCTAAAACTGACTGAACCAGAGCGTAGTATACGGTCTATAAAAGAGCTGGGAATGTTTCTGAGTTTTATAAGACCCAGATCATTTTGCATGTTCTTGCTGATAGCAGTTCAAGATGAGAATATAAAACAATAAGCTATTAAAATCTCAGGTTATGTGCCACGAAGTAGAATATCTCTCGAAGGTATATACAGGCCAAGCTACAAATAAACGAAAGCTAACTACATTCGTTTTACTACAATGTCGAAATATTCGTGACGTTCGTTACCTATGAAATATAGGTTGTATAATTATATCTATACTATTATATAATGCGGGAGAGTTTGTTTGTTTGAACGCTCTGATCTCTGGAACTACCAGTCGGATCTATATTATTCTTTTTGCGTTTGTTAGCTCAGGGCTGAAGGTTCTGAAGAAAGGTTATAGGCTATATTATTATATCATCACGCTAGTCGCGACGGGAGAGTAGTAACCAAAAATTCGACTGGCCTGTTGGTCTAGTGGTTAGTGACCCTGACTGCTAAGCCGGAGGTCGTGGGTCCGATTCCCACCCAGGACAAACCTTTGTGTGATGAGCATGATTGTTTGTTCTGTGTCTGGGTGTAATTTATCTATAATATGTATGTATTTACAAAAAAAAAATGTATATAAGTAGTATATCAGTTGTTTAGTACCCATAACACAAGCAAATATAATTGCTTAATTTGGGACTAGATGGCGCTGTGTGAATGTGGTAGAATATTATTATTATTATATTATAAAAATGTAACTTAATGCGGTTTAAATCGAGCCGCGGGCAGCTAGTCAGAAGTAACTCTATAGAAATTACTTATAGTTTACAATTAAGCTCTCTAATTAAATCATTCCATCATAAACACTATATCCTACCTTTGCAACCCAGCCTGAAGACTTGCACGGCACAACATTGTCTGCTCCCAAAGCGAGGAGTTTACCATTGTCACCCGTTACCACAGATTCTACATAGGTAGAGTTGTTGATTTGATTTGCGATTTGCAATTTGGAGGACGTTCTACGTTCGCGGTCGGGTCGTTGCAATATTTAGTTTTACGCCACTACTACTATTTCTAGGCAGATTACGGTATGTACTTGTATTACCATTAAGCCACCTAGTTTCACCTGTACTCTGAGCAAATAAATGTTCTTATTTCTTATTTATTTCATAAAATAAACAATATTGGTACTTAATCATTTAATTAATTAAATAGATAGGTACAGTTCTATTTTCATATATTTGAAACTTATTTATTTCATAAAATAAACAATATTGGTACTTAATCATTTAATTAATTAAATAGATAGGTACAGTTCTATTTTCATATATTTGAAATATAAGTTTCAAACGAATTAGGTACCTACTGCGGTTCATGGAGACGATTCCATAGCGCTAAGATAGGTCTATCTAGACTCGACTCGTAGCTGAGCCTACACTATCTTAGTAGCTACTGTTAGGTACCTATTATTATTTCGAAAATGAAGCGGTATCCATGACAACGAGTTGCAATGGCCATAAATTATAATCTTACATACCTATCTTATACGAAGTTGCCGCAAATATCAATGCTTGGGAATAATTATGTAACCATACATACGTAGGTAACAAAAATACTCAATAAATATTAAATTTATTATGAAATTAGAAAAATATATACTTAAGTAACATAAAAAAGCCTCACGCTTTTTCCCTAACAGAGGTACGCTTAGATTAGATCTATAAATAAACATATACACTTACACCGTACTGCGCCTGCGACTCACTCAAGGCTTCAGCCGAAAATCAGCGCTGCGGTCCTTCGAAGCATATGCTGAGCTGCTGCCTTTCAGACGCATTTTAAGTTTTTTGGTATTTTGTATTTGTTTTTGTATTTTTAGATCTGTTTGGTTTTGTTATTATTATGTTTTTGTGTCTAATAATAGTTTTTTTTTTTCTAAAAATAAGTAGCAGCAATATCTGCCTAATAAATATCACCTTTTTGCGGTCGTCAACCTGATCGCTAACCAACTTCTCCCTTTGGGACAAGCGAGTACAGCAGTGGTAGTGACAATCTTTGTCCTACAATGTTTTTAATAATTCTCTATAGGTATCGTGGACGATTTTAATCCTGCCCGAGATAAACATTTATTTATTCCAAGTGTTTGTCCGTTAAATATTGGACCTGGACTGTAATATTTAGGAATTAATTTTGTGAATAGGGAAAAAGATAATACTACTTGATACTTACTTAAAAATTATCTAAACTAAAAATTTTACTTCATCTCCTTAGAGAAATGAAATTCATTTAAAAATTACGAATTAATTCGAGCACAACCTCCTTTATGTACTTATTGCCTGGTACATTATATAATATTATACCGTCAATAACACTATGAACATAATATAATGCCTCTAATTAAATAAAACAAAATGCAAATTAAGCGAAATGCTTGCTTAGCAACGGAGGATAACACACGTGCTGTAACCCTGACTATAATAAGCATGTGTGTGTATGCATTGAAAGTAAACATAGTGCTTACAGATCTCTCCAAGTTTCTGCTGTCCTAGTAATTCTAGGTACAAATAAGACAGACTAGACTGAACGACCTGGTAAATCTAGATTTTGTCTTAAGGCGCGTGGATCTACATAATACTAGGCTACTTTTGCGCGTTAAATTTAATTTTCCTAGAGATTACGTCGATATTTTATTTATCAAATGTATATTTTCGCATTATGCTAATAATTTAAATTTTATTTATTAAGTAATTTTGAGATTTTGTTTTACGAGCGTGCTCGTGTGAGTATGTGTGTTGCTCTGGCATTCCATACTTTAGAATGAATGAACTTACAATAAACCTAAACACAAAAAATACAAGGTCTAGCGGCAGCGTTGAAATATGTTCATGTATTCGTTTCATTCGTACTGTAGTAGATCCACGCTGATTTCAGCATGAATGGGCCGGATCGTCCGGTGAAGTACTACCCTCACATAGAAGATCGACTTAAGAGTAGTAGTATCTGTACTACTGCGTTTCGTTCGGTGAGTGAGAGCGCCGGAGGCCCGATTTCCCCCCTTTCCTCTTCCCTCACCTCCCTCATTCCCTTCCCCTAACCCCATTCCCAGCCGCCATAGTGGCGGCCACCATACCAGCAGTTTAAGACGATGGCTTTTGGTATAGTGGCCGCTACTTCTGGATTCTGGATTCCACTGACTGCTTACTATCAGGCGGGGTGGAGTCACGTTGCTAGGCAATAATATATAAAAAAAAAAAAAATTGTGAAACACCGTTTTAGTTTTAATTACTAGGGACCGACGACCTTATAAGGGTGGCGGGCAACCGATGGATGAGGGCGGCGAACGACCGGCTACGATGGCGAAAATTGGGGGAGGCCTATGTCCAGCAGTGGACGTCTTTTGGCTGATATGATGATGATGATGATGACTAGGGACCTAACTTAATCTGTGCTGACAGAATTACTCGACGGTGTCTCGTGAAACAGACTCCTATTTTTATATGTTTTAAAACAAATAATCCTATCTCTCAGAGTCGAACTAGATCAGTCGAAGTAGCGTCGCCAATACAGTCTGTCATAACTTGATAACTGTAAACTATTTCTGAATATATATTCGACTAACATCAGCTTCGGATTTTTCGCTGAACGCAACTCGACAAGAAAAGTTAGAAGAAATTTTTACGTAACAGAAGTAGATTCTGCTAAAGAATATGTAGGTATATGGTCTAAATTTGGAAACCGAAACCAGGGAAGTTAAATTTCTTCATTTTACCTAAGAAATCTTGTTGTACCCGGTGTTAAAACTAGGTACTTAAGTTTTTATTTAAATACCTTGAACTAAGTTGATTTTATTGTTTCTAGCACTGGCTTTCGGTATACTAAAAGTTTCAATGAAAAATCGAAGTCTGTAACAAAATAAATCTTGGAACTATAAGTAAGTTGATCAAAGATTCTAACAGAATTATTGGGAATAGAAAAAAATCTTTTTACGAATCAAAGGAAAAGCTTTCAATGGAATAAAATAATTAATTAAATATTATATTATAGTTTGTATAAGATTAATACACAAAAGGTTTCGTCTAGAATATGTATTTTACCTAGGGTGTTTTTGACATTTGAGCCACGTACTCCCCTTAAATGGACAAAAAGAACTTAACTATTTTCTTTTAATAGTTGCATATACGTAACACTTGCCCATATGCTTACTCAAATATAGCCTTTCTGTCGCTGAAACAAAAGTGAATAAAACATTGAAATGACGCAGATTCAATGAGTGGATCTATTGTCTTTGTGCAGATTGCATGAGACATCAAACAGAGCTTTATCAGCCAGATATTGAATTCTAGTTGTGCTGATCCTCAAAAATGTGAAGCCTAAAAACGCCTAGTTACTAAGATAGGGTAAATTTTGTTTTGTAAAATTGTCTCTACGTTCTCCTACTTTGTTTTTCTCTTTTCATTAATTCTTTCTTAATATATATTTCTATTTTTCTTTTCTATTATATTCTTTCATAGATTAATTTATTCCCATAACCTAAAGGTACAAATCAATTGCGTGTTTGTGTTAGTAACTGAATGCTTATATAGAGTTATTGGTCAAGTGCGTAGTTTGCAAGCACTAGCTTTAACTACCTATCCTTCGAATTACTTGAAGAATTAACATAGGTAGGTTGGTACTATTTGTTACGGCGTACCGAGCAAACACATATATTATCTGAAAATCCTTGAAAAAGCCAATACCACTTCGCTCTCTAGGGATCTAACGTAGAACCCGAATATAAGACATCCAACAGTAGTGGTCCCATTTAAATAATGGGATTCACTCTCATCTCTTTTATTTAGATAGATAAAGCAGAAGAATGTTTGTTTGTTTGAAGGCGCTAATCTCTGAAACTATTATTTTGCGTTTTTGGGGAAGATATGTAACATCACGCTACTGGCGACGGGGACAGAGGATTAACTAAAGATGCGGGTGAAACCGCGCTGCGGGAAGCTATTAGTCTTCGTTTTAGCTCAAGAATAAAGAAGATTATTTTATTGTAGTCTTATATTTTAGATGTAAATAATAATATGCCCCCTGTACAAAAAAAAACAAGTGAGAATCAACTTCGCAGTCAGTTGCTTCGTACAAACTTGTAATCAATATTAATTAACATGACGGCCCTATATCTTTTGATTACATTGACATAGAACTTTCATTTTTACATAAATCTCGACAAAAAATTCAGCTTGATACGTCCATGCGTGCATGCGTAACTGGGCAATATGTCTTGACAGACGGACAACAAAGTGATCCTATATGGATGCCGTTTTCTCTCTTGAGGCACGGAAGCCTCAAAAAATATTTTTCTGACAAAATACGTTTATTACTGAAGTAATGAACGTCGTCGTTACTAAATTATTACTCTCAAGCATTTTTACAAAAAATCCTATTAATCCCATAAATATTACAAATGCGAAAGTTTGTATGTGAGTGTGTTTGTTACCACTCAGCGCGTAAACCGATTTCGATGAAAATTTATAGGTAGATAGATTCAAAGGACATAGGATTTTTATCTCGAAAATCGATCTGGTTCCGGAGGAAGACAAAACAGACACATCGGTAGACGTCTAGTAATCTATAATTATAATAATAATTACAATCAAATATTGCGAAAAGAGAGTCTTTTTAATTAGGACACATAAAAATAGCAAATTAAGAAATGTAGTAGAGCTGTAAGATAATTACCAGGTAACAATTAAATGACAATGCTTTTAGTCTGTATAAACGGAGCCCGGTAACCTGTTCTGAACCAAATCGGCCAACCAAGGTCAATAGCAATCGTTACCGGCTTGAGTGGATTACTAGGGAAGCAGCGATTGAGAGAATTGGATTGCCGTTCGCATAGGGCTGTCTATATTTAGTTCGAGATTTTTAATAAAGGCTGTTAGATAATAATAATAATAATAATAATAATATAATAATAATATTCTACCACATTCACACAGCCCCATCTAGCCCCAAATTAAGCAATTATATTTGCTTGTGTTATGGGTACTAAACAACTGATATACTACTTAAATACATTTTTTTTTTGTAAATACAAACATATTATAGATAAATTACACCCAGACACAGAACAAACAATCATGCTCATCACACAAAGATTTGTCCTGGGTGGGAATCGAACCCATGACCTCCGGCTTAGCAGTCAGGGTCACTAACCACTAGACCAACAGGCCAGTCAATATATTATGGCTGAGGTAAAGTAGGTATTGTGACACCTTTATCTGTATAATAAATTGAGATAAATAATCTATACTAATATACATATAAAGCGAAAGAGTTTGTTTGTTTGAACGCGCTAATCTCTAGAAATAGCAGTCGGATTTGGATAATTAGCAGCTTAGTTTTTGACGAAATTTATAGGCTATGTAACATCACGCTACTGACGACGGAAGCAGAGCAGAAATATAAAAATATACATTACGATATCTGTATAAAATGGCTTTGCTTTAACATATATGCATCCGTGGTTCAATTAGAGGAGCCTACTTTAATACGACATTATAGGTAACTGTAGCATATCTTTAGCTTATTACTTTAAGCCTCTACTTACCAAGACGATGTTATAAATGAGGCGTAATGACAATATTACTATCTTATTATAGAAATAAATGTTATACTTTAACAAGTTTTTAAGTCGTATGCTAAGCGTTCTGGTTATACTTTAACAAGTTTTTATGCGCTAGATATTTGTGTAAATGGTATTAAGTCGAAAAACCAAGCAGTTATTGGCCGTAAAGTATAAGGAAATGATGGAAGAAAGGATAATGAAAGGTGGACAGCAAGGGTAATTGGGCTTTCGGAGCTCATTACTCTAGATGGAGTATTAAACCCATTCATTGCTTTAAAATAAACGAGTGAATAGAAGTGACACAAAAGTACTTAATAAGTTTCATATTTTAATTAAAATGGCGTCAGAATATTGTCGGGAATGTTGTGACTGCATAATTTAAACGGTATAAATATTACTTAAACAGTTAAATCATACCATTAAATTTACTTTAAATATAATACTATGTAATTCTAATATATTGGACATAATTATGTCTTTCCAATTGAATTGTCAATGGATTATGTTATTTTAGTAATAATATATTGTAGGATTGAATGCGTATATTAAAGTTGTGTAGCTTATTTTAAGATAAAATAGCAATTTGCATGAACTAGGACTTTAAAAATAAAAATAAAACTTTTAAAGGACCCCTCAGTTGTCAGTCCTTTCTTTCTTCACGCGTGGATGTTTCAAGTTCAAATCAAATTATATTTCGTATACTAATTTTGAATTAAATATACCCTTTTGTAAGTATTATCTTATCTGTGCTAATAGTATAGTTTTGCATAAACCAAACCATTTCTTTTACCTCTTGAAAGTCATTCGGCTATTTAATTTCTGTCTCATCGCACAAGTAAAAATAAAAAATCTAAAAAACCGTAGTCAAGGTTCATGGCACTACAAGATCTCTACAAAGTTAAACTTTATACCTATATAATATAATAATGATAATATTCTACCACATTTACACAGCGCCATCTAATCCCAAATTAAGCAATTATATTTGCTTGTGTTATAAGTACTAAACAACTGATATACTGCTTACCTACATTTTTTTTTGTAAATAAATACATATTAAGTATAGATAAATTACACCTAGACACAGAACCAACAATCATGCTCATCACACAAAGATTTGTCCTTGGTGGGAATAGAATCCACGACTTCCGGCTTAGCAGTCAGAGTCACTAACCACTAGGCCAACAGGCCAGTCAAGTAGCCAGTATAAGTAATTATAAGATCTTAAACAGTTATATTATACACTTTGACAGCCCTAGTTGCAAAAAAGGGTGTGTAGCAACGTGTGGGATGTGCTGATGGCTGATGAACATGTTTATATCTCGTAGAACAGTTTACATTATTAACCCATATACTAAAAAGGGACCGTTTGTTTCTTTTCAGCCGAGTGTTCTTATGACATAAGCGTTTGAAGGGTAAAGCTGCTCTGTCCTTGACTTATATTATACTAATAAAACAAAAATATCTTACGTACGTATTATGATGAGATAAGATTATATTGATTTTGAGAAAGAATATTACTTTTTCACTATAAATGTATATCAGTGAAAATATGTTCTAAGTGCCAATTGCGATTTGCTGACTGTTATTGAATAATTTATAGTGCCGTAGTTTTCCGAGTACTGGTCGTACATGTACTAGGGCTTTATAAAACTGAGATAGTTTAGAAATTAGCGATTGCGAACAAAAATAAACAGTCGTTTCATCATTCTGATCTGAGGCACTTAGGAATGTGAACTAAAATACTAAAAGGATTTAGCTAAGTTATTTCATCATTCATAATTTACTAGTAATGTCCTTCAAATGAATGTGAACGGCACTTATCATACATTTATTACCAAACCGACAATAATGAGGCAAGTTCAAAATTGGCAGAAGAAGGGTTTTGTATGATCAGTTAACGAGTGTATCGGCGTAAACTTATCCTGGTTACCTATACATGAATGTGTAGCGTTAACGGCTTAGAGACTGACTTACAGACGGACGCCGGATAGTTTAAACTCGCTTCCGCGTGCAAAATGAATACTGGTGCCAACCATAAGAGCATTGTGCAAATAACTGTGATTTTTAAGTGCTTTTTAACTTTCGATAATGTGTAGCTTCTATTGATTGCTGAGCGCCTGGTACCGAAGATTCGGTTTGTAGGAATAGTATTGATGTTTTTAAGACGAAATTTTATTGAGATATAATTGTAGTCTTGGGCATGGCAACATGGGCTTGTTGTTACCTGGTGTGCCCTTAGCTGCTCTTCTGACACCCACGGGAAGAGATGGGGTGGTTCCCTATTTTGAGCCGGAGACCAAATAGTCGAGCGCCGTGTTCTACCACTCTCTTATAGTTGACTAAAGTTAAATAATTAATGAAAGTCATTGAATTTTTGCTATATTCATAACTTCTAGGGGATACCTATAAAAGTTTAATATTCACATCGTATAACTAAAATAGCAGTTAGGAATGAATTTAATTATCTTCATGAAAGCCAATGTCCCCTGCACATTATACGTTTCATATGCAATAATTATTTTAGTATCAGTGTCAATGAAAGCTTAAAACGTCGATCATAGATGATGTTTTGTGACTATGGGAGCGTCCTGCGTCTATGCGCAGACGCAGCCGGGGACCACATGTTGCGACATTAGGGGGTGGACATATGCACTTGTTTAGGGTTGCCTATTTGGATCTAGGAGCTAAGGTGCCATAATGTGGGCTATTTGTATTGATTTTTCAATAAAGACTTTTAAGAATTGCGTAAAGCGATAAAACCTCGTGTAATTGATAAATATTATAGATATTGGCTCTGCGTGTACTTTAAGTCTACTAATTATATATAATAGTAAACATACAATACAATTAGTAGCGGGGTAGGTACATTACAATATTTGTAAAGTATCCCGCCACACAGGGCCTGGTACCTAGTGCAAGAGTTACCTTTGAAAACTTAAAATTTAATTAATAAATACCCAAAGTTAAAAAATCTTAAATTTAACATGCTTTATTCAGAAACTTAACATCACAATTCAAAAGCAAATTTTAAATGAAACGCTGATATACGTTACACTAGCAATGAACAGATACAAGCATAAGTTAAGGTACGCATTGTCTCATGCTGGCATGCAACATCGTACAAAGCTCTTATTTATGTTAGGATCTACTTGTACACACGCTGACCACACGCCTCCATACATCTTATGAGTAGACCTCACAGGATGATGATTAATTCTTTAGCTTTACTACCAATAAAATAACATAATAACAACACACTAAAAGGGGTAGAGGCAGGAGTCCAAGATTCACGTTTCGTCGTTAGTTAGGTTCCATGTAACAGTGGAGCGAGCCTATAACTTATCAAACTGTTAATACTTTCCTATACTTTTTATACTGTGTTAGGATAAAAGACAAAGGAGCTGATCAAGGGATTATTAATGTTTTATATACCTATGTCCAGAGATTAGGTTTTACAGTAGGAGCGTATAATTAGCCTCAGAATAACTGACTGAGTAACAAAACTAAATAATAGAAATGTTAATTTATAGCATGTGAACCTTCATTTGAAATAGCATTTTTTATGAACACAAAACAACATACAGTCTTCTAAAATGCTGAGGAGTAACTTTTATTTATACCTGTGTACCATAAATTACTCTTACGTACCGTAATTTAATAAGTGCTTTCACAATAAAAAATTATAACATTAATATTCGAAATTATAAAATAAAGAAACACTAGCATCGTTGTGATAATAATCATTTAATCATTGCAAGCAATTTCAGGTCACGGCAATTACCTAATAGACCGCACAAGAGGATTAATTTTATCGGTCGTAAACATAATTGACAACTGTGAATAATTTATCAATAAGGTAGCAAGTGTGGCAACCCTATCGCAGTTTACCAACAATGCGCGCTAAATCACCCGCAGAGCGCGGCAACGCGAGCGCATACGTTTGACAAGCCGCTTTTAGGTTTAACGACACATTCAAATCTTCCTACTCGTCGATATTCTTAAAGATGCGATACCTAGCTAATCTCTTATTTTTCCTGGCCGCCTGGTAGCTTCGTAGACGATTCGGTGGTTTTGGTAGAAAAAAAGTGTGCATATATTTTTTATTCTTTCTATAAATTTCTTTGCATTTGTTATAAAAGTAATATTACGACACTCATCGAAGCCTGAAAAGTCATTATACATGAAAATAATTAACGACATGAGTGGATGATTCTGGTTAAGATACGAAAAGTAAATTGCATCTTAAGTGGGTTATTTACTTATATAAAAAAACGTACATAACACCATTATCCAAAAAAACATTAGTTATTTTAATTAAAACATTATAATGTGTGAAACTTTTATACATATGTATTAAAAACTGTTGAATCGATTTCGGTGAGTTAAATCTTGAATAAGGAGCTATGTCAGTACATACAACTTTTTTTATTATTTAAGCTTGCATTTGGTCATCGTAACACATTTTTGCACTAACAAAGTATGTTTTGTGTGTACATAAAACCCTTTATCCATTAGGTTTCGACCTGTTTACACTTTCAATTATGAAATCTGAAGATGCCATTACTTTTTAATTAAGTGACATAACACCTTTATTGGTGAAAGAAAAAGAGAACATTAAAAAAATGCGACACCTTCATCCACTCATGTCTTCAATTATTGTCTTCATTTATTGCTTATATATATTATACCTTAGTTCGCATGTTTAGTGCATGCCGTATAAAATCAATTTCTTGCATGCTTCCATAAAACGTTGTATTTTATCCGGTGACATGTTTCTGCGCATTAACTTGACTTTATTAGATTTTCCAACTTTATAATGTGATTTACAACATAAAATATTTATGCTGACAACATAACAAATTAGGTACCTAGCTAATTAATTAATAAAACACTTAATAATGTTAGAACTTACCTATACGTCTCTCTATCGAGCTTCGAGATAAATATCGTTTTTATTTTTAAATTTTCGAAACAAAATCCTAATGTAAGTTATGTTGCTAACTGTTTCTTTAGTAACAATAATTGATAATTATTAATATTCACATTCTCGTGGATTTAATCGCATTTAGCTTTTGGAATCAAATTATTTTTAATGTAAAGCCTAGAGCCGTTGGCGTTGCTCTACATTAACAGCTTGTTCCTCATCTACATTAACAGATCGCCGTCGATCCCTCCTGTAGGTTGTATAAGTAAAATTTAACAATACTGTGATATTAGATTTTAATTTATATAATCTACTATCGCGGTATAAAAGCTTAAACCTATTTTATCGATTGGCCCTACACAGGTACATGAACTTACATGAGTCATTCATTATGTTACCGATCCTGCTACACCAGAATTAAGTACGGCGTAAAGTCTGCAAGACGAAGAAGCACTTTAAGTATATTGTAAAATTATCAAATTACTACCGAGCAGTTGCAATAAATTACTAAGAAAATTATTACTCTCCTAGTCGTGTGTATAGAGTGTACTTTCGATATCGCTACATTAGTAGAATCGTAAATTTTCTCACTCCAGCGATATTTCACACTAACTCAAAACTCGTGGCTCCACCATTAGCTACACGCGCTGATATTATTTATTTTCTCAAACTAACAAAATTAATAATACCTGATAGCTACTCTATGAGTTTAAATTGAGCATCGCTTGTTTTATTTTTCTTTTGCAAGTACAGTTCTTTTCACTTAGAGTTCGTACTTAGATAGGTATACCTATAATTGATGAAATATAATATATTTTTAAAAGCCGCAAAAAATGACCTCTTATAATTTCTTGTGTAGCTAAGGTTATATATCCATAAGTAATCTTCGTATTTTCGAAAAGTTAATCTTCCACTTAAAGTATTCTTCAAATTTAATAAAGCACATTTTCAAAATTAAATACACAAACTTAATAAAGCATGTCTGGGATGATATCAAAGTCACGCAATGAACTAAAATATAATAGTTTTTTTTACGATCAAAGGCCATCCTCCTTTATCTGAAGTACATTAAATACAAACCAGTAACGAGTAGTTAATCTTACTGCACATGCGAGTTTAAAATAAAAATAAGTAAGTTATCTGCAAAGGGCACAGTTTAAAACAGGTCTATTTTTTTATCATTCAAGTTTGAATCCAGCCCTTTATATCCTTGCTCAGTCTGCTACCCTGGTACTTGTTACACCAAATTTACATGTTCCCGAGGGATACGGGAGCGCTGCTGCTATTTTGTAAAAAAATTTACTACTATACAAAAAGAGATAGAAGATCTCGTGTACAAGTTACTTACACCTTTTTTTAAACATAAAATGTTGAATTTTTGTAACAGTATGTTTTTATTATAGTAAGAATACATTAATTGTTCATTACAAGACGTTTGTTCATTATAGATTTCATGGAAGTATTAAAATCAAGTAATGAATTTGAAATATGATGTAGGTACGCGTTCATTTAACTCGTTGAATTTAATTACTTGATTTACCTACGTGAAGGTTGTGTGTAGGTGGTAATAGGAACTCGTTAGGATAAAATGAACTTTCTCTATAAAAATTCCTGTTGTAGTTTCTTCTTGTAGCGGCTGTGGGTGTCGTATAAAAATACCTTGTTCAGACACTTGCGTAATATACAAAAAAATAAAATAAGTCTGTCACATTTAGATATATTATTACCACAATTATTTTTAATATACTTACTTACAAACTACAATAATAAGACAACGCATCTTAAAATACAAAAAAAGACATTTCATTTTTATAACGTCCATAGCATTTTAGCTAACTACATAATGTATAATAAAAAAAAAATTAAAGACAAGGTCAAGTGTAGTAACTTTACTGTAGTGTGTGTTTACTTCTCCGGTACGGTTATTGTGAATCAGAAGATAACAAAATTTGTGGAAATTATTAAATAATTTATGCATTACGAAGTAACACAAAACATAATGGAGGATGTCACAAATTAAATAGGTACCGTACTTAAATTATTGTCATATATTACCTAAGTACATGAATTTATTACTTTTTGTAGAGGGGCCTGGAGATTTGTAACACGGGTCTCGAACCCAGTACAGACTCCAGCTCTTATCATGGTACTAACTATTTCGGATTGTACCATTTTGAGAGAAAATAAATAAAATTTTGAATTTGAATGAATGTGTATCAGTCATCGAATGTGACATGTAAGTTTATGAGAAATTAATAAATGGCCTGTCACATAACTGTTTGACTGTAGTTCCAAATAGACCAAATATTTACCAAAGAGCATAATAACCACTACAGTCTTGTCCAAATCCATTTTCGGACAATGTAAACAAACAGTCTTTTCAATATTTTCTATCAAAAACTCCATAACCGATGACACATGAATTTATACACATTCTGTTTACTATATACTTCACTTTGCAACTATTTTTCGTAATGGTTAATAATCAAATCTAGAATATTTAATAAAATTACGAATTACTTTTTGCGGTCGATTATAGACGTCAAATTGATTAACAGTTATATTTTTCTATTGTCTTTGAAAACCAATGTTGTAATTTATTAGAAGAAATAAGTTTAACGAATACCTACATATCATAGGTACTTAATATTTTTTAATTCATCATTTATTTTGGGTTTACCCTCGCAGGTCTGTTCATTTGTTTTATTTTTTTATTATTTAAAAATGTAAGAAAAAGGACGAAAAATATTTTTTTAACAATGTATAGATGTCATTAATTTTATTTTTATTATCCTTGTCCCCATCACTAGTAAATTCATGAAACCATAGACAATGGCAATAATGCGGATTATTTACATTGTACGAAATTGGAGTTGGAATGGACTTTACGTTCAAATTAATACCATAGTCATTTTTATTTTTACGATATTTTTATTCCAATACTATAACTGTAATTTATATTCTACATCACAGTAGTATTTCATAACCTATTGTTCATTTTCGACATGTCGAATTTGTTACATTACATAGAAATGCCTATATTAGTCAGACTGAACTTTAGCTCTACCTTGTGTGGGAATATCGCCGAAGCAACTATACAATCACAATTTATAATGATCAGTTTTATAACGCAGTCAAAAAGTCAGGTAAATAAAAAGGCGCATTACACGAGCAAAACGATTAAAATAAAAACCAAGAGTTTCCTAGGTTAGTTCGAAATTCAAAACTTTCCGCAGCACACACTCGCAAACTTTTACCTCGCAAAGTTTTCCCGATACCACCCCGCGTTTTCCCAGTCTATCGATCCATAATATATCTTGTCTCTTTCCAACTTATGGGAGACACGTTACCGGCTCTCTTACACATCCAACGGCGATCTCCTAAGATAGTCTAATCGCCTGGTACTTGCCGGGCGTTAGAGCACCGCACGCCCGCACCGCGCACACATGCGCAATACATTCTCTGTTCGTACACCAATCCTATGCTTCCACTCATGTATGTTATATACGCATGAGAAATTTTCACACAACAAACTTGGTACTTACCTAATAATTACAGTAGAAAATTTATTACATAATATGAAACCGCTTTACATTGTATTTCTATGCTCTATTCCACAGTATGTATTATGTAGAACGGCAATGTTAAAATTCTAAACAAAATGTTTAAATACATATTAACTCAACTACCGTGCCTAATATTTTATGGATATTATTCAGATTATAACAGTTCTTGAAAAATTATTAAATCCTACCTAAATAATTATTTAGGCAATTTTTTTATGTATTCTTTACCACAGTTAAGATAATAATAATATATATACGTCTCTACTAAAATATTAAGTGAATATGTACAAGTACCTAAATTTATACTAATTCCCACAAACTAGTCCGCCGAATGTATAGATCAAAACGTTTCCGTTGAAGGCTCGATACGTATTTGTAGTTTATGACAAGCAACAATAAAACAAACAAAATCTGTAATATAAAAAAATAGACGACTGGATGAAGAATCTCTCTTTTTTGTTTAAATTTCATTATCTATACTATTATATAAAGCGGAAGAATTTGTTTGTTTGAACGCGCTAATTTCTGGAAGTCGGATTTGAAAATTCTTTTTGCGTATGATAGCCCAGTTCTCGAGGACGTTTATAGGCTATGTACCATCACGCTACTGGTGACGGGAGCAGAACAGTAAGCAAAGATGCGGGTGAAACCGCGCCGAGGAATGCTAGTAGGTTAAAAAAAAATAAGAAATAAAATGATGTAAGTATTCAAAGGCTCCCACGTAAACAATAATAGTCGTGTGCGTACCAATACCAACAGAGGCGTACGGTATAGTAGATGTCCCCTTGTCACAGCGATAAGCTTCTCAACACGTATGTTCGCCTAGTACAACGGGTGACATATTCGTGGAACAGTGACGTAACGTGACTTTACGTGACACGATTACTTTTATCGACCGTGACAAGACGCCAGTTCAAGACCCTCGAAATAGTTTTGTATGAGTAAATACGTTCAGCATAGTTTAAGGTTTATAGGTACTCATAATCTTACCTTAATAGCTCTCAAAACTTGCATTACCAAAATATTGCAGTTTCATTTGGATAAGTAGCTAAGTAAACATGAATTGAAAAATATAATATTACTAGCTGCGCCCCACGGCTTCGCCCGCACGTAAAATATGTTTTGTTGTATCCCTCGGGAACCAGACTAATTTATAGGATAAATACCCTATGCCCGTCTACGGCACCGATTCTATCTACATACCAATTTTCATCGAAATCGGTTCAGCCGTTTAGGCGCTAAGTTGTAACAAACACACACGCACACATGCACACACACATAAATTTTCGCATTTATATTTTATAGGATTAAAATATAACTTTGAAAGACAATTAACAAGAATATTAGGCAACAATTTGCATGTTGCATGCAAATACAAACGTAACTTTACTGTTATGTAGTCACGTTCTTTGAGTCACATCCTGGGCCAGACCGTGCGGTCCGCGAGCGAGGCATCAGACAACGACCGACTATTATAAACTTTGTGACGAATAATTCAATCAAACAAATGTACCCATTGTTCTAACCGATTTGTATTTCCGTCGATGAACAAAAAATTAAACATTATTCAACATCTACATTATGTATTCTGTGATAAAAATAAAATACTTGAATATTTTTATACAAGACGTTTCGAAATTTGAAACTAAACTCATAAACTGTCATCGGCAAATTTTGAAATATCGTTTCACAAGCTTCTCAAGTCCCTTTTGCAATAACCCTTTTATAGATGCCATAACTCAAACATTTTCCTATTTTCATAGTGCATCTGTCAAAACAAACGGTTTTATAACTGGTGTATGGCGTAAACTATAAAATAGCTCGAAAAAGTTCACCCAAATTCCTCCCGTGATACCGTATGGCTCTAAACGGTGTAATTGATATTGGAAACACGGAAAGCGGCCGATGCACGGGAACTGCGCTACATATTGAATTAGACAAGTTAGCGGGCAAACTTACTCATTACATTCAGAGTTTGGTTACATATTGACTGTCTCCATATAGAGGAAACTGTCTAAAAGAATAATAGGAGAATAAAAGTCGAAAGTCTTAAAAACAGACAGAGTTTAGCAGTTTTCCTTTCACGCAATTTTTGGTAATTTTTATTTTGTAATCTAAAAATTATGTTTAAAAAGAATACTTAAATATGACAGTTTACGGCATTTAGTATGTACTAATGGCATCCTATTTGTGAATTTCACTACATGTGTACAACAATATAAAGAATACTTAGGTAATTTGTGTGCGTTAATTATATTAGTTAATAGGTATTCAAAATTTCTTCTTTTATGTAACAGGAATGTAGGAAAGGGTGAATGTTACGTAATGTAAAGCTGAAGTGAAAGTATTCACATGCCCTATGACTTACCGAGCGCAACGTTGCAGTAGCTATCATTAATCGTGTAAGTACAACGTTTAATAAATCCATTAACTAACTGCAACGAGCTTGTTATGCAACATTCAAGCTTGCTTTATACGATTTACACACTGCATCACGGAGCGTAGTGCGGGCACGCGTGTTCTTGCGTTGTTGTTCTCTCTTTGTTTATAAATCACACGGTGCAACACACCAAAAACGCATTCACGCGCGGTGTAGATGTTCCTGCGCTACGCACCACGCATCCTAGTGCGGGGCCATTGTGTGGATCGCCTTAGAGAACGTACGACTATCTACTAATAATTTAATGGTACGTTATAAGTATTAGTACAATTATGATTATAATGTCTGCTGATACACATACTAGTAAGAAGGTAGGAACGGTATTCAGTCTTTTTAATTCCAATTCCTAATTCCAGTTAGATTAGTAACATTTTAGCAATAAAACGAAACTTCTAATTAATTATGTTAAAGGGTCTTATAAGTGGGGCCTGAGTCCTTATAAAATTACTATCTGCTGTAGAACACGATGGCTTTTTCCTAAAGGCTGCTGACTGCTTACCATCTAGCAGAGTAGAGTCATTTTGTTAGGCTAAAATGAAAAACTCTGTGCTGGAGACTTAACGAGACAGTTCCAAGAAGACCTCATCCAGTAGTTATTTTCGTCCGAACGTCATAACGAACCTGCAAATTAAAATCTTAAAGCGTCACTTAATAAATTTCTACTACTTGTTTTCTGAGCATCCCTCTGAGCAGTTCTTTCCTCATACATAATATATTATGTTTCACGGAAGATGTGGTCTAAAACATAGATAATATATATTTATTTAATGAAGTTGAGAACTGTTTGCATAAAATTGATGTAATTAGATATTTTTGAACTAACAATAGCTTTTATTATTGTTTCAGGTACGTAAACTCTGAGGAAAATGCAAAATCAACCACTTTACCTCTACTTATTTAATCTTACACTACAGCAAGTTCACTACGAGCTTAGAAATAAACGCACACTTAATGTAAAAGTGATGTAAAATTCTAAATGTCATTAGATAATTTGAAACTTTGTGGCAATCAACACAGGGTTTACATTTTTCAGCAGAAGTATTTTTTATATATATATTAGCCTACCAAAGTGACTCCACCCCACCTGATGGTAAGCAGTCAAAGGAATCCAGAAGTGGTGGCCACCATACCAAAAGCTATCGTCTTAAACTGCTGGTATGGTGGCCGCCACTATGGCGGCTGGGAATGGGGTTAGAGGAAGGGAATGAAGGAGGTGAGGAAAGAGGCCTACTACCGTCAATTTTGTCTTAAGACTCTTTTCCCTTGCCCTTTTTAACAGTCACAACACAATACACGAAATGTATATTAAACTGAAAGGATTATAATATTTTTACAAAGCGTCGCTAAAAAATACCGCGCAATTAAAATTTCATAAGTTTTCAGTAAAAAATATATTTTAATGAATAACATTAGAAAGTTGTAAGTAATAAACCTTTTTAACGTAAATCATTACGTAATTGCTGTGTTAATTCTGAAGGTTTAGTTCACATTTCGAATTTAATCAGTTTGAAAGAATTAGTTTTATCTCTCCAAAGAAATCAAAAAAGATTTGAGAGAAATTATAGTTTAATCTATTTAAATAAAAATGAATCCCTATTTCCCTTGGTCATGGCATCACGCGTGAACGGCTAGATCAATTTCGTTAATTATTTTTTTTTGTGTTTGTTATTGTCAGGAGAAGGTTCTTATGCAAGGAAAACTAAGAAAATTGCGCGGTGATTTAGAGAGTTTAAGATACTTAACCACCATATCATCACTACATAGTATAAAAGAAAGTCGGTTCCCGCTGTCTGTCCCTATGTATGCTTAGATCTTTAAAACTACGCAACGGATTTTGATGCGGGTTTTTTTAATAGATAGAGTGATTCAAGAGGAAGGTTTATATGTATATAACATGCATAATATAGTAGATAAACATTGATAAATTTAGATGTTTTTAATGTAATATCGTAAATAAACAAATTTTTTGCGCTTACATTGCAACGCTGGCTAAACCCTACAAGATAGATCAAAATAATTTACTACAGTATTGTACACCTTAAAAAGGTCTACAAAAGAGTCCGCGATAGTATATGTCTATCTCTAACGGATAACCCACAATAACCATTTTTATCCTTTACATTTTATGAGAAATAATGGCTTATTTTCGAAGCGATTTTAAGCAATACAGCATTTATCCTTATCAAATTAATTACCTTAAATACATTGTGCATTTAATATAAATCAATAATGCCCTTTGGAGCATGTATTTTAAATAAATATTTTCAAAGATATTACAGATTAAAAATGCAGGAATGGATATAGCGGCAGGGGGCCGGCATTCTGTAGTAAAATTAAATATATTACAGAATGTGTAAATACAACGTTCACAGCATTTGTTTTTCTTCGCACGGGCAATGCTGTCACTATTATAAATATAGTATAAGCATTGCACCCGTGCAAAGCCGGGGCGGGTCGCTAGTTAAAATAATAATTTGCAGATTATAGATCAATAAATTATTTTTCTTTGAAGTAAAATACTTTTTTTTTATTTACAAGACCATAGGTTTATTTTTTCAAATTCAGACCAAATCTTTTTCTCAAAAAATGTAAGTATGGGATTGACATACGCTAACAACAATGTTGGCGCCATGACGCATAAGGACGTATTATAATACTAAACTACGTTCATGCCATGACGTATTCAATCCCATACATTTTTTCATCTAATAGATTAGCATTTTTGCCACTGGTCTAAAGGCCTCTGAAAACTTATCAAATTTGACTTACTTATCTATTTATTCAAAGCTATTTTTAAATAAATTGATTTAGTTTGATATAGGGAAATACCTATCGTGCGTGCGTCGAAGGAAAAATTATGTCCGAAGCTTATATTGTAAAGCTTTTTGTTTATGAAATAGAAAGAAAGGCTTTTGCAACTAAATGTAAACAATTGTACTAGGCGAGCATAAGTTTCAAGTAGTTCAATATAAATATGGAATCTCCTATATTACGTGATACGTGGGAACCTGTTGAGTAAAGTTGCAAGGGAAAGCTTTGTAGTGTCAAGTTTAATTGTTACGATACTTACAAGTTTCTGTAGATTGACGTAATTATTATTTAAATAATCATTTCGTTATAGGTTGTAGTATTTTGTAATTATGAAAGATAAAGTAACTTTTAAACCAAATCTTTAAATATTGTGACACAATTAAATGAAAGTAAATAAAATGCTACGAACTTCAGAACAAGTGATAGTCAAAGTCACAATCACCAAAATATACGTCCACTTACACATTCTGAATTTAATTTAAAAAAATAAACAAGAAAATATAAATTCAATTCAGATTTTGGCGCTCAGCTGGAGATGGTATGAAATATTTTTAAACGAAATAAAAATACGCGGTAAAATTTGACTTTAAATCGTCTAAAAACTATATGCTTATTTAAAAATGATTTCTTAATATTGCATGTAATAGGTATAATAAAAACGATTTTAACCTATAAAAGATAAATAATGTAAATTATAAATCATAAATCAATTAGGATAACAAGTATAGCACTCAGGACAAAAATACAGCCTGATTAAAAATAGAGGTAGACGCCATCGACACTCTATAAATAAAATTATAGATAAGGTAGGTGGATATAATTTAGGTTATAATACAGTTTAAAGGAATACCTATCTATATTAAAATATAAACATTGATTACTAGGTAAACAGAAATTGCGAGGAGTAATCCAAAGGTTCATAGAGAGGATAGAATAACACGCATCTATTTCTAAAATCAATAACCTTAAGCGGTGGTACGGTGAATATAACAAAAGCTAAATTCAAGTCAATGTTATTTGAGATAGCAACAGTGAAAAGGAATGATAGATATTTTCGTATTGCTATCATATAAAATTATTTTTGGAAAAAGAAATGAAAACCGACTTCAAACAACACCTACATGTTCAATCTTTAACTAAAAAGTAGAAAATAATATTTTAATTACTTCATAGCAAAGAACATTAAAGGGGAATCAACGCAATCCTTGATACCTATAATACTTTACTATTTATAGTTTTTAATCAGTTATTTTGGAGTCGGTGCCAGTCAAGAAGGATCATAATGACCTTCATAAAAATAACCTACCTACTAGCAAAAAAAACCTTCTTGATTAATCTATTAATATATGAATGAAAAATATAGATATATCATTGACTGTCGCAACATAAGTTCTCAATTCCGAATTTGAAGCATTTTTTAAACATAAAATTAGTTCTATCGGTCAGTTTTGTTTACAATTTATTCTCTTGAATTTTACGTCATTAATTAAAGAAGCCTGCAGCTAATATCACTTTTGAAGCACTGCTCTAACCGTGGTTCTAAAAGCAGAAAGGATTGTGGCAAATCTCAGGCCACGAGGATTTCCTTGATGCGGAGTGACAATTTATACTATCTAAAAAGACATTTAAAATACTAAAGCAGTCAGTCTTAAAGATAATTACTAAATATGTATCACTAACTAAGATAATAAAGTTACAAATGGAATCAATAGAAATCGAATCGTTATGAGTTGTTGAAGAAACAATAATAAATTATTAATATTTTAGTGAGTTTTTACTGCGCTTCCCGGCTGGCCTACATTTGCCTACATATTGGTGCATTCTTGGGTGCATGGATATGCAACCGACCAATATGTAAAATTTTGTTTAGGGATGTCAAAAGTTTAATCGAACAATGAATAAAGCTTAGCTACGCAATTTAATAAATAAAGTTGAACGGTTTGGTTGCAAACTGTAACGAAATTGACATTAACCCGTTCGTGGACACTACTGTAGACACAATAGATGTTTTATTGTTATTTAACGTTTGTTTGTAACGTTTGCCTCGATTTTGAGCAATACATTGCAATACTATTCTGTATTTGGAATGTTACATTAAAAGCGAATGCTCGCGGTGAGGGAGCACCTTTAGGTATTAATTAGGTAGGTACGTCGTAACAACCTATCCCAGCTTGGAGTCTACTACTTAGGTACTATAATTCACAATTTTAATGACACGCAGAGGTCTTAGGTTTGATTCTCGGGTGGGGTAACTGCCGCCACGTAGAGATAACAGGTTCGATATTCGGGTCGCCTCAAATGATATTAGGTTTTTCTGCGGACAAATTACTCGTATTATTGCCCTAATATGAATTCTGCCTAGATCTTATAAGTAAGTGTTATACACCTAAGCCTACTAGGAAGCACGTGATGTTATGTCACGTTACAAACTCAAGTGACGTGACAGCCCTATAATAACAGCTCTCAAAATAACTCAGTATTTAGTGTTAGTCGTACATTGCGTAGTGATGAGGAAGGAAGCAAAGCATGCTCTTTGAAAAATGTTCATGATAACAGGAATTGATATATTGACCAATATATTGCCGAGATGCATTATTATATGATACTGCCAATTTTTATCTTGCCCTTATTGATATAAGATTCAAAATTGCTTATTTCATTGCAATATAATATTTTATTTCGTGTCTTACTCGGATAAAATTTATAAGTTCGGACAATATTACAGGATTATATACTTGCTCAATATAGAATAATAGGTAATGATTTGGCGTTTAAAGCAGCCTTAATTAAGACTTACCTACGCCCTTAAATGTGATTATCTTAACAAAGGTACTTACTTACATAATTTGCTTCGAGAGTGTCTGTACTTTGTGTTCAATAAATAAGTTTGTAAGATTTCTTCTGGTGGGCCTGTTTTCTACTTCTGCTTTCCTGGTACAGAAATTAACTTAAACAAAATTCGCCATGACAGAGTCTAGGAGTCTAGATTTTCAGAAGGTAGATTATTTATATTTCTAACTATTTACTTCTTTTGACTCCTAATAATTAATTTTAGAATACAAATATAAGGCAGTACTCTACATTTTAACAAATATTTTTTGGGCATACCTATACCTACCTACATTATTTTAACGAGACCTAGTTAACAAATCGATGTTTTACCTGTAATCTACCGTGACCCGTCATGGCACCGAACGAGTGTACAATGTACGTAATGTATACTTACTTACACTTTCGGAACAAATGCCGTCTTTCTGAATGATAGCGAAAACCGTACCAAAATCCCTTGCGTGGGTTACAATAAAGCAGAGAAACAGACATAAGAAAACAGTGACTGCTTTATGCTATTTTAAAAATAGAAAATTCTTATCAAGCAATAAGTACCTACATATATGAACAAGAAATACAACTAACTATAGGTATTTAAATACAGCGGTAAGCACATACTACAGGTAAATAAGTTGCGTGAGTCGTGGAAAACAAAATAATATGAATATACCCTTACACTAATTATTTAAACTCGTTCAAATGCTTACCAATAACAAAAAAATTGTAAAACTGACTAAATATGGATATTAGATATTAAACTATGATCTAATTATGACGTAGTCTGTGTTAAGTCAAAAGCTTTATAAAATGCAGATGTAAACAAAATATGTTTAACCAAATGTTAGAATTACTAAGTCTAGAGTAATTATTCATAACACGTAAACATGTGCTGGTTGGTTTATCAACGGTATGAACGGTATAAAATGATGCGTAAGCGCAGTGAAGAATTTAGTTTCTGTGCGAACGAAATAATAATAATTTTATTCATTTAGCTTTACTTAATAGGTTTTTGAGTTGCCCTATATAGATGAATTAAAAAAGAATATATTGAAATCATCATCGTTTCAGCCAAAAGACAATAGACGTATTAGGCCTGCCTCTGCCAAGCATAGCGCATATATATGTAGGTTGACTCTGCCAATCTGTCAAAGAGAATATCCCGTACCTTTTGTTTGAACTTAAAGCGGTCCGTAACCATCCTGACTTCAAGAGGGAGCGCATTCCAGAGTAAGACAGATTGAATAAAGAAGGAAGAATGTACAAAATCAGAAGTATGAGGGGGACATGCTAGAAGAAGATTATTAGAAGAGCGACGATTTCTGTCATGAAATGAACACAAAGGTTGGAATTGTAGAGATAAATAACTGGGAAGTTTGGGAGAGTGTAAGAAAGAAAATAAGGTAGTAAGAGCGCGCTGATTTCGGCGCTGCCGTATGGGTAACCATTTTAGGTCTGAGCGATAGGAAGAAATATGATCATATTTACGAAGATTAAAAATGAATCGAATGCAGTTATTGAGATGTCGGTCATATATATTGAGCAGATCTGCATTCAGGTCAAAGTAACATACAACACCATAGTCAATTAAAGGATAAATTAAAGTCTGCACAATTATTGCCTTGGTCTTAGTCGGAAGAAAGTTCTTCAGGCGGTATAAGGCACGTAGGGTACCTGTTACTCTTTGACTCACACTGGTGACTTGAGCTTGCCAATTGAGGTTGGAGTCAATGAGCAACCCCAGATCCTTCACTACATGACTAAATGGAATAGTCGATCCATCAAAAACAACCGGTGGTAGGTTTCGGATATCAAATCTACTTATTAAGCGCTGACTTCGTTATAACTATGGTCTGGCACTTAGTGCGAGTTATTTTAGTACGAAGCTTTATATTTCATACTTAAAATGAGAAACAACTTTTACAGACAACACAACAAGTAAATAAACTCATATCATATGGTTTATATTAACTCTTTCATGGACACTTCTGTAGACACAATAGATATTTTATTGTCATCACGGTCATATTATACGTTTACTTTTCCCGAAAGTGTTAAGATTTCACTTTCGAGATGAACTTTATAAAATATAGGTTCTTACCTACAACTATGATATAATTCCAAGTATTTCAAACGTCACTCATAATAACAAACCTAACATCTCTAAACTTGATCTAAACCCCGTTTCCCTGGAAGACATTACCTTAACCAGTCATTCGGAAATCCAATGTCGGTGGTCTGACCATAGATGTAACGGTCGGAAATTTGATATCACATAAGTAAATAAATACCATTTTAAACTTTATTGTCTAGCAAATAAAGCCTACCTTGCAATTTAAGGAAATAGGACTAGAAATACTCGTTCCCTGAATCCCGTTAGTCCTGAACTTTTGATCTTGTTTGGACACTATTTCTTTTGTTCCCTAATAATATATTCATTCATCTAGCTATCAGTTCTTAGGTAATTAAGGCAGAAGGAATCCAATTATTCGAATTCTTATTAAAGTTAAAAGAAAAAAAATGGATTTCAGCGAACCGTAACAGTTTTGTGAAGCCCGCCGCGCCGTGTTAGGAATATCGAACTAAGTTCATAGTAACTGGAGCAACGATATCCTGTTCAGTTATACTCGCCTGGTACAAAACAGGAGCACGCAGGTGACTGAACAAAAAAACGATGATAGATTTTTATATTTTATTTAATTTGTTTTGAATTTATTTAGATACTTAGTGGTTTTTATGTCTAACTCGCACGGGTGTACATTTTTTTATACATTTTGTTATAAACAAAGATATTTTGTATGGGAATATAAAAGTGATTTCTTTACAGGCATTTTTTAAATGTTTCTTCTCCGTAAGAACCATTCTCGTACTTCAAGGAATATTATATATAAAGAATTAGCGAAATCGGTTTACCTGATCTCGAAATTTGCGCTGAGCAACACATTCAGCGATTCATTTTAATATATATTATTATAGATGGTTATTTAGAATATAACAGAGAAGTACTGTTATGTAGTAGGTAGTAGTATATTATTATTATTAGTTTATATAATATGTAAATAATAAAGGTAAAATAGCGACGGATTAGCTACTCCATGTTTTGTCTTTTTCCTATTCTGTTGTTTTTAAGCTTGTGTAACTATCAAGTACCTACTAGTAAGTACTTAGTGTAAACTCATTTTATTTTACATTTTCCTGCATAAGTATAAAAGAATAATAATATCTGTAGATAGATCAACCAACAAATCACTTGTCAACTTTCTACAATTAATCAACTAAAATAAAATGTAATGGTAGCCCGTTCTAATTTCTCATGATTACTAATGTAGGATGGATAATTGATGTACCTAATGGTTTTGATTATGTATAAGTACACCTATACTATTTAAGACTTTAAACAAAGTTGACTATTTAGGCAATAATTTTACTTACCTTAAATATAATAATTTCGTAGAAATAAGTACAAAAATTTGCTAGATAGCCGTTAGGTATATGCCCGTTTATCGTAAGAAACTTTGAGTAATGTACCTACATTTTGGATTAGTTTGTAGACTGTGCAGTGCAGGGCAATCACAGAAAAGCATAAACATATCGAACAATAAGCAACATAATAGTCCTAAAATATCCTAACGATTTGTCCCACCGAAATAATATTAATGTAGCGTTTCGAGGATCAAAAGCGAACCAATGTGCATTATGTAGTGTAATGGTTATGATTCGCTACTAATATCTAAAAGTACTTATAATGGAGTTTGATAACCACTAGGCACAAATAGTAGTATAGTTTTAAATTATAATATAGAAAGGAGGCAAAGAAACATGCTGCGCAGCCGATGGTGGCCAAAGTAGGCCTGTTAGACATTTTTATTGCTGTCTCAGAAGTTTCACGGAACTCCCATTTACATGTCAGCTGAAAATCGTCCACTACTGGACACGCCATACTTACGGACTACCGTAAGTATGCTGTGTCTACTAAGACTCATGCTGGTTTTAGCATGAATGAGCCGGATTGACTAGGTAAGTACTATCCTCTCATAGAAGATCGACGTAAGAATATTAGTTTTCATGATGTGTTTCGCTCGGTGAGTGAGAGCGTCTGCAGCCCAAATACCCTCTCGGTGTTCTTCCTTTTTCTTTTTCCTTTTTTCCAGCTTGATTATGTTTTCTAAGCTTTATTACTTTCTGCAATGCTTGGGAAACACAGCCATCTCTGTAGGTTACGGTTACCACTTACCATCAGGTATGCTTGTTTGCTAGAAAAGTAATATAAAGAATAGGTATCTCTTAAACAATGCCTACCATGAGCCACTTTTCTTCCTCCATAGGTTGTCCGCCACCTTCGCCAAGAAGGCCGGAACACAAATGTTTGTGATCGTAATTTATGAGAATTCTACTTGTACTGTCTTCATAGATACAATAGAACTGTCATTACTGTTATTGGTTTTACATACAAGAGCCTCAATCAACACCTTAAGATGCTGCCGGTATGTGAATGGGTCAAGAGCGGTTATGAGAAGGGTATTGTCTTTATAATATTTATCATCTGTAGTTAGGGCTTTATTTAGTTTTGCCTTTAGTGAAACAATCCGAGTAGTTTCTTACCTTATTAGATATGATGATCAATAATTTAGAAGAATAGCGCTACGTCTAATAATGACAGATCAGAAAAACTTACTCCCCACTTACAACTTACTCAACTGCAGCATCATAATAATTATTCACAAAAACTTTTGTCTCCAGATTTTTTCCTTGCATATCTTAATGACGTGGCGCAAGTCGTATGCGTATGCGCAGCTCCATTGACGGCTGATGCACTTTTAAATGCGCCGGCGCAGTTAATGGCCGCTCCCACGGTCCGTCTGCGCCTTATTAAATTACTTTTACATAGAATGGTGTTAAGAAACGTACGGGTTGAAAGGAAATTGGAGAGTTTAGTTTATTTGTGTGATTTCTCGTTCAATTACGGGTGAACTTTATTTTTTCAATTAAAACTTTTGGTAGGGAGCTTTTTATTAAGCTGTCTTGGTGGGTTTTTTGAAAGTGGTGAATGTTTGTTCAACTATAGTTTTAAAACAGTACTGAACACGGTTGACAGTGACTAATATCCCTCAGCTTATCTAAAACTGATAAGCGATGGTGATTACCATTATATGACATACATATTATTATAGCAAAGCAAGAGTATTTTTTTTTAAATATATCTATTTATATAAAAGCATATTAATAGCCACGTGCTAAGTATATTCACTTAAAGTTTAATAAAAAAAAACATACTCATGTTAAGGTAAGTAAAGTACAATTTTAATAAATATAAGTGTAAGTAATAATAGGTTATGGAGTGTAAAAATGAGCGTTGTTACTTTCAGCGCTCTTTGATCGTCGTATAATCGTGGACTCGTGGCGCATATGGCACGTGAAGGGTCCGGTTTACACACTTCTTTTTCTTCGTGTAAAGATAAAATATGGTCGCTTAGCTTTACGAGTAAGTTACTGGAAAGTGTAAGCTTTTGTTGGACTGTTTTTTATATGAAGTGAGAATAATATGGAGAGCAAACTGCGTGGAAAAGCTGAAGTGGGAGTTTTTGATTTTAAACAACTATTTGTATTACAAACGGGTCGGCCTCGGGCCTGCGTCATTTTGCATCTTAATTGAAATAAAAACTCACAATATTGTTCTGGTGTTTGAAAACACAGTGGCCTGAATTTCTTGCTTGTTCTTCTCATGGTCTCTACCTGGCCTGTACTTATACTGAGGGCATAGACAAGTGGCATTAATGCTAAAAGAAAAGAATATGTAGATTAAAAAATGTATGAGATCGGCGTATGCCACCGTCAACTTTTCGTTAGCTTATGTCAATCCCCTGTGTCATTTATAAATGCCACTTGTCTAAGCCCTCTGGTCGTCTAGTTTTTAGGGGTCAATGCTATTAGCAAGGTTTACAGGAGTTTAAGACGATTGCCGTGTCTTCGGGTCTCTGAGACTACTTATAATACTTATCTAGAGCTGTACCTAAGTTACCAAAAGTGAGCTATACTTCGCAGAGTTTAGCGTTGCATATCGATAATTACCACTTGCCATCGGATGAGCTGTTGGCCCATTTGCCACTGGTGGCTATTAAATAACTTTTAGAAATCAATCTTAGTTTTAGATGCAACAGTTTGATAGTAACCTACCCAGTTTTTAACCAACATCCGACTGACACATATTGTTCTGATAAAAGGGCTTAACCTGCATGATTTTCCGTAGTATTTGAAGTACTAACTAATTTATAATTATACGGTATAATTCGTCCACTACTACAAATATGAAGCGTTTATAATGAATTTGGGCATGACAAGTTTATTAGAAATAGGCCTTCCTAAGCGTCTCAAATATACTTTATCAAACAATTTTTTTCAATCAAACATTTTATCAGCCTTTTTCTGTCAGTAATTAAAAATACTTACATGTACCCTTTTTATTTATCTCACTAACTGGCTAAAGAGTTTATTTAGGTTTTTATTCCAGTGATAAAAGGAGGCAGATAGATAGTTCGTAGAAACTTTAATATAAATTAATTACAAAGTTAAACAGAGTCGAGATAACACTGAACTTTAGGACTTGAAACAACCTAAAACGGAAAAAGTTTGTGTCTTTTCATCTTGTGCTAATTAACTTAAGGTTAGCAATTGCCAATTTATATTTCTAATGTCCTTTTTCTACGCGATAGGTATTAATTTTTTTTTTAACTATTTACTATGTACTTAGTCATGAAAGCTTTTTACTCTTGCCCATAATTTTCGCACCCTCCAAGTTTTATTTCGAACTTAACGATAAATAGCCGCATTTTAACGAGTTTTTAACACAAAATGATGTATAAAAATCAGTCTGATGAAATGTTATAAAACATCGAGAACAAAATGTACTTACCTTTTTTTGATAAAACATAGAACGTAATGTTGATCGACCAATTAGAACTTTCGATGCGTAATGGTCCATAATCGTTACTCACAACACTATCGATAAAATTAGGTATAGCTCTGAAAGCTCTCTTACGCAACACTGTGAGAGAAATTTTATTATAGATGCACCGGTCTATGCGTTTAATGCACTTGGAGAAGATGGAAGTTTAAGGTGAATCTTATCTTTGTAATGTTAAAATGAATTTATTTTTGACTATGGACGTTGTCTTTATCAGTATTTTAATTAGGGACAAACTTCTAATAAATTTGTAATCAAAGTTAACCGAAAAATTTAGGAAGTTCAGCGTTAAACGCATTCCTTCCTTCAGTTGCGTCGCCAAAATCGTCAAAGCGATGTCCAGATTTTGGCACTGATGGGACACACACTTCTTTCTTAGTTTCATTTATGTTTCTACTAATAGAATTTTTATTTATTTTCTTTTTCTTCTATTTTTAGTTTTATTTTTGTGTCCATAAGTTAAGTTTAAGTGCCAAGTAAAACTTTGTTTTTCTTTATTTCTATTGTTAGCATTTAATAGAAAAGTAGGTACAAACTCTTTATATTTTATTCTAAATATTATTACTTACATTGTCATACAATTTAAATGTGCGTATTTGCATATACAGATAGTCTATTGACCTATTGATCTCTTATACCTACTCTAACGATTCATTCGATCGTACAAGGTTCGTTCGTTCGTTCGTTCGTCCACTTTTGAAAATCAGACATGCAAATACGCTCATTCCTTTTCTGCGCTTCGCGAAGTAAACATCTACTGTAAAAGTAAAAGTGTGCAAATATAAGTTATTTTCTTCAAGAAGACTGTGTTCTCATTTCTGACCTTTAACAGGTCAGAAGTGGGATAACACCAGAACGTATTTGATAGTTTTGGTGAAATATTCCACGCCCGTTTGAAAGGTAATTAAAAACTTGTTTTCTTTTCACGTTCACCTTCTTTTTCCGGCTAATTTCTCTAGTGCTGATATAATAGTAGGTCGACTACTACCCAACTTGGTTTTCAGCGGTGAATTCTAGAGAATAAACCATTACTGTTAGGAACATTCCACTTACTTGAACTTCACATGTAGGTACGGAACTAACTGACCGTACAGTAGTACCTATTCTTGTCATTTTTTTTCTTCCTCTTTTCTTTCCTAATAAAACTATTACATATCCACATGACAAATTTTGTATTTCTGTTTTATTTCACGCTTATTTGATATTTAAATAGCTTAAGGTAATACAATAACTTTCTAGTAGCATAATTTTATTTAGAAATTGAATACCTAATTAAGTTAAGGTTATAGTTTTAAATCTTTTTTTTCATTCTACCGTCATATATTTTGTTTTGCTGTCTTTCTTGTATAGTTATGTAACAATTATTAAATCAGGATCAAATCAATATCTCTATAAATTATCTATAAGTATATTAAACGATCATAGTTGTTTTTGTAATAACCTAACAAACCACTTCGTTTAATAAAATTTATAAGAACCATTTACTTGTTCTATATAATTATTTACAGCTCCAATAGAAAAATGCCAAAACGACGATCAAGTAAACGTAAAAGGAGCACGAGCAGAGAATCAGAATCGTCTTCAGATTACCGGCGCAGTCATAGGTCGCGGCACAAGCATTCACGTGGCAAGCATTCACGACGTGAAGAAAGGACAACACTACAACGTTCCCAGACTCCTGAAATAGCTGGAGAGCCCTGTACTTCTGGCCGTACCGACCACATACCATCACCACCGGCAAGTAACCAATCTCCAGTTTTAGACTCTAATAATTTTATGTATGTGTTTAAGGAACTTGTTAAATCCTTGCACACAGAAGACAAATCGGAACGTTATCCGACTTTGAATGTTGTACCTGAATTTGATCCGAGCAAACGAAATCAAAGTATTGATGTTTGGATAAATAAAGTAAATGAGTGTGCAAAGATTTATAATTGGACAGAACGACAAATAATTCATTACGGATTACCAAAGTTAGTAGGACTAGCCCAAAAGTGGTACCAAGGGTTACCCAGTTTGTTATTTTCATGGAACGAGTGGCAGCAAAAATTACGTTTAGCATTCCCTAGTGATGATAATTATGGCCGTTTACTAACGGAGATGCTCGCTTGCAAGGCACGTTTTGGGGATAGCTTAGAAGAATATTATTACGAGAAAATGGTGCTCCTGAATAGATGTAATATTTCTGGTAAAAATGCTATCGATTGTATATTGTTCGGTATTGAGGATAGATCAGTAAGGACTAGTGCAGAGGCTGTCCAGTTCAATGAACCGGATAAATTATTAGTTTATCTTCGCAATGTGAAGATGATCAAAAGAAACGAAAAACAAAATGTGACTTCGCAACCGAGCAATTCTGAAAATAAACGATTCAAATCATTTAAAGATAATACGGATAATAAAGTAACTAAATGTTATAACTGTGGGAATGAAGGACACCCTTACTACAGATGTAAACACCCTATTAAAAGATGCGATCACTGTCATAAAGTAGGCCATTTAGTAAAAGACTGTCCTAATAAACGCGAAACTGAAAGTAATAAAACTGTTTTGAATATCTCAAAACAGCAAGATAATGATTCAAAATATTTCAAAGTCGCAATAGTTAACGGAAAAGCTATGAGTTGTTTCGTTGATTTTGGTAGTCAAATTACTATGCTTCGAGAGTCTGATGCACGTATTTTGAATGCACCGTTGTGTCATAATAATTTACCTACACTAAGAGGTTTCGGAAATTCTATCGTTCACTGTGTAGGAAAATGCGATGTCGATGTTGAGATTGATTCGGTAAAAGCACGAGTAGAAGCTTTAGTGGTCCCTGATCACTATCTAAAAATATCGTTATTGATAGGACAAACATTTACTGAGCAAAATCATGTAGTGGTTTATAAAACGATGGATAATTTACTAATTAAAAGTAAAATCGAAAAATCTCAACATATAGGCGTTTATCTTAGCGAGACAACTACGATAGTAGGCTGCACTGAAGTGGCTGTAAATTCTAACCCACGATATGATGGCGAGGTCTTAATAGAACCTAATTATTGTTCTCAACCTCAAAATATGTACGATATAATACCTTGCATCCTAAAACTAATTAATGGTAAAGCTTCTCTTCTATTAAATGGCCTTGTAGATTCTGGATTTACGTTAGGTAAAGGCACTCTCCTTGCCCGTGCTTCTCCTTTAGCTCAAATTACCTGTCATAGCGTAAATAAAATTGAACAATGCACTACTGATCCCTCTAATACTGTTATTAGTCTCAAAATGTTATCTGTGTGCGATCGACTCAGTCAAAGCGATCTTTTTCAATTAATTCGGTTATTAAATGAATACAGAGACTGTTTTGCATTTTGCACTAAAGAGCTAGGTTGTATTACAAACACCGAAATGGATATAAAACTGAACGATTGTACACCAGTGGTGTACCGGCCGTATCGTATGCCTTTTAAGGAACGACAAGTAGTCCGCGATATAGTGCAGGAACTTGAGAACTCTGGTATAGTTAGGCCGTCAACTTCAAGTTACGCATCTCCAGTTCTTCTTGTCAAGAAGAAATCTGGGGAATACCGATTATGTATTGACTATAGGGCTCTCAATAAGAAAACAATAAAGGAGCATTATCCCCTCCCTAGAATCGATGACCAACTAGATAGTTTGTCTGGTTATAAATACTATACATCTTTAGACCTTATGTCAGGATACTACCAATTATGTATGTCTGAAGCGTCAAAACCCCTGACGGCCTTTATTACGCCGGATGGGCATTACGAGTTTAACAGGATGCCTTTTGGACTTGTTAATGCCCCATCTAATTTTCAACGAGCGATTAACAATATATTAGGTAGCGCACGCTTTAAAGAAGCATTTGCTTACATGGATGACGTAATAATACCGTCTAAAACCATAGAGGAAGGCTTCGATAAATTAAAAACAACTTTGAAACTATTTCGTTCAGCTGGCCTAACACTTAAGCTATCCAAATGTAATTTCCTAATGGAGTCTATTGATTATCTTGGATTTGAAGTTAGCGCGGAAGGCATAAGACCAGGTCAAGCTAAAATTAGTGCCGTAGATGCATTCCCTCGTCCAACTGATCAGCACAAAGTTAGGCAATTCTTAGGTCTTTCAAGCTTCTTTCGTAGGTTTATAAGAGGATTTTCCTCCATAGCTCGTCCACTTACTCAACTTTTAAAGAAAGACTCAAAATGGCAGTGGTCGGACTGTGAGGAGAATGCTTTTAAAACTTTGAAGCAAGAATTGGTTAAACGGCCAATTCTAGCATTCTACAATCCCGACTTTGAGACCCAACTCCATACAGATGCCTCAAAAATTGGCATTGCTGGTATTCTCCTACAAAGAAGTAACAAAGATGCGCCTTTTAATGCTGTAGCGTACTATAGCCGTCAAACCTCACCAGAGGAATCACGCTTTACTTCGTATGATTTGGAGACATTAGCAGTTGCATGTTCAATACAACGGTTCAGAACTTACCTATTAGGTATACCATTCACAATAGTCACCGACTGTAATTCGTTAAGAGCCACATTTGAGAAGCGAGACGTTTTACCTAGAGTGGCGAGATGGTGGAACATTATGCAAGAATATGATTTTAAAATTGTGTACAAGGCAGGTTCCAACATGTCCCACGTAGATGCACTCAGCCGAAACCCAATTGAGCCTACATATGTCGAAGTAAGATGCGTCGAAACAAATTGGATAGCCACGGTACAACAAAACGATCCCGAACTTCAGCGAATAATTTCCATATTAAAAGACAAAGATACAGATAACATTTTAGAAATTAAAAATAATTTTGTGATCAAACGAGGATTATTGTATAGAAAAACTGAAACCGGGGATCGCTGGGTTGTACCAAAAGGGGTTAGATGGCAAGTGTTGAAGGCCAATCATGACGATATAGGACATTATAGTTTTGACAAAACATATGATAAAATTAAAAGTAATTTCTGGTTCGCTAAAATGAGGCGGTTTATAAAAAAATATGTTGATTCATGTTTAGAGTGCGCTCACACAAAGGTTCCGTCTGGTAAAAAGGCAGGTGAGCTCCATCCGATACCTAAAGTTAGTCGTCCTTTTCATACCTTGCATATTGACCATTTGGGTCCTTTTGTGAGAAGCAAGAAAAAGAACGCTTATCTTTTGTTAATCATCGATGCATTCACGAAATATATTATATTAGTACCGGTCAAAAACACAAAATCAGTTAATTCTATATCTGCTTTAAAAAACTATTTTCACACATTTGGTGTGCCCACACGAATAATTTCCGATAGAGGTACATCGTTTACTTCGAAACATTTCCAAGAATTTTTAAGTAATTTAGGCATCAAACATGTCATGAATGCGGTAGCAACACCACGCGCCAATGGGCAAGTGGAACGCTACAATCGTACTGTCCTTGCTGCTTTAACTGCAACTAATCACAATAAGCCAGAAAATCGATGGGATGAATGCGTATCCGAAATACAGTGGGGCTTAAATAACACGCTTAATAAGGGAATCGGAAAGACCCCAACACAGGCATTATTCGGTATCGACTTAATCGGCACACCCAACTCTCTACTAAATCTAAATATTATAGACGATCCCGAGGAAGTAGATGATAGTAACGTACAAAATATTAGAGAAGATATATTGCAGCACGTGCAAATGAATCAAATGAAACAGAAGAAACGATTCGATAAAAATAGAAAGAAAATTACTTTTAAGATCGGTGATCTAGTTCGGGTAGAAAGAGACATCCCTTCGACAGGGAAAAGTAGGAAATTAGTCTCAAAAATCCGTGGTCCATATCGCGTTGTAGAGGTCTTCGACAATGAAAGATATAAAATAGAAGACACCCCATTATCCCGTAAGGGAAACAGAAACTTTACCGGCATTTTCTCTGTTGATAAGATCCATCCATGGTTAGTATACAATAGAAATACTGATAGTGATTCACAATATGATGATGATAATGATGAGTGATCCGCATTCTTTAATGGGTGGCGACAGGGTACAGACATATGTGTCACTAATAACTATTTACCATAATTCATAGAACTCAAATATTTAAATTAAATGAACATGAACAGAAATAATAGTGATTAGTAAATATAATATTAATTAAAAGTTCGAAATTAAAATTTAAATATTTACAAAGTTTTAAGTTTACAATTTACATTTAAAAAATTTATTAAAAGTATATTAATTATTTATTTACACAATACTTTACAATTTACTTACATCTATACAATTTATTCATAATGTAATGTTGATTATGCTTGAAGTGGAATATTATTATCAATTCACTGTAATACATATTATTAAAAGTCATTATTGTTTATATTAAGCAGACTGTAGACATGCAGGGGCTACTGTTTGCTAGTTAGCAGTTATTATGGATATGTAGAGGCCATGATAACTTAGGCGTAAAGCATATCGCTTACAGTTACAGTTGCGTTATGGACATGAAGGGGCCATAATAGCACATTGTGATTATTGTCGTCATGAGACATCAGATTAATGTTATTTATTTATGTTGGTGTGTTGTGGACATGCAGGGGCCGCAGCATACCGGAATTACCATGAATATGTAGAGGTCATTGTAATTCCTTTAGTATTACTAATATAATATGCATAATTACAATATTGTTTAGAACTATGTAAAGCTAACTATGATTGTTTAATAAGCTGCAAAGCTAGTGCTTTGGCAATATTTTGTTTGATTCAGTAGTATTGTATACTATTATGAAGTAGATATAACAAACGTAAAGAAGTAGTGTAAATTGACAAATAAAATCAAAATATTATTGCAATTTTTTTCACGAGACGTGAAAGCGTCAGGAAAGGCCGACTGTTAGCATTTAATAGAAAAGTAGGTACAAACTCTTTATATTTTATTCTAAATATTATTACTTACATTGTCATACAATTTAAATGTGCGTATTTGCATATACAGATAGTCTATTGACCTATTGATCTCTTATACCTACTCTAACGATTCATTCGATCGTACAAGGTTCGTTCGTTCGTTCGTTCGTCCACTTTTGAAAATCAGACATGCAAATACGCTCATTCCTTTTCTGCGCTTCGCGAAGTAAACATCTACTGTAAAAGTAAAAGTGTGCAAATATAAGTTATTTTCTTCAAGAAGACTGTGTTCTCATTTCTGACCTTTAACACTATCAGGCTGATGATAGGATGTTAAAAGATATTAATTAGGGAAGTAGGTACATAGTTCTAAGCGTTTGGACGATCTTGAGCTTTGTGTTAAAGTTAATTTATCAATTCGAAGCACACAAGAAAACTTTCGAAAGTCCGTTGTAATAATATTTTCGCGAAAAGATTCCGCAAAAACCAAATACCACAAAATAAACAAAATATTAAAACGTTACGTTCTCTGTATGTCTATCTTTTGAAGGCAAATTAACTTTCAGCAGTCGATAAACATACCAAAGAGTTTCACTCATTGATTTTAAACTATGTACTGGAGTGGGTTGTGTATGTGTTAGTTCACCTAATTTCAGTATTAATGTTTATATTGGATACGGTGATAAACGAAGCTAGAAGCCCACTTCATGAACTTTGGAAGCGCCTGAAGAGTGACGCTTCTTTTTGGGTTGGGTATTTTTGATCTTCTGGACCGTTTTTGTACTAAACTCTATAATAAAATTACAGCTCAAAACAGAAGCTCTGCTGCTTACCAATACAGCAATTTGAAGTAAAATATCTTGATAATCATATACTGACATAATATATTTTATTACACAAGTCACATCTACATAAGAAAACGGAAATAAAATCAGAAGTCGTCTTACATGCCCATTTTTATTAAAGAAGATTTATACAATTATTTAAAAATAAATAACCTTTGCTCTTGTGAATAGGTAAGTAAATAGCAAAATTCTTTACACACCTCTCGAGTGTTTTCGAATTGTACAAACATACAAAACATTTTAATTTAAACATGTCTTGTACAGAATTAGGTTATCGGCAAGCTCTGTTTTACATTAAACTTAGAGCTAAGTGTTTGAAATAACTATTATACTGGAACATCGTTTGTGAATGAATAAGAAATTCATTTGGTGCAGTGTAGTTTCGCGATTATTTTTATTGTAGGTGAAAATTTAAAGAAAATCTATTAAGAGTATCTAATTTTAGATCTATTTATATGTAGTTAGTCCATCTAGGTAAAAGGATGCAATTTTAAAATTTTCTATAAGTATTTAGATTTAGTTAAAATATAGGTGTGTTCTTTGTGTGGTGACCGGGTGCAAAACTGTAGGTCCAATTCTTTTATCGTTTTATAGTAAGCAACGATTACTAAAATAAATATATGTCGCTGACTTAGTTGTTAGAGCATCGATGATCAGGTCATAAAGCTTTTAGAATGCTCAACTAATGATTATGATGATGACTAAAAATCAGAATGCTTTATTTAGTTTCTATGAATTACAGAAATTGTTTCCATTACTAATACTTACAAATACTTGACCGAATAACTCCGTACAGTCGTCTTTAACATCCACCAGCTAAGCAATAAATCCATCTGGCTTCTCACATCAACCGAAGATACATCCGCTAAAATTTAATTGTTCCTAAAACCACTAATTTAGCTTCAAGCCAACCATTCTTTTGATACGGATGGATTATATTCGAGGAATTTCGCCATGTGTTGCAATCCTACACTGTCTCATGAATTTTACCCAGACAGTTGCTTACACTAGCCTAATTTCTTTAGGCAAGTGCAAATATAGGATGTTTAGAAACAGTTTACGAGTTTCCCGATCTTGCAACGGTTTTTGCAGTTTATTTTTGTTCCTTTTTAGATTATTAGATGTTACGTCATTGTTAGCCTTCATTGCATGTTTATTATTTTAACCAGTATGGTATTAAATGTTTATTATCTATAACATTATCTGCCAGATCATGTCGGGATAGAGTCGGTGTTACTATGTTCAATAATAAATTTGTGATTCATAAAAGTTCAAGAAGATTTTAACGCCGTTGAAACATGTTTATGAAGTCGATTATTGGGTTTAATATTGTTTTATACAGAATATAAATTAAGTACAACGTTCTTAAATTAGGACCATGTTTGTTCGAATGGTAGAGCATAAGTGCATAATTATTATTTTTACTTGTGAACGAGTAGCAAAAGTTGCAAACTTGCATCGTGAACCTGCGAAGTCGCTGTCTACCGTGAAGGAAGTGGGTAGGTAAAAGTATTGAGGAAGGTGAGGAAAAAGGAAAGAGGGAAAATTGGGCCTTCAGCACTCTCACTCACCGAACAAAACGCAATAGTACGGATACTATTACTCTTACGTCGATCTTCTATAAAAGGGTAGTACTTCCCCGGTCGATGCACCCCATTCATGCTGAAATCAGCGTGGATCTACTACCGTGACGAATTTTCACTGGACTTTTATTTTGATGTAGAAAAAGTACTTTTCCAGTCTATTAGTTTGTACTTTGTGTATGCTTTTAGACGGTAGTAGATCCACGCTGGTTTCAGCATGAATGGGCCGGATCGTCCGGGGAAGTACTACCCTCTCATAGAAGATCGACTTAAGAGTAGTAGTATCCTTACTTACTGCGTTTCGTTCGGTGAGTGAGAGTGTCGGAGGCCCAATTTCCCCCCTTTCCTCTTTCCTCACCTCCCTCATTCCCTTCCTCTAACCCCATTCCCAGCCGCCATAGTGGAGGCCACCATACCAGCAGTTTAAGACGATAGCTTTTGGTATGGTGACCACCACTTCTGGATTCCACTGACTGCTTACCATCAGGCGGGGTGGAGTCACTTTGGTAGGCTAATATAAAAAAAAAAAATAAAAAAATAAATAAAAAAAATGCTTCTTATTTACTTAAACTATGTACATAGGGAATTTATTTTTAAATTGAGTGAAATAATAATAATATTCTCACTATCGAGTAAAATTAATAAAAGTACGAGTAAATAAACACGAAAAGCTGAAATACGTCCGAGCATGACGCACAGGGCCGGCGAGTTGACAAGATGGTGACGTAATATTTCGCTGAAAGTACTAGGGCGCCAGATCGCTATAGGAGTTCTACGGTAGCGTAGATAGGGTGGCAGCAGATCACCCACGTGTGTGGCCTATATTGGAATGAGTAGGGTGGCGTTCTGTGTTGTTGTTTTTAACTTTTTAAATGCGTTTGTAAAAATTTTGTTACCGAACCGTTATTATGTAATATGATAATACTAACAGGTAATAACAATATTAACATCTTTCTATACTATTATTATTATTATAGAGTTTGTTTGTTTGTTTGAACGCGCTAATCTCTGGAAACACAGTCCGATAGGAATAATTCTTTCCAGTGCCTGAGGAAGGTTATAGGCTGTAACATCACGCTACTGGCGACAGGAGCAGGGCAGAAACCAAATACGCGGGTGAATACGCGCTGCGGGCAGCCAGTTATGAATAAAATAATTAAACATTACACAGCCTAAAATCTGTTTTTTTTTTCAAGTTTTTTCAAATTTTCAAGTCATTGAATACTTTACACTAAGAAATGACTCTATCGTAATTTCTTCAAACTCTACTTAATTGTATTAGTATGCATATCTAATAAAAAATGTAAAAACCATTAATCAAAACGCTAACCAGTTTATCTAATCCGTGTGTTAGAGCGAGATGGAAATATATAAAAAGGGATAGTGGCACATTCTTTCGGGGTTCGACCGCAGGCATTCTATAGAAAGGGAAATTTGTCTTTTTTTAAACGTTTCTATTAAATATATCTTTTATAAAGCTAATTTCTGGTTTTGATAGTTTTTTCGGCCATGACGAATGGCTGTAAAGGTGTGAACGTTTATATTTTATTGGCTCTACTAATATTGTTATCGATAGACCTCTAATTTATTTCGATGATTAGGGTTTTTGATTGGTGACATATTGCCTGTTTATCACTCCAAAGGTGTCTAGCGTGACTGTGCATGTGGTTTGAGGGTTATGGTGATTACCTCGTCACTACGTCGAGACAAATATTTGTATGATATAGTATATAAAAGCTTGTTTGAATTTAATTAAGTATGTCCATTAATTATTAATGTTTGTAAAGATCTCTGCGACGCAGGTTGTTTTTACAACATCCTACATAAAAGTCGCTGCCATAACCACTAGGCCATCATATTTATTTGAATATTCTTGTTCAATATGCATAATAAATGTATTAGCTATAAGCCATTGTGAGCGCGTTCCGTAGTCAAATTGACAGCAACAAGAAAAACATTCACTGATTGCAATTTTCAGGTCAAAAGTTTGACCCGAAGGTTCGTGGGAATAAATCGACAAGTTTTAGTGATTATGTAGATAAATATTATGATAATAATATTTTGATACTCAATATAGCAGTGAAAAATTTTACCTTTTTTTTGGGCTAGTTTGTTTGCACTGTAATACCTACAATGTGTGTATTGCTGTAGTGCCATCGTCTGTATAATGAAGATATTTTGGAGATGATTGCTCCTATTGGAGCGATACATTATAAAATAGATTGAGCCTTTTTAGAAGCTGCTTATTATGGTTAACAACAATTTTGTTTCACTTCCAAAATCTATGAACTAAAACTGCAAAACCTCTTGAGAACTACCGGTGCTTTTTTTTTATATTAGCCTACCAAAGTGACTCCACCCTGCCTGATGGTAAGCGGTCAGTGGAATTCAGAAGTGGTGGCCACCATACCAAAAGCCATCGCTGGTATGGTGGCCTCCACTATGGCGGCTGGGAATGGGGTTAGGAGAAGGGAATGAGGGAGGTGAGGAAAGAAGAAAGGGGGAAAATGGGCCTCCGGCACTCTCGCTCACCGAATGAAATGGCAGCATTGGCAGCAATTGGTCTTTTTTTCACGTCATTTGGCATCGATGCATCGTTAGTTTATCTTGTTTGAATATACAATAATTTGACCTCTATTCCAAAAATATATAAAATATCTCTATTTGCTACTGACGAATTTTCTTACTTTAAATAAGTGTACTATACTTTCTACAATATTCAAAATATTTGCATCTCTGATTTGTAAATTGAATCCACTTGAAACACTGCTTAAGATAACGAAGTGGTAAATATTGTTTTAAATGATTAATAAAAATAATTGATTAGCCAAGTATAAGTATAGTTTAGATAAATTAAAACAACGATGAGTGAGAGATTCTCACCAAATAATTTACTGGCTTATTGCATTGCAACTAGGCGTCAAAATATCAATGCATTTTGACAGTTAAACAAATATGGTGGAACGCGCATGCGTACTGCAACCACAGGTCAAGTAAATAGAGGTGCATAAAATTTCAAAGCTATTTAACAATTTGTATGCCGTCAATACTTAGGTAATGGAATGTTAAAATAGGAAGTTAAAATGCACAATTTGTATTATTTATTTTGCACTTATTTCAATATTAGAAATGTTTTATGGGTGGAATTTTATTAACATATGCAACTTACTACACCGATGATTCAAGAACTAACTCAACAGAGGAGAATTTGGCTTTAAACTTTGTGCGATAACTTTCTAGTTGAATTTGAGAAATTTTGTGTGACTTTAGTACTCTAGTTATTTCACCTTGAAATCGTAGGTACCCTAAGTAAGTAGCTAATAAAATTGTAACGTTTCATTGAAAATCTAATAATAAAACGAGAAGATACTTACGTTTTAATCCGTTTTGCTTTCAAAAGACAATCATTTTCAAACATGATGAACATACAAGAGGAGTTCGATTTTCATTATAAAACTTCAATACTCCAGCTATCAGCCGTCATACATCCAAATTAAGTCATTGAATTATTTACTTTGAACTCGTTGCTTTAATAGAGGTATTTCGCGGTCCGGTGAGTCGTCTGACCTCATTGAGCAGATACAGTGCGTCTCATGATGCGTTGCAGTGATTGAGGTTTTTGACCTTATATCATTACAAGTATGTGGTGAGGTATCTATGATTTCTAATAAAAGTTTTATGGTGGTAAATATGCGATTGTTGATAACCTAAGTATTAGTAATGTGTTTGCATTGTGGTGTGCAATTATTGATACAGCATACTAGTTCAAACAGAGTCCATAAAAATAATTGTGTAAAAAGTTGCCTGAAACATTTGATACAAGTTTGCAGATCTGTTCAGATTCTACGCACACATAAAAGAGGCCTACCTCAATGTTTTACACACCCTCACATCTAAACCAGCCTCCGCCACACCGAGCCTATTTCTCGGCTACGCACCCTTCAAACCTCTAAGCACGATTAGCTTTCCCTCAGCCTCATCACCCCAACGCCCTTTTTTATCGAGTTTTGTCCTAAAATGGAAAACAACTACCAGGTTCTCAGAATACGGGAGTGGTGTTCGAACTTTCACCCTTGGAACAGGCTCAAGATGCGCAGACTCAAACTTGTCTTGTAACCGCAACCATATCTAACTCTTTCTAACGTTAAGGCTGCACTGTACATTGTTATCTCCCTCGCTCTTGCTTAGAGGGTGGCGGCATACTCCCGAAAGTGTGGGTGTGTGAATTTAGGTTAGGGGCCACGTACGCTCAACCCCTTCGATATACGATGCGTGTGTGACCGTGTGTTATGTCTCGTGGGGAGGCAACATGTGATAACTTCCTTCGGGGTTCTGGTGCCTTGGTACATGAGTATGTGTAGAGATTAGAATTTGCTAAGCAAACGCTGTTTTTTTTTTCTAATACAACCACACATGTAGAGCATTAGATTTCTAATATCTATGACAATTTTAGGAAACACATACAAATCTGTTATCTAAATCTAAGCTGTATATGTGTGGACAATTTCACACTAATGTAGGATAAAACGGGATGGAAAATGTGTATCTATTTGTCTCTTTTTCACATACAGGTTTCTGGGAACCTTATGCGTTGAGATTAGAACCATAAAATATTGTGATAGAGAGAACAATAAAGTAATTTAGGAGACAATATAAAATATTATATACTGAATATTTTATATTCTACTGTTAAGTACTGTTATTATTGGATGAGAAAGTTGTTATGAATATCTGTTACGTTATTACTATGTGAAAAGTGGATGTGTTCTTGTTTGAAAATAATGAAGATTAGGATAATAGATTAAATACTGTCACTATGTTTATAGGGTACAATTTTGAAACGTTGGCAAAATGTAAATAATTGGCTTCATTCATTTATTCATTCATTCCAAAAGCTGCAATTTTTTTCTAATGGTTACAAATTGATTAAGAGAGATGGATTTTTTTTAAGGTCCGATATATGTATATTTTAGAATTACATTTACCAAATTATTTGAGGCTTTTTTGGTGACGTGAGTTACTTATTCATATTAGTGACACACAAGATGACAAAACAACTACAATTAAAAAAAAATGTAAACTCGATGGTTCCTTCCTCTAAAAGGGTTGCGGGAATCGAAAAGTTGCTTGTGGAGTGCCTGGGGAGTTTGACCTCGGACTTTGAATGTATTAATGTAAGCCTTCTGAAATATGTTTTATGGATCAAAGCCTAAAATGTTTACCCATTCTTTTGAGTTCTTTTTTTCAGTAAACTCAAGTAAGGTTTAACCGAACTGGCTAAAAAGGGGTTGTTGTAGGTGCGTGAGCTAGTAAATTAGCAATTCCTTCAGAAACATGTTTTGGACAGAATGAGTTAGTATATTAAACCTTATTTTTTATATATTTACCTATAACACTTATACATGTCTCAGAGAGATTAATTAATTTGTGTATACTTTCATATCAAAATGATTTATTTGTCATCGTCTAAAATATACGCTAAAACGGTGTTCTTCACTTTTTTGTAGGTCAAAAATTGGTTTCCTCTAATCTTTTTCTTAAGTGTTGGTAATAGATAAAAGTACCTTGGAGTCAGGTCCGAACCATAGGGTAAAAATTAAATTATCTAAGTCTAATTTATGCAGGGCAGCCAATGAAGTGAGACTCTTACTTAACTTGACAAATTACGTAGAAAAGCAGGACTTGCAATTTGGCTTGGTGTACCCTTATTATGCCACTACATGGAGTGTTACTTAGACTCAGATTCATGATTATGAAATCAAGTTACATCCCAAGTAAGAATTCGCCTCAATAAATATGTTTATTTTCATTGTAATCTGTGATTATTTTATTTAAAAACACCCAATTTTAATAGGTTAAACTTACCCCCAGTTCAGTTTCTAAAAGGCTGATCAACGAAAAATGCATGCAAAGCATTAATAATTAGTTTAATTTGATCTGATCAGTTACTAATTAGATCAAATTAACCTAATCATGCTTGTAGCATGCTTTAAGGTACTTCACATGAGATTTAACAGGTGATTAGGTAATTTTTCGTTGATTAGCCTTTCAGAAACTGGGGGTTAGTAATATACTTTATGTGCTTAACCCTTTCATGGACACTACTGTAGACACAATAAGTAGATGTTTTATTGTCATCAGGGCCATATCCGTTTACTGTCCAGGAAAGTTTTAAGGCATTCCACTATATTATTGATTTTGTGTACGAATTCGATGGTAAACAAATATACGGCTCTAGGCATAACCGGTAAGTCGGTACCTGTAATCATACATGTATGAACTGTTTTCGATTGAATAGAGTTATACATAACTCTATTCACTCGAAAAAACTTAAAACAAGTACAGTGACAATAAAATTGACACAATCTTGTGACTGTACAAACTAAATGGTAATGCATTCCGCAAGTTTTAAGCACGCCGCTAAGTGTCATGTGGACGTAGCGGTCAGAATTCGATGCTCGTGTCAACAACTCGTGTACTGAAGTTGTTTAACAAGCAACACCCACTGTTTGCTCAAGGTCGCGGACAACCGGTCCTACATGTTCAAGTTTTACTCACATTTACCGTTTTGCATAAACGACATCTTAGAGCCTAAATTTTGTCGCATCTTCAAGTGTATGCAGGTAGAAATGAAAACGGGCTCAAACACAAAAATTGGTGATAATGTTCTTGTTGGCATAATAAATTAAGAGTCTACAATAGAAATTACACTAAATTATTTTTTGTTTTTGCCGCAAGAATGATTAAGCTTGTTATTTGGTACACCTTTAGTAGCTTCTTCGACATTCACGGTAAGAGATGGGTTGTTCCAGATTCTAGATCGGCGTAAAAATCTTTATGTAGTCACACAGGCAACGTATAGACTGAGATTGGACTCTTTTAGGTATATATAGGACCAGGCGCTTAGGGTAGTGATGTAAATAAGTTGGCAAAAGATGGCAAAAAAGAAAGTATAGGAGAAATTACAAAAGCATATTTATTTTTTTTTGTGTTCCAACAGCATAACCCTTATAGTGTGGCTAAAGATTTTTACAATTCATAATAAATTTAAATTCGAGTTTACGGCAACATTGTTTGGTTTATATAAATATTAACGCAAACCTCATATTTATGCAATAGACCTGAGTGCCGTCTACCATGAATTGTTTAAAGTAATAGGACGTCATCTTCATACATTTGCTGATGTCAAACAATTCAGTATTTTTTAAGCGAAATGTTTGAGTATGTTCTAAGTCTAAGATGAAACAATATTTTCCTATTTATTTAACGTGTTTTGTCTAATGAGATTATTACTAAAAATACCTGTCACGTCACATAGCCTGCACAGGCGACTACAAGACATAGCTCTCTCCTAAAAGGATATGGTTGGCATAATCATAGCAGTTTAGACATACTGAGCCATAATCACAACAGAATTAATAATAATAAAGTCCGCTTGGAAGGTTGGTAAAGTAAATACGAGTAGAATCAGTTTTCGGTATTTGACTTATGACAGCTTTTGTAGATTTTTCGTTGATGTTTTAAAGATTAATAAGCTTTTAACTGACCTCTCTTAGCTTGTTCTTCGTCACATACAATTTAATATCAACTTAAAGTATCAGATTAATTTCGTTTTAATAACAGTTTATTGTTTGCGTAAATAAAAATATTATTACCTAAATAAATTTAGTGTTTCAGAACCTAATTTATTAACGTTTACGATGGCGACGTGATCACGTGACAGTAATTTTATTGACCGGAATTTTCTTTGCAGGTAACAATGTGACCAGGCGATCAGAACATCCAAGGAGTTTGTACGTAAATTACATCTAATCCCGGTAACGATAGAAGTTTTATTGTAGTTTTGTTATTTAATAGAATTTATTATTGCTTGAAATAAGGCTGTCTTTCCAGCTGTACTCTTTAGAGAAAAACAAGAAATAATTTAAATTATAAAATTCATTTTTATTTTTTATTGTAATTTTTTGTCGAAGTATTTAAAACGTGAAATGAATATTTAAATCAAATGCCACCATGCATATGCTTTTGAAAACTATGACTTTAGAGTGACTTGAGCTATTACTTTAGAATTTTATACACTTAAATACACTTAAATAGGTAATTACAATGCGAAAACAATTACCTCCTTTTAATTTCTTTTTATGCAACCCTTTCGACAATAACCAATTCTAGTTTTTTTAAAGCTTTTCTTACACTCAGTTATTCACTCGTCTTCTTTACTTTTCTTTCTTTCTTCACATTTCTTTACTCAAAAATCTGTTTGCTCGTCCACTTCTAAGCTGTATCTGTGTAACTTTAGTGGAAAGCCTACTTTAGACCACCTCCATATTTTTATAGCGCTATTATTTTTTTACAAGCTCAATATACTGTCGCTAGCTTGAAAGGGTCTAATTTATGTTAAATTACAGTTTTAGTAATAAAAATGTCATTTCCACTGTTAACTTTAATGTTAGATATCAGTGAAAGTGTTTACAATTATGTTTTAGTAATTGGTTGGAATTACGTAATGATGTAACTACAGGTAGGTATATAACTATTTTAAATTAATTTAAAAATTACTGCGTTTGTATACAAATGATGATTTACGATTCAGGTGTTGTATTATTTTATAAGATGCCTGGTACGAGTAACTTATCGAGTAGGTAGAGTACCTGCGTCATAAAAAAAAAAACTTTATTTTGGAGGTTCTGTATCCAGCTCTGCAGGCCTATTGAGTATCTCAGTTGACACTGTTGACATTTAATTTTAAACTATTTTTAGTAGTCACTAGGTAGACAGTCAAATATTAGCCTGGCCCGGTGGCCAAATTCAATGTTTAAAGTTCAAATCATAAATTTATAAAATAACAAATGAAAAAAAAAGAATTAAATACTGACAATTTTTTTACCACTACAGATAAAAATACTGCAAATAAAAACAAGTGCGTGCGTTTGAAAAAGAATTTCGAACTTGTACCTATCTATTCCTTTTCCGCAATCTGCGTCTTTTAAGTATCATTAAAATAATGTATAAATGCATTAAAAACATCATGAATTAAATGCAAATAAATATGACAGTACAGTTACCATTATATAGCAGTGGGCGAATGGTTGAGTTATCTCAGCATGGAAGTCCGCTCCAATACTCTATAACGTGAGCTACATGAGATCGTGTGACTGCAATGCTATATTTTTTTTATTAAAATATTTATATCAAGAACGAAGAATGGATTACTACTTTCAACCTATGCTTGCCTTGTACTCTGATATCATACTGGTTGCATAAATAGCTTGTATTTATAGGTATTCAATAAAAGTAGGTATGTAAGTACCTATTGTCTGTGTATAAATAAAAAATAAAGATAATAAGTTAAATTTAATTGAAATTTAATAATCAAGTAAATTGAAAGTCTAGTGCCTATTGATCCTAAAGCTCTATGATGAGGTTCACAAGCAGGAATACAAAGAGCAAAATGGAGAATCATACCAAAATGCTGAACAAATATTTGGCCTTGTGTGGGAATTAAACTTAACTATTTATACTGACATCCACTGCGTCGAGGCAGCTTTTCTTTCCCTTTAATTTCGGTGACGAATACGGGCTATTTTTAACAGCGTCAAGTATAAATTAGTACTTAGTCACTGATAATCGCTGAAATGACTCATACAATACATACTTAAGTAGGTACTAAGAATAAGTTTAGATGAAATTATGTAGCAACCTAACAGCACACTAGCAGACCCGACAGTCTTCAAAGTTTCTGTCGTGTTGTTTTTTCACTAGAGCCAGACAATTTTCGTACCCTGTAATGCGGTATTTTATACATTGTAATGTCATGGAATAATAAGACAAAACTGCCCGCAGACAAAAGGATTCTAATGTGCGCCCGACAAAGAACATAATAATATGCATAGGTTTCTTGTTTTTGTTTAGTTAATACTTAATATCTATTGGGTTGTCTACTTCTTTTCATACCTGACTGATTTAATATTATGAAATCAATAAAATACCAAAATTAATGCAATAAAAACCATAAACACCAATAAACCTCCTTGTTATTGCCGTTTTCAATTAGACAATTTTACAATACGATATACTTACGGAAGCTGTTTGTCATATAAAGTAAAAATAAATCATTTAACCAAAAAATGTCGAGTGGTTTAAGGATGAAAAGATCTTTTTATAACATCCCTTGGCTTCTAAGAAGGAAGTGCCACCGTATCCCTTTGACGACGGTCAATTAACCGTGAAAGGATTAACACGGTTTTTTACGACAAAAATAGACACTTTAAAGTCCTTTTATAGTTTAAAGTAAGAGTTGTTAGTTTTTTAAAATGACGAATGAAATTAGTGGTTATTATGGTATGAATAGACATTTTTCAAAACTACTACCGCCATCTATCGATTTCATTCATTGGTAAAGCTTTTTACAAGAAGGCGGGATATATAAATTATTATTATTATTTTCCATTTACATGTGGATTATTTTATTATATGTATGTATATTATTATATAATACTATATATATGTATTATTTATGTATATTATTCATATATATATATATATATATATATATATATATATATATATATATATATATATATATATATATATATATATATATATATACATAATTAATTATAAAATATATCCTATCCTTTAACTTCAGTACTTTGCACCTACTTGATTGTCTCTGCATCACCCAATGGTAGACTGGTAGATAATGCCCCAGGCATTAAGTCCGCCTTTACATGTATGTGTATAAAGTTTTAAATAAATAAATAAATAAATGAAAAAAAAAAATAACGTTTGCTGCTATTCTAAATAATATGACTTTTGAGTGCTTTTATCAAAATTTTCAAGATTTCTGTGTCTCTCGATTTTTCCCTTGTCATATTATACGCGTATTTTAAAACAAATTTTGTTAAGGTGTTAAATTTTTGATACTTATTACTTTTAAAACTTTAAATTATACAATTTAATAAAATCTCTTACTGCTTTGTTAAAATCACTCTCACGACAATAATTTTCCTTATTATTGCCGCATTTTAGTTCGACAAATATGTATTAGCTAAAACGTCGATCGGAGATCAAACGTCCAACGCGAAACTGCTCAAATATTAAATATTTGCAGCAAACAAACCGAAAGTAATTGGTTTGTGATGTTTCTAGGCTAATTGCCGAGTACTTGCTTAATTATTATTGTTACTAAAACACCGGTCTAGTAGTAAATTAAACCTAAAATAATTGTTCCATAAACAGAAATGGTAAGCGCAGTAAGCGTTCAAAAGGTAGCTTATGCACCGTGCAAGACCTAACCAAAACTAAATAGACCAATATATAGAACTAGACAAGGTACAATATTGTCTAGTTATACCAGGCGAACAGAAATGGGTGGAGCTTTCCGTAGACTACTTACTACTACTAGTTCTACAACATTTTCATCTAGAATAATATATTAATAAATCCTGTCCTCGCCGTCTACCACTGTGAGGAAGGACAGATTGTTTTTAAAAGGCTAAAAACGAACAATTTTGGTTATGTTTAATTTGTATAATTATTTTAAAACATCAATATCATTAAATTAGTGGTATTATAATGTGATATTTTTATAAAAAGTGATAAGTAGCTTTATGCAGACTAATAAAAACAATAAAAATATTAGAAATATTAGACAGTGTGTACTAATGATATAAATAATGAATAAATTATCTTTTTTATTTATGAGTTTAGAAATAAAATATTTTTATCATTAACGACTAAGACAACACTTCTACATTAGACATAAGTACTATATGTATTATGGAGACTTTAATGTATAACGTTGAGAAACTCAAAACAAAATATTTGTGAAGGAATTGCCTTGGACAGGAATCTAACTGTTAATTACAAGGCGATCACTTTTAACACTAGCCTGCAATGCAGTCTACTAATAAAAATAGGCAAATACATATATCAGCCGTTTCTTATTAGTGGAAAGCTATTGTCATATACCCATAGATCCATATTTTCCCAGCCGAGATTCGAATGTAAATAATTCGTCCACTGAGTTTTCAATATTTATTAGTCAGCTAAGAAACTTAGTGAGTCAATTTCAAGGCTGAATCATATTCCCTCAAAAGACATTATGGTATAGGTAAAATAATAATCTTAAATAGAATAGTTAGAAGAAGATAAAGCAAAAAAAGGAATAGGTTCCTCTTATATGCCCGAAAGTCTTCACTTTCCTAAAACAGGAATATTTTTAAACTCAACGAATCTTAATTACTATTTCTATTTTTTTTGTCAGTTTCGTATTTATTTCTGTCCGAGAGGATCGAGGGGTTGGATTAAAATAACCTGTTTTTATTCTTTTTTTTTGAATATTTGAGCCTAAGTAGCGGTTGTCGTGGTCTCACAGATTTTATCTGTTAATGTATGCTTTTTAATACTGTGAAGATACGGAGATAGCGTTGTAATATGAAATGCTTTCATACTTTTAAAAGTTTAAAACCTTAAAGATGATTTATTAATTGTTACAAGATCTCTTTTAAAACCTGTTGCCCTGGTACTTGCGATATAGTTGGGCTAGTCTGTAAACAAAATGAAAAAAAATATAAAGAGTTTTTTTTGCATTTCTTTCGTATGGCATAATAGATAAAGATGGCACCAAACCGAGTGTACTAGCTTTGATTCCCATATGTGACAAATATTTGTATGCCCAGCAGTTCTGAGTTAATTTGTACAGTCCTTTCATGACATCGATGATCAACAGTAGTGTAAGGTTTTCTCCAAAACGCAACATCATGGGTCGTACTACCACCCGTGTGATCAAGGCTTAAAAAAAATATGACAAGGTATACGCTATAATCAGAAGAACTTTTTATGGAAATAGAGATTTTATGATAGTTACATATAGGACATGTGACGTTGAATTTGATAATATTTCAGATAAAAACTTATACTCCATAGGGTTGACTAACCTCTAAATCAGACCAGAGAAACAAAGTAATGTATATTCGGGGGTAGGGATATGAGGTTACGTCACTTTTGACAAGAGCGTGTGAGTCAAAATCACTTGGTTGAAGGTAAAACCCGGTTCAGTGCGAATCCACGGAATCCTCCGTGCGCGATTCGCACGGAGGATTCCGTGCTTACTAAAATAACATGAACGAACATAATATATCTTTTGATTACGTTGAAAAAATCAAAGTTATATGAACTTTGATTTTTTACAAGAGTATTTAATATAATTTCAACTTGACGCATTACTGAGGTAAAAAGGTCTTGACAGACAGACAGAGGAACGTACAACGAAGTGATCCTATAAGGATTCCCTTTTCCTTCAGGTACGGAACCCTAAAAATAATTGATTGAAGGAAAATAATATTTAAAATTGTAGTGGAAAAACATCATTCACTACTTGTTACTAAAGGCTTAGGGATCAATATAATATTAAATATATGACTAACTAACTCGGCAGAATTGAATAGTCGACATACGACTATAGATCAAAAGTATGCAGTAATGAGAAATTGCCTCTGCCCAGTAGTATCTTAGATCAACACGATCAAGACAAGACGTTGATTTTTTAAAAATTGTGAAAATCCTCTGTTGGTTGAAATTCGTCAAATTTCTCCATTAGCCTCGTCAAGGTGGAGCTCGAGTTTTATAACCATAACAAAACATATAAATTCCCTTAATAGAATAATTTGACATAGCCATTAAGAGTATAATAACCGCCCACGTTTCAGAGTGATGGTGGTATATTAGGGCTGCATAAAAATTCAGTTTGTCGTATTATATTTTATAACTTTCCATTATTTTGTTATTTTTATTTTTATACAGCAACTGAGTGATGTAGACCTACATCACTCATAAATTCATCAAAAGAAATTAATTTGCTTTTGTTTTGGTTAAAATCCAATTCTTCCCTTTTCTTTTTCCTCACTTCCTTCAATCCCTTCATCTACTCCCCCCCCCCCTCCACGGTAGGCAGCGGTTTGGAGCAATGCCAGAGACTCTGAGTCGTCCATGAGCGACAAGCATTATAATTTAGTGACCTTATTAGCAACACCTTAGAGTGCAATGTCGCTAATAGTCAACAGGCTAGTTTCACAATCGCTCGTTCACTTACATCCGAGGGATAAGTTCAGAAATTTGACGAATATTCATAGAAAAATCTATTAAATCAACATATTTATTCGTGACATAAATAACTGACGACTGTGAAACTAGTCTCTTACTTACTTTTATAGATAAGTATGGTTGTTCTACTAAACTAATCATATCATTTGATGATCGCGAACCGTTTATACGGTAGTAGATCCACGCTGATTTCAGCATGAATAGGCCGAATCGACCGAGAAGTACTACCCTCTCATAGAAGATCGACTTAAGAGTAGTAGTAACCGTACTACTGCGTTTCGTTCGGTGAGTGAGAGCGCCGGAGGCCCAATTTCCCCCTTTCCTCTTTCCTCACCTCCCTCATTCCCTTCTCCTAACCCAATTCCCAGCCGCCATAGTGAAGACCACCATACCAGCAGTTTAAGACGATGGCTTTTATTATAGTGGCCGCCATTTCTGGATTCCACTGACTGCTTTCCATCAGGCGGGGTGGAGTCACTTTGGTAGGCTATAATACATATAAAAAAAAAATCGGGAGCACCCTGATTTTTGTTTAATTCTAGTTAAGTTCGATATAAATGTCACAATATTACTCAAACCGGTAATAATAAAGAAATTATATAATGTTAATACGTTAGCAACATGGTCTTCTCACTTTCAGTCATTATGGAGCTGGCGCGGCGTCAGGCTTTATGACATAGCCCTGGAGACTACGGCTAGTTTCATTATTGTTTATTAAAAGATTTTTATTGCATTTAAGTCAGTAAAACTTCATACAGTTGTCTTAACACATCTGCGTGGATGATGTAATGATGATGTTTATGTATCTTACAATTTAGGTGGCTTAATCACCATAGCGGAATCTTATTAGCTAGTCAACAAATATTGTTCTTGTTAACGAAGCGATAATTACGACATTCATGAATACATACAATATGTGCTCTTATTTGCATAAATAAATGTCCGAAAATCTTTTTTCATTCAAATATTACTGTTTTTCATTTATAATTACCTAATTTAACTTTTGTACTCATTTTAAATTTTTCTTGATTGTTTTTACAAATAAGATACTTAATAAATCTATGAAAACACTTACGTAAATATTTAATTTTAAATTTTTTATCCCAATGTACTCGACGTAGTTTACCTATAATATTGATTTTATCTATGTACATTTTTTTAGTACCGGTGCTTTGGAAATTAGATTGGTTGGGTATTTATAGATTTATACCCAATATAAAAAAGCCGTGTTCTATAAAAGATATTGCTTCAATAAATTGCATGTATCTCCTAGCCTATAAGGGCCGGTTTAATAACGACAGGGCATGTATTCCCGCCGTTGGTAATCACCTACCTCTTTATTGCTAAAATATTGTACCAGCCTTCAAGGACCATGCAAGAGGTGACTGCACTCCAAGCAAAACGTCCAAGACAAGAAACAAGACGAGTTTTAAACTGTCAATCAAAGGCTTTAGGCCTTTTGCACCAGTCACTTACAGCCAGTGTAATTTATTTTAATGCACTTAATACTCATAATTTTGTTGTAAACTATGATTAATGCCGAATGAATTTATTTTGTGGCATTTGAATTTAAAATATTTTTTCTGTAAGAACAAAAACTTCTCCAACCGCTTATTTAAATTTGTTTTCTGCACAATCAAATAATTAAGTATGACCCTACCCTGGAATGGCTCACTAGGGGAAAGAATTGTATGGTCTTTTTATTAAAAGATTAGACAAAGCTTTTCCAGACGTCATGACTACTTACTATCGGGTAAATAGTTCCACCCAATTATTTAACAATATACTCGTAGGCATAACAAAAGTCTTCTATAGTCACGTTTTTATATCGCCATTCAACAGAAATTTGAATACGTAACAAATTGAATACGGTATAAACTTTTTCCTTCAGCCCTGTGTATCGCGTGCAATGGTCGCGTGCCAAATAAACGATGCCTCGCGCCAGGTAAGCCAGAACGCATGCGTTAACACGATAACCATCTTAGTATGGCCTCCCCTTTCCCGCATCATTAAATTATTTTATACCCTTTAAACGTGTCTTCGAAGATTGGTTTACATAAACAGGTAGAATACAGGTGGGACGCATGCGCCAGGTGAGTTTGAAAACAACCTCCTAGTAGCGTCTAGTTGCCTGGTACACGGCTGGCAGTTTGCCACAGGTACACTCCGAAATAACAGGTGATAAAGGCTCTCATGTAGACCTCAGTGGTGACCCTAAGCACCTGTCCATGACACATCCATGAATATAGTTTGATAACCGAATTGTGCTGACACTTAAAGAAATTAAAACTTTATTCCGTCGGAATAAGGCTGATTTGCAGCACTAGGCTTTAAACTTGCCGTAGAATCATAAAAACGGGTCTCAAAAATTTAGCTGCAATGTAAAATGTTCTAAGAATGTTTGTATTGTTTTGTAGTACATTGGATATCTATAAAAATAAATTGCTATTTAAAAAAAATGTCTTGCAACCAGAAATAGAGAGAGAATATATTACTAAAAATGCACGTCTTGTTAGTAGTTCGATAAATGTAGTAAAACCAAATAAATAAATCAAACTACATAAATCAAAAGTTGAAGTTAAAATCTGAACTAAAATCAAATTTGTGTAGACGACGAGTGACGGGCTGTCAAAATAAATTGATTTATACAGTACGTAAGATACGAGTAGCTGTTCAGCATTGAACTTCTGATAACGAGACTGCATATGTTATTGATTTATAATGTGCAGGAAATACCGCAGTAGGGTTTTGCTGTATCGTAAGACAGCTGTTTCATATGGTGCATTCTATAATATATTAAATTGTGTATGGGTATTTACTTGTGTATTGTTATTTAATCCGATCAACCTAGCTCCTCGAAAATGACCGACAATTCCTTAATGTCTCTGAAGATACCACTACCACTCTTTTTTGTATCTACTTGTCGCAGCAACGCTGGTGTTCGTGCACCTCTGCATCGAATAACTGACAATAAATTCTTCACAGATTTAGATATATTTACACTGCCTGTCGCTAAATTCAGAAACGCCTTAATTAATAAAATCAATGAACTTAGCGTAACCGATATTCCTTAGTGTTCTTTCTTTCTTTCCTATATTTCTTAATGTTTGTGTTAATTCTTGTGTTGCTTTATTTTGTTTTTTTTTTCCTATGGTTAATACGTGGATAACGTTGTGAGCTACACATTTACATAATATTATATATTTTCTATGCTAGTTGATAAGTTGAATGTGTAACTGTTTGTTTTCCCTAAATAAATAAATAAATAAAAATAAATACCAGAATTTCTTAAGAACTCTCTATATAAAAAGTTCAATTAAGTATGGAGAAATTCAAAGCCTGCGGGTTAAACTTCAGAGTAGAGTCTTGAATAACATCAATAATATTATCATCATGCTACGGCAGTCCATGGCTAAATATTAAACCTAACTACGCATCTACGACATCTTTCTGATTTAGCGCATGGAGTGCCCAAAATTGATATTCCGATTGGCGATCCTTTAAATTGATTTGTTATAGGAATGATTGTTCTTGAGGTACAAATTTAGATTACAAACTATTTTTAATAAATTGATACCTGTTACTTAAACTGGGTTAAATCTTTAATATATGGTAGGTAATCTATAATTTTAATAGAGTTTTTATCTTTTTTTAATCGTCGTTAACAATGGTAAAATAATAACTTTATTAGCATAAGGGTTCGTTCGCCATTCTGTAATAAATAGGCTAAGATTTTATTAAAATAGCAAATTAATTTTTATGTTTTATGTGTACTTGGATTAGGAATCCGTTGGAATCTTAAGTCAAGCCAAATTGAAATATGCTTTACATTTATTAATATTTTTGTGCTTTATCTTCTGGTTGAGAGTAACTGAGTTTTGTTCAGGAGAATAAGGGTAACGACAAAAAGGCAAAGAATTTTCAGTGCGGATATCAGTCTCCAATCACATAATAATTTTAGATAAGTAAGGAAAGACTGACTGTACGGATTACCACGCAGAAGTCTCGGGTTCGATCGCCGGGTCGGGTAAAGTGATATTGGGTTTTTCTGTTCAAAATTTCTCATTATTAGCCCGGAGTCTGGACTTGTGTCCGATATTTGGCAACAGGCTCGCCCCCTGTTACATGGAAAGAAAGAAAAATAAAAAAATAACGAAAAGTGGGTGGGTAAACACCTCTGCCTCTACACCTTCAGAGATAAAAGGCGCGAAGCTATAAAAAATGAAACGAAATTATAATAACACAACAACTACACTACGTTATCTAGACCCAAAGTAAGCATAAAAATTCTTACACAAAACTTACACAGTTGTAGCAACACTAGTTAAAAAATCTGTTTTTCCTAATTGCTTTTGAGGGAAGATCTTTGTTTAACAATGGACTTTGTTCAGTAAAAATGATGTTGCTACTCTTCACGTTGCTTACCACCCATGTTGATTATCCATCTACCCTTCCATTATAATTCTATTTACTACAGAATAACCCAGACTCGATTAAAGCGGTGGTTTTTTCGAAACCACACACGGGGTCTAAACGACCTCCCGAGTAGGAACGTGTCTCTGGCAGGCTTAATAATGAGTCGGCAAAAAACTTGTAGGTACCTTTTGAACACGAGCATAATTCGGTCCTTTATAACCCAATTTAATAAAGACTGATATTAACGTGTGCCTTGAGGGTTAACGGATTTGATTAGCGTTTATTTTTCTGTTTAAAAAATGGCAAATATTGCAATATAAAATTGGTTAAATGATTTTTGTATACTTAGTTATTAAAGTGTTGATAACTGCCGACTTATAGGTATAAAATCTGATTATTGCAATAATTATATTCTGAAGTATTTCTATGATAGTTGAACCTTTTACATAACAAACACTTAATATCAGTAGGTCTACGAGGGAGTTGTGCGTTTTTCTCAGTGACAGCGACAATATTTTTTTAGTGCACATTATATTTAATCTTTTTGTCTGTGGGAAGTTTTATCTTATTATTTCATAACATTACAATGTATGAAAGGTCGCACATTACAGGGCACATAAACTGTCTGGCCCTGCTGCTGTTCACGAAGTACCCACAAATATTTAGGTATCACGCAATATATATACACAATATTGCGTAATAGTGAGAGAGAAGATGAGAATCGTATCTTACACAGTAGCCAGCTATTCCCACTCTTATGCTACCGAGACATTAAACAATGAAATAAATCCTTAGAAGTGCTTAAACTGTGAAATTTCTTGGTTAATATAAATTTTCATTAATGATAATGTCCACAAACAATAAGCTATTGACCTCATAAACTAAACAAAGAAGTTCCAAGTTCCTATCTGGCTTTGGGTTCGATGCCCGACTCAGTCAACTATATCTGGCACTAATTGATTAGTACCATCCAATTTGTCTAGACTTGTCCACCCGTGACCTATCTATATTCGCTAATTTTAAGGTCTCTTAGACTAAATTAGAAAATTCTATGTTGTTTGTAATTTTATGCATTTATTTATATTTGTACGCTTAGTATCTAAAATCTAAATGTAAATTTGAATGACCGTGAGAGAGAGAGAATGACACTAATGATTAAGAAAATCATCTCGTCACAGTTCAAATGCCACGCAGAAATGTTTGGGTGCTTCTCAGTTTGAATTTTTGATACCCACACGGGATGATTTTTCTATGAACTGCAGGTATATTATATATCCCTCACTAGCTGTCTAGTGCAATAAGTTGTTTCAAAAATGCATGTAGTAATTATGCAGTCAGGAGAGCTGGTTTAAGAATATGACGAATAACTTTTTATAAATAGTCTAGTTGGTGGAAAGTTGATGAGTTTTAAAGGTTGCTTCGTGATTGATCTGAAGATGTCGCCGCTTATAAAACGTAAAGAAATGATGTTGCGGCTCTATCCTCGCTTTAACTTTGAAACTAGAACTGCTTTAAAAGTTACGATTTAACATTTCCACATGGTATTTTGGACTGCTTTCGGATTCTAAGATACTGTTTTCTGCAATAATAATAAAGAAACTCAGCTCTTTTATGATAAAATCTGTGTGACGAGATGATTTCATTCTTCCTTGTCATCTGAACCTGGAAATATTCAGATCAAGCATTTTATTCCAATATTAGAATGGCTGTACTTTGTGGCTGCAAAATTCACTTTTAATTTATGTTCGTTAATTGGCAGAATTAAAATATTATTTGTGTTACCCCACGACACAAGGCTAAGCAGTTTCATAGTGCGAACTTGTAAAAATGTTAAGACTTTACTCATATCATTTATCCGTCATCTTCCATCAGCCAATTTAGCAGCTGAAACAAAATGGCACAAATTGACAATTAAATTAAAGAAACGGAACTCTGATCCTCAAATTGGCAGTTACTCTACATGACAAAAACTTAATATAGAATGTGGAAACGCCTCCCTATCTCGTTGTAAGCTGTATTAATAATTTGAGACGGTTTGACCAAATCGTTGGATGGCACTAGTTCTTGTTATACAAAATTACTCAAAACATGATAGTACAAGATCTTGCCTAGGCTTTTTGCTGATATAAAATTGTGCTTCAAATTTAACCTTGTTTGGGTAAGAATCTTATAAGGCAGTATATTAAGAAATTAGCATCTTGATAAATGGAGTCTACTTAAGTAGTTTGAGTTGATCCGTTTCTTACTGTTAGGCAAAAGCATTCAAATGCGCGGCAACTTTACGTATTTTACGAACGATTGAGAACCAGGCAACACAAGCCCGCCTAATAATAGTGTTACTATTTCATTTCAGGAGGACGACCGCCTGACTAATTAACCTAAAATACCGACTCCAAATTAAGTAGATGGAAAAGGCCTTTATATCTCCTAAATTTTAAAGCACAGCCATCGCTATAAACATAATTAAACATTACGTGTTGTAGTCCTAAATTTTGCTAATAGATCGGCACGTTTGTTTGTTCTAATTGTCCACTTACTGGCACTTTCTTGTGTTCGCTCCCACACTGACGAAGCCGTCGAAGTATTCGGCTCTAATTAATTGGGAGAGCTGAACAATCTTTGATACGCACCGCAACAAACTAATGATATATGAACAAACGATGTGTGCTGAATTAATTCCATATTTGTGTTTCATTCATTTGAATTGAGGTTTAAATTGTTTTGGTACATTCGTTAGTTAGGTATTTGATTTATAATGTGCTTGATATGTTGCTAATTACATGATTTGTGAATATAAGAGCTAATGATGCCTTAGAGTAGTTATGAACTATTATTATAGAACAGTAATATTTTGTTTTCTGTGGTAATGGTCACCAAAAAAAAAAGAGAAATCCAGAAGCCTAATTGACTGTGTCTCAGCGTATTTAAAAAAAAGAAAGTCGGGGTTACTTGCAAACGAAAGCATATTATTTTTATTAAAAAGACAGAACGAAGACATATAATTAATCAATCGTCTTCTAAGAACCTTCTAAATCAAACCAATTTGTTATTCCTGAACAAAATGTAAATCCACTCCGTATTCAGCTAACATTTAGTAGTTATAAGCTATACAATTTGTTATTCAAATTCAAAAATGAGGTCAGCAAGCAAACAAAGTTCAATCATCTATAAAAATAATAGCTCCAAAATAGGATAGTTATTCTAGTTGGTGACTGCACAATGGTTCTAACGGTCCATAAATCAAACGGTTAGTGCTTGCAACTAAGCTGAGTCCTAATTCCCATGCGGAATTAATAATGAAGCCTAAATTGCAATTAAGATGTGTGTTGTGTCTCATAGAAATGTGAACGCAGCTGGTGACGTTGCGTGTTCATATGTGTTATCCATATGTCTAGTTATTGGACTAGTTTGACTAGATAGGGTTGGCTATTTATTTTTTCTGAGACTAAGTAATTTTGTAAAGCAATAATGTTAATATTAGCAGACATCAACAGTAACTCAGAAAACAAGCGATAGCCATGTCTGATAAAGGTTAAAAGCGCCAAAGATACTGTTCATTGTCTCTGGCATATTAACCGCTACACCGTACAAAATAACGAAAAAGATCTTAGTATACTACTCGACCTTTATAAAATGCTGAATATTGATGGAAGTTTACAGGTAGGACATGTACCTAAGCTAAGAACGGATTTCGTACCGAATCAAGCGGCTCTACCTGGGCAAAACCGAGAACGAACCACTTAAAGTGGCTTTGGAATATAAACATTGTAAGTAATACTTTTAAAATGACAACCCTCATTCAGAATTTATCGCTATCAGACATACGGTAAATAATACTTATACAAAATGGTAATAATTAGTTCTTTGAGTATATTTATTCTTGTAGATTATTGCATATGTATTTTAACTATGTCATACTTTATGATTATTATACATATTTATTTAGTTTATTTGGCCGCCTCCTTGTCTACGTGCGGGAGATTTACTCAATATTCTTTTTACTCTTCTGGCGCCTCTCCATTACTGGAGGTTGGCCGTCAGCTCAGTGAACTTATTTCTGTCTTGTGCCAAGCGAAATAGTTCTTCTATGCTTGCAATACTGGTCCATTCTCAAATGTTTCGCAACCACGACTTTTTCTGCGTCCAGCGCAACGCTTTTCCTCGATTTTGTCCATCATTATGAGTTATAGAAGCTCGTACTTATTGTGTCGCGGGACATGACCCAGTTCGGCGACTTTTCTTCTCTTGACGGTTTGCAAGATTTCGCGTTTCTTGCCTTTATTATTCTATTCAAGTCAATGTATGTAATTTTAAGTTATTCCGGTCTGATCCACCAGATCTGATCCCCTGAGGTTATTATTATTCTTTAATTCCGTTCTGATTGCCTGCATAATTTTTAGGTGCATGTGGTGACATAAAATCCATGATGGTCTGTCTTCTACTTTTATTTAGTCGTTGTTTTGTTTTGTAAACTCTTTACTTGAGGGTGTCTGCAGTGGAAGTCTTTATTTTGGCTGAAACAATACAGTAAACACCAGCTTGATCTACGTTACGCTTTTATTTTGACGCTCATATAAGACGTGGCATTGACTTTCACCTTTATCTGTTCCTTATAACGATACTTGATCCACGCTGGTTTCAGCACGAATGGACCGGATCGTCCGAGGAAGTACTACCCTCTCATAGAAGATCGACGTAAGAGTAGTAGTATCCGTACTACTACGTTTCGTTCGGTGAGTGAGAGCGTCGGAGGCTCAATTTCCTCCTTTCCTCTTACCTTCCTCATTCCCTTTCCCTAACCCCATTCCACGCCGCCGTAGTGGAGGCCACCATACTAGCAGTTTAATTCCACTGACTGCTTGCCATCAGGCGGGGTGGAGTCACTTTGGTACTAATATAAAAAAATCACAGGTTCTTCTAGATCTTCCCCTCTCACTTAAAATTTAATAAATAATTCAAAAGGTTTACGATTAAAAACCTTTCTACACTTTTCACATATCTCAAAAACCTAAATATTTAGCGATTGCATTTCAATAGAGTTGTTGCACCGAGTGAAGCAAGTGAACATAATATCGCATTGTTACTGGTATCGGTAATGTAATCGGCTGTTTACTCATTGTTGATGTATCCACAATACGGTATTAACTATCACGTCTGCTTGACTTTGAAGTTTTAAAAGATTACAAGCAATGAATGTGGGAATTTTCTTTAAAATAGAAGGTTTATGTTTCGCATATTACTCGTGCTTTCAGAACACTTTCATTGTTCTGAGGTCGTGTTGAATTTTTAAGGTAAACTCGCTGTTCATCTGTTTATGGTTTATGGTTTTTACTATCTAACAGGAAATTTCTTCCGGAAGATTAATTAATATGTATAGTAACATGCATTTTATACATAACTTAATTGATATAGCAGAGAAAACTGAGAATTTTAAAGATTGTCGTAAATTTAGTACTCTAGTGTGAAGCAGGAGCAAGCCACTAGTTAAATATAAAGCTTGCTTGACTAGTAAAGCTTTACGTAATTAATTTATGCCCTAAAACAGTAATCATAAAATAGGTCTAAAATATAACGTGTCACCTAATATCACGATATCTATAAATCAAAATGTCAATTATTTAAATTTAAGCTTTAATTCATACTAAGCAAAATCGCCCACACTACAGCGACGTCGTCCTACTTGTGGACTTGCCACTCCCTCGCCACACATGTTACGTTCTGACATAAAATAGACTGGCAACTTTTTGTTGCCTCTAAGACGTACTTATAGCAATATAACTAAAATCCACGGAAGATCCTTTAACTTATACCTGTTTCTGAGTTTTAGAGCTATGCTACAATAAGTTGCTCGTCTGTTTCAATATTTATAAAGCTTCTGTCAAATCCTGATCACCGCCTACTACAGAACAAAATAATATGTCACCATTCAGATTAGTCTATCCGACTATTCGATCTGTTCTAGTCAATCTAGTTTATTGAACTGTTGAGAGGTGACTGAAGATTTTGTGAAGGACACAAAAGAATTGGTTTGAGTAAATTTGATATTTTTTTCTACTTTAATAAAAATAAAAAGCAAAACAATTATTAGAATAGTTTCATTTTAAATTATTCAGTCACTCTGACGTCTGTTGTGTATCAATAACTTTGAAATAAAATCGCAACTTAACAGTAACTTTGGGCTCTTACAAGGTAGAACGAAGATCGATCACAGCAGAAGACCTAGGCACCTTAGCATTGGACGTTTTTCACCTGAAATAATGTTAATCAAACTATGCTTCTAGCAACCATTCAAAGTTCGTAGATACTCGTACATTTTATATTTTGGGTTGACTATTAAAGTGAACACTGATGAATAGATCGAACAGCATCACAATCTCGTTCAAGTACTACCCACTATAAATATTTTATCACTCGTCGTAAACAAATGAACGAAAACGAACGAATGAACACACACGTCTTTGATTGATACAAGATACGATTATTGTTCGCCTGTCGTAAAATGGAAAGTATATTATATATAATTTATTAATAGATCATTCTGGATTTTGTTCACAAGCAGTAGCTAGGAAATGCACTACAAATTGGTAGGCATTCTGCCTCACTTGGCTTAAAAGAATACCACTTATGAACCAAACAACAACGCTTGTAACGGTTAACATTAGATATTTACCTACATTTCTGATATGACCATTTGCTGCCCAGAGGCCCGAGACAAGTGGCAAAGATTTATATTCTATTCATAGAATAGATTAAAAAATGTATTGGATTGACATAAGATAACGCCAACGCTTATGTCAATCTCATACATTTTTGTATCTATTCTATGAATAGAATAGAAATCTTTGACACTTGTCTAGGGCCTCTGAGGCCCTAGACAAGTGTCAAAGATTTCTATTCTATTCATAGAATAGATTAAAAAATGTATTGGATTGACATAAGCTAACGCCAAAGCTTATGTCAATCCTATACATTTTTTTATCTATTCTATGAATAGAATAGAAATCTTTGACACTTGTCTAGGGCCTCTGGTCTGTAAGTAGAATCATTCTATATATATATACATAGATAAATAGATTCCCATCTTAGCACGGTTTTTATAACTTTAATCATTTTCCATTTTTGTTTAATATATTCAAAGATTGAAATCAATAAAATATCTACCATCAAAAACAGTAAATAATAAATAATCATAATTAACTAAACTCATATTTCAAACATTGACAGAGTAATAAGGTCATTGTTCCCTGGATTATTGTAGCTCATATATTTTATTAGTGACGTGGTTATCTAAACAAACGTAAAAAAAACATTGTAAAAGGTTAGCATCGTAAATCTTAGGCCGGAATTCGCAAGAATTCATTAAATTTGTACTAAACTTTACTACATTTAGCTGGAAATTTAAATTTATTTCAACAGACTGTGAAATAAAGCAGTACTATAATAGAAGAGAAATTCTGACTAGGACTTGCATAATATAAATTCCTAAGAACTCTTTGTAAGTCTGACTTGGAATAAATTTCAATTATCGACATTTATGTATCTGTTAAACGTGCTGTTTTCTACAACTTCGCATTTCAGCACCTTCTTTGTGCACGTGGTCAAGTAACGGTGTAAGCTGGGAAGCCTTATTCTTAGTGAGCAAAAAAGTCAAAAGCCGCTGATCTAACCCCCTAAGAACACAAATTAAATTGTCCTAGGATAAAGGTTTATAGACCAACAATGACAGGAAAAACGGATCGAGAGCTTTCGTTCAAAATATAAAAATTATAACAATGCTTATTTTTATGTTGGCAATATGAATCTTCTAAAATTATAAAAAGAAATCAATCTTTTACGACTTAACATTTTTTTTTTATATTTTAATGTTCAAAAACCTCATCTAATCCATTAACATTAACAAAATCTGTTAAACTTCTAAGATTATTTCAGTTTCTACGAAATAAAAAAGTAACAATACAGTTGTTTTCTTTCTCTTTGATGTATTTCAGTGCAAATTCTCGGCTCAGTTTACGAGTCGCTCGCCCTACGACTACTACAGTTTATGTAAAACAAACAATTAAACATATACGTGTTGAAATCTTAATAAAACTAGCTTTTACGGCTATTGTTACCTAAACATAGTGAATTATAAATAAAACCAACGACTAATTCTTTTGCAATTTTCTTTTAATTTGGGTAAAGACGTTTTCGTTTTTTTTTGTTGTATAAAATTCTAGACCTCTGGTAAAGGCATAATAGAACAATCATCTTCATGAAGAACAATGACTTCACTACAATTAAAAGTATAAAATCTGAATATTAATAGCAGATTGTCCTGTGGTTAAAGCTATTTTTATATGCCGCTTTAACTGTAGCAGTAGTTCAAAAGCAATTACACACAGCTATATTTTGTTATACGAAGTTCACCTTATTGTGAGAAGATATCGAATACGCTGTTGCATGGTGAATACAATAAATATACCGCCAGTAACTGAGTGATATGTGAGTTTACGGTAGTAGATCCACGCTGATTTTAGCATGAATAGGCCGGATCGTCCGGGGAAGTACTACCCTTTCATAGAAGATCGACTTAAGAGTAGTAGTATCCGTAGGTACTACTGCGTTTCGTTCGGTGAGTGAGAGCGCCGCAGGCCCAATTTACCCCCTTTCCTCTTTCCTCACCTCCCTCATTCCCTTCCCCTAACCCCATTCCCAGCCGCCATAGTGGAGGCCGCCATACCAGCAGTTTAAGACGATGGCTTTTGGTATAGTGGCCGCCACTTCTGGATGCCACTGACTGCTTACCATCAGGCGGGGTGGAGTCACTTTGGTAGGGTATAATATAAAAAAAATATATATATATAATTGTGCTTTAACAGTACCACCTACGGCAAACGTATAAAAACTTACCTGATGATAATGTAATATATAAGTAGCCTATGAACATGGCCCTACGTTCTAAGAACTTTCGAAATAATACTAAAAAAACAAAAAAAAACCGACTTCAAACGGGAAGGAAACTGAATAGTAAAAAATAAGTTTACTTAGCAGAAAGTAATTCTTATTTTGATTTAGTCAATCAGAAATCATTGCATAAGTATTTTATAATTTTAAAGTTGGTGCCAAGTAAAACAATAACTAGGTGCCTATAGGTATTATCAATCTTGATTTGCTATTATAGTAAGTAAGGTTCTTATAGTATTTACTTGGCACCAAATTCAAAATTATAAAATACTTATTTAATCATTTCTGATTAACTAAATCAAAATACGAATTACTTTCTGCTAAGTTAACTTATTTTTAACTTTTTAGTTTCCTTCCCGTATGAAGTCGTTTTTCTTTTGTTTAAAATTATTTTATTTTATGATTTTCAGTGATTGGTAGACCTAAATTTTGCTTAGGTATTATTTTTGTACGAACTAAACATTTTGGAACAGGTATTGAACCGTATAAAGTAAGTCTGACATGACTGCTGTTAAGGAATTCCCTCGACTGTCTATGGTCAACTGTAATGGCACTTAAAACCCATATGGGTGCAAAGTTCTCATCATTAGAAATAATTTAAGTCCAAATACCAAGTAATTGCTGTAAATCGTTGTCGAGTTCCCTCGACTGTCTTTCGGCTCCATCATCAGATCGACTCCAAACCTTTACTAAATAGTAGTGTCTTAAAATAGGTACTTAAATAAAATCAGATCCTGGTTTCCTTATCATGGTACCACACTCGGGATATCTACTTTCCAACAAAAACAGAATCATCGAAATCGGTTCATAAGCGACGACGTTATCCGCGTACACACATAAAAAAAAATATATGTACGATCGAATTGAGAAACCTCCTCCTTTTTTTGAAGTCAGTTAAAAATTGCGAAATGAAGAGAAAAACGAGGTTTCTAAGATGCTTATTTTGCTGCCTATTTATTTTGAGAGTAATTACACCTTAATTCCGTTAATTGTATAGTTATAAAGCCCTGCCAATATTAAGTTTGTCCCCCATTGCTGAATTTGTTATCATAAATCTAACTTCATTATATTTGTAATATCTACAAGTAATAGAGAAGCGGCCTAGGGGCAACATATTCGTAGATTCGCGACTGTTTTGTGTTATAGAAATAAGACGTTCACCTTGTGAACAGCTGACGTGATACGTCGCTTCGTGGGTGCATGCGTAGGAACAGTAAAAGGCCCTGATCAATCGCCTATCCAGACGCATAAGCGATAGATCAGCGCCTAAAACAGTATTCAAAATCAGAATAGGGTTGGTCAATCTCACTTATTTACAGTTATTTTTATTATCTTACTACCACACCACGGCTTCGCAGTATACAATCTATAACCTCCAAATTTCGCCATTGACCGGCCATGAGCTGCACGCATCCATCGATGCCTGCCACCCTTTTTAGTTCGTCAGGCAAAAATAATTAAATTGACAATTATTTGATAACAGGATGGAAAAAAACTATACTTACAAAACTAACTAAAAAATGTTTTGATGAATCAGAAGTAACTATTTTTTAAATATTTTTGTCAAATCGCATCCACTGACATCCTTCATAGGAGTAGAGTGATTGTTACTGTATTTGTTCACTTGGTCATCGAAGAGAACCAGTAGGTATGTAGATATCAACCCTAACACGTACCGGATAAAGTAGATAAAAGTAGTGTTTGAAAGATCGATGACGGTGAAGACGAATTGATAAAGTATATTTTTCATCTTCACTTATAACGTGTTGAATCTTTGCAAAACGATTTATTTTAAAGCTTGTTTAATGTTGCTTTTATTGGTGTTATTCATTGTGCGGATGTACGAATATCTGTTTAGTAGCTGTACAGCCATAATGTTCATGTAAAAAGTTTTTACAGTTACTATTTTACGTCTCTAGAATTTGATCTGTAATAGCATTGCGAGAGTTATAGGTAACTGTTGGAAAACGAGTGTTGCAATGATTTGAATTAAATATATCGGTGATTAATTAGGTATTCTCTTTCCGAAAATAACGTTGTAGTTAAGGCATATGCTCCTGTTAATCTGATAGTCACGTTTGCCTGATCTTGAAACCACATCGATACTACCATGTTCAAACCTTTCCAAATGTATAAGTTCGTCATACCTTGGACATATCTAACAAGCAAAACATAGTGAAAATACGTGGAATTGGAAAACAGCGTTTTATTTATAACACTTACTTAGCCAACACGTAGGCTGTTATTAATTAGCTCTTTCGTTTACAGTACAAAAGAAATCCAATAAAAACATTCAGATTTCTAGATGTAGCATAACAACCGCGTTCAATCAGCTATGTTAGCTGCCAAGTGCCATCTAACAACCTGTTGCTATACTTTGGGCTCAAAAATATCAACAGAAAATCTCGACATCACTTTATCCGACTTCAAATTGAACCCGAGACCTTTATGTCCGGTCTGCACACAATACCTATCACCGAATCAATTTTAAATATATTTAAATGAATCCATTTCTATTCCACAAGTTGTTTAATCCACACAACAATGAACTCATCGAGCCATAAGCGATTTCGCGTGCGACACGATGACGCGCTCATTCGGCACAAATAATGCGATTATTTTACGGTGTAATATCAATTCAATTGGATGACATACAGTTTAAAAGAGATTAATGATCGGCGAAATGATTCATGACATAGGCCAAGCTACACAAACTTCTGCACTGAGGGAATAGACAAGTAGCATAAACGCTAATACAATAGAATAGATTATTCAATATATTTAAGCTAGCGCTAATTTTATCGTTTGCTTATGTCAATCCCATACATTAATTACCTAATCTTTTCTCTAGTCCTAACAAAATATATTTTGTTAGAAATAAATTTGTGATTGTATCTCAGTATGCTGAGATCAAATAATTGCCAGTACTTATTATTGTTATAACTAATATAATTTCAGCGACATCCACTGCTTAGCAAAGGCCTTAAAAAAAATTTTTGTGTGATTTTTGCCATGGACTCCACACGTGACAAGCGGATTGGCGATCACAGTAAGCAGTAGCTTATAACGGAACCCTCTGGTCGTTTGTCTTATGCTAATTGATTTTCTTTCTGATATTCAAGTAAGCTTCTTCTTACTGAGATAGCATCTATCATCATAAGGGAGAGCAATTTTTTTTCTAGTAAAGTTCAGCAATGCTTTTAACTTTAGTAACAGTAATTATACCTATAGCGGCATGCAAGATAGTAGGATTAATAGGAAGAAAATGTTCTAAAGCTGCCGCAAGCATTCCTTGATTAACAAATAGCTTGTAACTGTCTTCTTAAGTCAAATATACTGCCTTGCGAAGATTACAGAGGTTAATATAGGCGGAACGCTTAACGAAAGATATTAATAGCAATTGTTTCTATTAAAACATGGGGCTATCTCATTTTGTATGCGACTTTGTTAACTAAGTAATCGATGTCAACTACCTATATATTAGGTACTTAATCACTAATGAAGAAAGTTATCGAGGACATTATCTGTGTTTAAAGTCTGCACTTTAGAACAAGACCTATGTTGTAAGAGATATTACTTTTAGTTTTGCCTAGGTACCTCCTGATGCCTATTATTTCTAGTAGCAGAACGCCAAATTTAAATAAAAAGTTTGCTACATGGAGTTTTGTACACTGTCGTAGTTTACAAAATTTCTTTGGATGCCTATTACTGCGTTACCAATACACTCTTTAGAGTTAGTAAAATAAAAAAGTCTAATAATTTGCATATCGAACAGGATAATAGCAGTAGCCAAATTTTTATCCGACTTTTAAAAAGGAGGAGGTTTCACAATTGACCGTATATATAAAAAAACGCTTATGTCTGCCTAAAAAATAAAGCTTAGTTAACTACCTCTGCAGCAGAGCCGATAAAAAATAAAGTCTGGCAATTTAAATATCGCACACGCGATTATTTAATAGTTATTTTTAGCGCAACGCATGCTAATGTGCGCGAGCGCAGACGCGTCGGCGTCAGCGCCGCTGGCGGTAGCGGGCGTGCGAAACTACATATATATAAAATGCTTTAGTTTTTTAACATAAATTACAGATAAGTCGCAAAAACAGTATTCTAAATAAAATTTTCTTCAGTTTTTATATTGCCAACTTTTGTAGTTAGGTAGGTAACCGACTGGGTTATTTCATGAGTTAGAGTCCTCAAAGCTCATTGCAATGATAAAAATGATAATTCGGTACCTATTTATTAAAGAGTAGATACCTAATCTGTGAATAGTGACTATCACTTCTGGTCAGCCCTGAATATTTACGATCAGATGGAGCCATTTTAATAGGCAAATATGAAACATTTTGATAAACCTAAAAGATAGAATACAAAGGCTAAAAAGTTAAGGGTCCACATAAGCTACAATGTAGTAGCTGCTGTATAAACACGCCGCTGAACATAACCATGTTCATTGTTTTAACAACTCTTTATTGTCAATGCACAATGAGTTCCACGAAAGCTCCTGTGCATTCATAATGCTCTGGTACTTCCGAACCGCACTGCGTACATTTGTCCCTGCCTACACCCTCATATCAATGCGACTCTAGGCGACATTGCTGTTATTAATATTCGAAAAGGTACGTCAAATTTATGATTGTTTATTAATAGATGTAAAGTCATGATTGGTGATATCATGGCGAAAATAATTGTATGCACCTATGGTCCAGCCGCACGTACATGCAAATGCGGCTTAACTGTTATTATATTTAAAACATGCGGGTTATAATAAATCAATACTAGAATGTAAAGCTTTTGATATGAAAATGTTATTTTTGTCGTTTATATCTAGTGAAATTGAAGTTAACGATTTTTTAAAAGAGAAAAGCTAATCAACTCATATTACGTGGGAATTAACTTAATCAAAACGTGGGTGTTATATACCTCTTACTACTAATATAATAATACTAAGCTGCTACTGTTCCACCGAAGGCGAAGGCCTCTTCTCATACAGAGAAGGCATGAGCATGGATCACCACGCTTGCTCAAGATGAAATGGCAATTTCAGACACACCTAAATCTAATTTCCTTGATGTTTTCCTTTACCGTAAGGCAGTAATATCCAAAATAAACTTAAAAAGTGCATTATATTAATTTAAAAAAGTCGCATCGGTACTTGCTCGGTTTCAAAACCACCCTTACGATGTCGTGTATCGTTAGATGGGTGTACTCCCATCTACATAACCTTGTATATTTTTCTTTTAAACCAACATAGCAACAGTAAACTCTCTCCTGACATAACAGAAGTCATCAGTTTACAGTTTAGTTGAGTGTGGCATCACAGTGACGGATATCGTCATTATGCGGTGTCGGGTACGAGCGAGCCATGGAACTCAATTTATTATACAAGCGACAAGGCATGAGGAAGCGGTGTTGGATGGCTTTACATGAAGGTTAGCTCTGTTCATGACAGATTTGAAAGTGTTTGAGTATCATGTGGGCTATTTGATCGTCTGCTACTGCCGGCATTAAAAAAAAATGGGTTGTAGGTGTACGAGACATTTTAGAGATAATACCTAGGTAATATTCACTAGTATATATGCAGTCCAAATTAGGTGTTTCATTGAATGCTACGATAGGTCACCATTACTCACTGATTTTTTAGATAAATTGATGATGTTGAAGTCTGAAAATCTTTACTGTATAAATACATTTATGCAATTTTCAGTTGAAGAATACTCAGCCCCAAGGTTATGATTTAGCATCAATAACTTATTTTGTGAAAATTATGACAAAATCTATAATAAAGCTTTTTATACTTACAACATTTTTAATATACTTTTTTTACTTTTATATAGCAACTTTTTACAAATTTAGATTTCTAAGTAACCTCAAATGAGGAAACGTTACAAAGTCTTAATAAGCTATGTATAGACTAATCTCTGAAATACATCTCTACTAACTAAGTATACTTAGTGCAATTTGTACAAACCGCGACCCTTTACGTAATCATCTTAGAATTGCGAGAGTCATAAGAGATTGTAGCCTCTTGCTATTTACACTACAATGTTTAACCTGAGTCTATGTAAGCCCACTGTTTATGTGGTACTTTCTACATTCATGTTGTAATATTGTTTACGAGAATTATTTATGTGACATGGTATAGAAATGTCTTGGCTACGGTATCCGCATCTAATACTTGATGTTGAGAATTCGAATATTAGTGTGACGTTTTTGAACACATTTTAGCTTTTATGTAATGTTACATTATTTTTTGGTAGACTTCTTTAATTATATCTGAGTTTTAAATAGTACTAACTGTGCGTCGCTTCGCATCGGTAGCTACTAAAAGTTGTTGCGCGTTTCTCGCTTAGTTTACTATTATAGTTACAGCTCGGCTGTTAAAGGTGGTAGATTGATTACTAAATACGTAAACCTTTCTGGAGAAGCTTATGATATAACGATTGATGATGTAAAATAAAAAAATCCATTGAGTGGTTTTCGAGATTAGCGCATTCAAACAGACAGACCAGTGACTTCCTTCTATGTACAGATAGATAAAATATATGTTCTGGACACCACATGCCTAGCACTGGTCACTGTCCTTAGATCACGTTCCCGCCTGTTTATTGAGTTTATTGGCAAAGTTTGGTCGATGCCAGCGGTATCCTTTGTGTCTTACTTGGCATACCTCTAGTAATACATTGTTAATCGTTAGGAAATAAGTTAGTGCTTAAATCTTGAACTCCTTTATAGGTTTATCAAACAGGTTTTTTGGCCTTAGCGTCTTCTAAGGTATTGCAAGGGTTAAAATAAATAAAGGTTACTTTAAGTGGCTCTGTTAAATAATAATAATAATAAATAACTTTATTGCAACTAGAAAGGTATTATAATTTATATGCAAGCTCTGATTCCCAAATTAGCATGAGCTGTGTGTTGGGAAACAGCCCTTCCCATAAGACAGAGTAGGTATTACAAAAATTATATCAAACAAATATCACTGCACAATGAGTGAAATACCTACCTCTCTGTGCGATCGTACAAGACTGCATCAATACCTGAATAGTGTCGCGTATTATCCGTTTAAACTGTATTTCCAGCTTTTACGAGGGATGGCCTGTTATGTAGTGGCAACAGAGTTATTTATGTTTTAAACTAGGTATTTTCCTAGTGGTTTTCTTAAAAATATTTTAGTGCCGTGTATAGAAGAGTCAACTGCGTTCAGATTAGGTAGCTACCATTCCAAAAACAACAGCATAACATCTATTACTATTCACCACAGTGTTGCAGTATGCGATTATTGCATTACAAATTGGTCCTAATCATATGTTGAACGTATAAAACATACGGATGCCATTAGCAACTTATTAACCACGTATTAGCATCTGCTTAACTAGCTATGAATCATTATCTAAGTAATTGTGCATTCACGTCATTCGTATCTGTACTGAAATATTTAAATTTAATTATTATTTGGTGAGTTAGTCTTGGTTGCCTAAGTTTGTCTGTGTCCTAACTAGTCTGGACTATAGAACGGAAGTGCATTTTGAGAATGGGTAACCTTCGAGTGTAATAGAGGCGCATACATTAATGGTGTAAACAAATTATAATTTAAATGTGATTTAAATATTGTCTACGTTTAAAGTGTCAAAATTTTAATTCGAGTTCCAAATAATTCAATAAGTAGGCTTAATTTTTTCAGGTTAAAATAACTCTGTTTTTGAAGACGAGAGTCTTTTTTTAAGTCTTTTGGGTAATTCTCCCCAAATTTCGTGAAGGATTGCCTAACAGCCTTATGGAAAAACTAAGAAATTACTTAACGCACGCCTTTGAAAATATTAGATAGTGATAAGCTTATGTTAGTAAATAAGGCATTCACTTTGGAAAGACTTTACCTATTTTGAATACTTGTTTCTTAGCCACAGCGATTGCTTTTGTGGAATGAAACGCTGAACTTTACAAGTGTCCAGAGAATACCGTAATTTCAATTCATCAAGTGAATTGTCTAGGCGTCGGTCTGTTTGCCTCTTTAGCTGTATATTAGAAATAATAGAAAAATACAGTAAAACTGTACAGTAGCGGTACAAATAAGTTTCCACAAAGCTTTTTCGTAATCATGTCATTATTTTACACCGTTAGATAATTAAACTCACATTTAAACGTAGGCTTGCTGTCATCAATGCTGACAATAAAAATGGATAACTTCAAACTTCATTCCGTACGTCTGTGTGACCCTATCTCAAAAACTGATTACCACAGAATTATAGTAATGATGCGTAGTTACTTAAATTACGTTGTGTTAATGAGTAAGTTACGGAATTTTATACTTCACAACATGCATTCACACCACTAAACATTTTGTTACAAATATAAATTGTTGGTAAATAAATTATCTTTCAAATTCTTTATTACGAAAACGTCTACTAATGAACAAAATCTATATCAAGGTATACCACCTATCTATCTTTGCCTATCACCAAAAAGTTTCTTCTCGGTCAGCTTGGGTAAAATTCACTTGAAGTGAGAAGGACCTTAGACCAACTAATTATCTGCTGCAAGGTGCTTATAGGACAAGTCGATTCCCTATATCTACATGCACTATAATGACATCATTATATTGAATTGACTGTTTATATCTATTGATTTACCTTAGTGAGATAATTGTAATTGAATTATATTAGTTTTTATCTCAATAAAATATAAAACAACAATGAGTATCAAAGATTTTAGAAAATTACAAGTAAGTATTTATTATTCATAGCAATAATTAATTGCCTGATATAATACGATTAATCTTAAACCTCGTCTCGTGATCGTGTCGCCTCACCTAAAGCGTACACATCAGTAACAAAATTAGTATCGAGTTGTGAACGAAACAGAGTTCTTTGTACGGTCGTGAAATGTAATTAACTGTTAGCCTTTATCGAGAGGCGTTACATCCCGTGGGACCATCTCTCACTCAGAGAATCTTCAAGATGAACGAGTGATAAAATGAGATGATGGGCCTAATCGATATTTTAATGTCTTTCTTAATGTTTTAAGTATATTGGCATTAACTTCACTTTGTCTCATCACAGGTTCTCACCTCCGTTCGCTACTGTAATGTACGGTGTCCGGCCTTTTTTACCCAAACTGGCTGGTATGTCCGGATAATAGGTTTGACGACCTAGTATAGGCTTAGCGAATATGTAAGAGGGTATTATTATGTTATTGTTACGTCGTTTGACACCTCTGCTTCAGTTCAGTAATCGTGTGTTGTTGTGAAGACTAGTATCATGGATATCCAACACAATAAATTTATATTCAATTTTTTATGACAAGTGCTGAATTTTAACCTAAAATCTGGTGTGTAAATCTAAAAGAAAACAGATTGAAATTATGTTAAATCTCTATATGCAAAACATTGTAAATATAAAAAGAAAATCTGTTTAGTAGGTGTGTTTATAGGTATTGGTAGTAGAGTTCGATGATTAGTTATTCTTTTCTTTTTTCTAATATATACTAGACATAGCCAGACAACTCAGGACTTTCTGTTAAACAACCAACCTCTTCTAACTAAGCTTAACCATAGATTTATTATAAAGGTACTCCCTTACCGCGAGCATTCACCTGTAAAGTAACGTTACATTACATCAGTGAGAGAGGCGAACCGAGCATTGCAGTGCGCGACTTGTAATGATACAATCCGAACATTACATTGGTGAAGGAGGACATCCGAGCATTTCAATTCGCAACTTCGGTAGGCTATAATATAAAAAAAAAAAAACTTGATGATATAATACAATACAAATTGAATTTGGAATGTTACATTACAAGTGAATACTTGGCAGTAACGTTATGCTCAAAATCGAACATTACAGTTGATCGTGGTGAGGGAGCACCTTGATATTCTGTGGTTTTAACACAAACGTTATCTAACTTAAATCTCGGATTGACACCGACAGTACCGTTACTCGAGTCCTTTTATCTTATAACGACATTACGAGGTTCTAATACAACCGATAATATATACTTTTATAGCTTGTAATCGATCTCCTCCAAACGTATTTAGATGTAATACCAAGATAAATTGGTTCTACGTAATTTATTTTCATTTTTAAAGATTTGAATAAAGATGTAATAGGCTTTTGAATGATTATAAATAATTGGAATGTAGACGATGATGGTTTTTGTTTTATTTTAAAATTGACTACTTATAGTAAGAAATAGGTACTTAATCCTGTATCACTGAGAGCTTGATTTAAATTTCATGAAAGAGTTTATTTCACTAATGTCTTTTGAAGGTACTTTCTTAAGTATTTAATTATTTTTATTTGCTTTTCTTCTCTGTTTTATTTTTTAATAACACTCTTAAATATGCAATGAGTGCTCGTCCTCGTCGATGATTTGTAAAACTTTTGTTATTTAGTAAAAGAGTGGGGTAGAACTAGAGCACAAAATAATCCAGTGTCAAAATTCTCTCCTGGTAGACAATTCCAAACATACTCGTAATGCCGGTATAATCAATTTGAGCGATCTAAATCCCAATCCATATTCTCGAAAATTTTTACTATTGTTTCTAAATGTGTTAAGTATTATCTACTGTTGTTTCAGATCGCTGCTAGTGGCAGCTATCGTTTTAAGTCATTGTATAACATGGACGGCATCGAGGCATCACTTTCCACACAATGTAAGTACCTACGTTAAATGAACTAGCTCTTCATATCATATCCCACTGCAGGGTAAGGCCTCTTCTTATACAGAGGAGGCATGAGCATTGATCGCCACGCTTGCTTAAGGCAGATTGGCGATTTCAGACTTCTTCAGAAATTCAGGTTTCCTCACGATGTTTTCCTTCACCGTCAGACAGAAACTCCAGATAAACTTAAAAAGTACATATGATTTGAAAATCACATTGGTACTTGCTCGGATCCGAACCTCTGACCTTGTGTTTACGAACAGGGTGTCTTCACCACTAGGTCACCACGACTTCATGAACTAGTTACTATTATTAATTCAAAATAGTACTTATAACTTGCCTTATAGTTACTTTATGCCTATAAGTTACCGTCTCATAACAATCGTTCTGGGGATTCAAAACCTGAGAAGATATACTACATAGTTTTCTCCCAAGTAGTGTAAGCTTTGAAACAAACTACTGTGGTATTTCACTTGCGCTAAGACATGTCCCTCTTCAATAGAAGTTAAAGAGAACGCTTATTTTACGGCAACTTACGGTTTCGCTGATCTATTGGCATTGATTTCAGAGTTGCATTTCCATTTACATTTTGACAGTTTTTACGAAAACGTGAAAATCATAACTAATAGGGAGTAAGCTTGGATGACTCCTAGATATTGATATATTTGGATTCGGTCACCTAGGGCCACATTCCTTAAACGGCCTTTTCCCTTTGATGGCCTATTCTCCTAACGGCCACTTCGCTAAAAGGGCCACGATCACATTTCCCGTAACGGCTCAATCCCCAAATGACCACGTTCCTAGTGGCGGCTTCTTTGTACGGTCACTTCCTCAAATGGCCACATTTCTCTTTACGGGTAAATCCCTGAACGGCCAACTTCCTTGTCTTGATGTCAATTAATATCCAATCGATAGGCCGTTCGTAGAATCCAAAATAATAAGTTCAACGTTTAGGCAGTGTTTTTGTTTTTTTTTGTTATGTTGTTATTTTTGTAATACATATTAATTATAACGTCATACTTTTATTAATTATTTTCCTATGTTAAAAACCTAAACAGCGCCCCGATTTTACACCATGATATAATTATGTTCACTCAAACACTTACTAAGATTAACACCCAGTTTATGAAAGGCTGATCAACGCAAAAATTAACTAATAGCCTGTTAAATCTCATGTCAAGTGCCAATTGGGTTGCTAAAAGCATGGTTATTTAGTTTAATTTGATCATCCTGTCAGTTGACATAGCTGTTAAATTTGGTTCGAGAATCGTATGTTAACCTCCATATTGGGTTTCTCAAACGCTAGTTATGTATTAATCATAGATCATACGTCGGTCAAAAGCTTTGTCAACTAATCGGTGCTCGTCGGCAAATTAACTTGTGAATACCATTGATTTTTTATGTGAAACTCAGTTTTTTCTTCGATTTTATCTTATTAGGGTATGTCAAAACATATTTCTAATGCAGTATTATTTATAATATTTGATTTTCTTTAAAAAAAGTGTATATTTTGCAAATCTTGATAAATGAACATTGTTCCTGTTTGGATTACAATCATGTCCGTTTCGGATATTAGCATGAGTATCAAACATTTAGCGGTGATGGTGATCAAAGGACGCGAACTTTTACGACGAGAATGATATCCAGTTTCTGAAAGGCTGATCAACACAAAAATTAACTTAACAATCTTATGTCAAGTGCCAATTGATTTGACATTCGGTTTGTTTTCATACAAACCTAATGTCAAATCAAAATAATCGTAGATTAGATAATTTTGCACTGATTAACGTTTCAGAAACTCAAATTGATTTAACAGCCATGTTAAATTAAGTGTTAGTTAGTTGAACAATGATTTGACAGGCCTTTCAGAAACTGGGTGTAAGATGAACAGATCAATAATAAATAAAATAGTAAAACAAATAACATTAATTACATGTAACATACAGTTAAAATACTTGAAACCTAATTTGTAATTAAACCCATTTAACTTTTTTCTATTTTGAGTAATTTCGGGATCGATGGTCACAAGGGTAGAGACATCCAATAGAAATGCCTGTATATCCCAGTAGAGGTGGCTTGGTAGGGTGTTAACCCGACTTACCCGTACAGTAGGTATAGCCTTGAATTAAGGTATAGTCGAAGTTACATATCTTTATACTTTTGGGCCTTGTGTCAAAGACGTTAAGGTCCCAAAGTGTAAATATATTTTGACCTCGACTGCACTATAGTAGTCATTCAAGGAAATAGCCAAACTAGGAATACACAGTGTGGTCATTAGAGGAGGTGGCCCAATTAGAAATTCACATATAGGTCATTCGAGGAATGGCCTGGCCAGGAAAAGCACCTAATAGGAAATGGCCGAACAAGGAATTTAGTCGGTGGTCGTTGGAGTAAGTGGCCCTAGGTGACCGAATCCATATATTTGCCCAATATCTTGTACAGTGCCCATAAATAAAAGGATCGAAGCCGTCCTGACCCAGCCCCCGCATAAAAGTAAAAAAAAAAAATCCGGATCTAATAAAACACATTATAAACAGACAAAACATTATAAAAATGAAAGTTAAAACAAGCGATATGATTCTATAATGTCATAAACAATAGGGGACGTCGACCGGAGCCTTGACATTGCCGTTGCTAACGCGACCGAGAGCTAAACGATCTACGTTTATGAGTAACGTTAGCAGACTGTTCAACTCACTGCTATATTTCAATCATCACATTATAAGACGTGGACACGGCAGCATGAAATTAGCGGAGCGTTTATTGTTTAAAAAAAATATTTTGAAGTCTGTGTAGAGTTGTAATACGGTGATTTATTTATATCATAATCATTTTGCGTTCAAATCTAGAACCTGCGTCATTTTCATCACTATTGGCCTTATTGACGCTTGTCTATTTAATACGGGCCCGTCAGTTGTTATGAGAAGCGACTTTGGAATTACCAAGTACCGGGTTCAGATTTAGCGTCAAATATCTCTTTACTGTGGTCACCAATCCGCCCGAAAAACTTAACTTTAGGAATAGTTGTTAGCCTAGGGTTGAAAAGAATCAATTCCCGAGTCAGTTAGACGCCCGAGCGCAGCGATTCTTTTACCCGTGGCAAACACTCTACTTTTCATTTAGAATATGAGGCAAATAAACCTAGTTGTTTATATAAACTATTAATTGATAATAATATATTAGTAGAAATTCACACTGGCTGTTTAGAAAGTCATGCATGACATTTTTTAAATTAGTTTTTTTTACATAAAACTCTTCACAGCTAAGCAGTTATATTTTAAAGTTCATTCCGGCCCGAGGGTCGGGATGAATTTGTATGAGTTTTTCCCTCCCTATGAAAGGAAAGCAGCATTTTCCACCCAATAATCAAATCAAAACAACACTACTTTCCGAGTATGATAAATGAAAACTCCTTTCTTTGCCTGTGGTCTGTATCCAGCAGTAAACGTATAGACTGATGGATATATAAATACTACATTTCCTAATTCACAATCGAAAGGTGAAAACTATTCATAGCGTTATAATATCAAACCGCGTCGCTACTCTTTACTACTAAGTCACCTACCGATAGTTCAATAAAAATGTTGGTAGGTATATGATCTTAAATATATCTATGTTTAACGCGAATAGATTTGCCATGTTCAAATACTGCCATATATAATTTTAACAATTTGTAAAGTGGTAAATTGTCTTGGTAAATGATTAGATTTATGGAGATGGTTATTGAATCGGCAATGGGTAAGGCCAGTATCTGTCAATTATAGATGACAGCCTGAACGATTAATACGTTCACAGATGTCTGGATAAAATATTGTGATAGGCTAATTAGATTAGCGCAATAAATAATAGTCACAATTTTTTATTTTTAAGATTTACTTTTGGGCATGATATTTGGCAAAAGATTAGGGTTGGTATTCCTTAGATATGTCCAAATTATTTTTCGTAATTATCGTAATAATTACACATGTAATTACATAGACTTAATTAGATTCAAAGTCTTGACATATCACGCGCAACCTATCAGTCGTTAGCTTATATTTCGTTAGCTATTAATATAAGTAATATTTAATTCAATTTAAATATTTTATAATATGAATTAATAAATTAATAAAATTTTATTTTGATTAATAAATGTTAAGCTATTTTTATCTTCAAAGCAAACATTATTTATATTAGCAAATATTACGTGCGTGCAAAATTATATCAATACCTATATTTCGTAGACGGCAAAAGTTCCACGCGAATTAGTCTCCATCTTAATAGATTCGTCCTCCAGTGCTAAAAAGCTGGTGACTTATTAAACAAATTCTTACATTGTTTTATTAGATATATTATTGTTAGAGTTGTGCGTGTTGGAGATGAAGCGATATCGTGGCGGGAACAGCGTGAGATCATTGAGCGGACCTGTTTCATTATTTTTGTGTATTGGCTTGTCTAGGGCTAGCAACACGACGTAGAGTTTTAATAAAATAAGTAGTTTCAGAAAGGTTTTAATAATGACAATGTCGTTGTGAGATAAAAGTCTGATTTATGGTCTTCTTAGCCTTCGAAAAACATATATAATATTTTATTTTATTTGAAGGAGTCAAGATCCAAGGGGTGGGCCATAGACTAATAATCTTTATAAATTAGCATGTACTTACTTTATTTCAACTATTATTAGGTAATACTTTGTTTTTTTTACTATACCTACACCTTTCTCTTAAAACAGAATACTATGACTGACTGGTCTAATAGTTAGATATGGCGATTATTTTGCTTATGACAAGTCTTCTGAAAGTCTCATACTGAGTTTTATAGATTTGATTACAATGGTTACTGATTATTAATTATCTTTCTTATGAGTATTACACATAAAAACCCAATCGAGTATTATAGACTCGATTACTTAAAGAACAAATAACAATACAATCCTCAGATAGTGTTTTCAATTCTTAGCATACCTATTATTAAAATTTTCTTAGCATACGTATAGTACAATAATTAGCAAAATAATATCACTTACATATTTTTTAAAAAAATTCAAAATTAAAGGATATACTCCTTTATTTTTGGGTGTCTTTTATCTATGCTGCATAAACGTATTATTATCTTCCTATTCTTTTGCCGTTACACTAAAAATTGTCACTAATAGATATTGAGTTATTTATAAAAAAATATTGTTTTAAGTTTAAATATGACAACCCTAATTTAAACTAAGACTAAAGTATGTGAACAGTCATAAATCTAATCAGAGTTGGCGCCTAGTGATGGGTACCCGACCCATCTCCACTTACTCTTGTACTCATTACACTATTTCTGGCAGTATGACTCGACTATCATTATATAGAGTGGTTCCTATCAATCTATGCTATACATTGAAGTGAAGACGCAATTGCCTTTATAATATGTTTATCTTTATAAAGATGAGTATGGGAAATCGTCTTGTCATGAGATGTGATATTTGTCAAGAGACTTATTGCAACATTTATTGCTCATCTATAAATACGTGAAGAAACGACGTTGTAGCCCAAGAGCATTTTACGCCCATAAAACGGATTTGTGTCTTTTTAAAAGTATCAACGCACGTGTGTGATCTTTAATAATATAAGAAAAAATTAAAGTTCCTATAGAAGAGTAGTGCTGAAAAATATAAACAAACATTTCAAAAATACAATAAGAACTCATAGGCATAATGTAGTAAAACACTTATGAAAGAGGAAACAGCGCTCTTGGTATTTACACTGAGAACTAAATTATATTTGAGTTGTCATTGGTGAGACAACCGTGCTCGTGAAAGCTACAGTGTTTCAGGCTTTCAGGCTTATCGGCATAGAGTGTAGTGGTGCCTAGTGGTAGGTACTTATAATACGTTGTAATAGTAAAAATATATTAAGTATCCTCATGCGAAGCCTTCGCTCGAAACGTTAGTAATCAAGATGTCCAACATTATCCTGTATAAAATTATCCTTGTATGATATGGAGACAAATTTACAAATGACATTAATTAATTCATTATAATATCCGAGCTTTTGTAATAACTATACGACATTAATATGGCACGCTAAAAAAATCTAGATGAAATAAAAGTTGAACCATTTTCCGTGAATCAAAAGTCCAATTAAGCATTGCGGACTGTAATAAATCACTGTATGTCATAAAATAAAACCTTATATTTACTTCTAAAACTAAATAATAAAACATCAACAGCAATCACAACTTTACAATTACATGTTTTCTCGTCTATTCATTGAATGTGCAATTCCAATTAATACTGGCTGTCTATTCGCGTTTCCTGCTCAACAGTTATGCCCGACAGGTGGCGTGAGTTGAGGAAATGTAAATAAACTGTCTCCTACAACCTTACTTATACATAATCAATAAGTACTATTGCTTAGCCGTATGTATGGGCCGCATTTGGAACTGTAAATACATCTATCCTCTTAAAATGCTGTAGGTAGCTGAAAGTGATATTGCAAGACTCAAATTTGTTAAATGTGTCTACCTTTTGTGGTTAAAGTCGCCTGCAAACTACTTACTGTGTGTTTTATCCACAGAGTGTCCTATACAAATTAGCTATTGTTATAACTTATCTCCTCATAATACTAGAAAATATCTTGTCAAAATACATGTAGGAACTACATTTATCGACTGACATTTGTATATTTGTATCTCTATGCACACAGTAATTTCAAGTCCGTCCCCAGTCCATCAAGCACGGCCGCGGTGCATTCACGTTGCAACACTTGCATCAGTAATGTTCTTCGAGTTGTTTATCCACATAACATTATAAGAGCCTCTTCCAGACGCGTGACGGTTGCTTTGTGCTTAGAGTGAGTTCACACTGTGCCAGTTGGCTAGTATTAAATTAACTCTACGGGCGGTCGGAAAGGCTTTCAACCCTTTTCTTTATTTTACACTTGTGAAAAATGATGATTAAAACTGATACAATATAGTATTTTACTAACTTTAAGTTTAGGTACTTGTTACTTATTATACCAAATATGCAAGCAATGTGATATTTTAAAGCCATAACATGTTTAATTTAAAGGATTAAAAAGAAAAGACATCGTTTTTTGTTATGACCAAAGATTGCGCTTCTCTAATAAATTTAGAGCAATATGAATTTGTTTACGCTAAACAAATATCGGCAGGCACTAAATAAATAACATTGGTGTTTAAGTCGCTAGTAATAGCGACCGAAAATCCTTTAAGGTGAAATTTTGGGGCACCTACTCTCTCTTATCAGAACTCAGAAACGGCAAGAAAAAAAACAGATATTTTTTACTTCAGCAGATACCGACAGTAATTCAGTTACTCTCTAGGTATCCGATTGCCATTGCCACTATGTAAAAGTATATCATTGTTTACTTTGAGGGCACCCAAAAAGCATAGGTCTAAGCAAAATCACGTAAACACATGTGAACGAATCCTTACAGAAGGGCTCTTGACTGACGGAGATGCACCCATAGACATGTCCCACGCATGACGACAAGTGTCAAACGCTTCTAAATGTGTGATTGTGTCGGCGTATACAGTCGTTATCTATCAATACAGCTCCGTCATTTCCCTCTTCATTTTATTAAATGAACTAAATTGTCCTGTATTTATACAAGTGCACCTACTTTCATTATATACTTATACTATACTATGCTCTACAATTTAACACGGTTATAAAATAAAGTCAGCGAAACGTTGATAAGTCTTGAAAATGGCAAATAACCCTTACCTATACATGTAACCTTAGGAAACCTAGGAAAGTGGTAGGTAAGCAGAAATGTATTATATCCAGTTCGTCAGTTACGTCATTGCAGCCGAACGTATTACCACGCTCTAGCTATAATTTGATAGGATTTTCTAGAGTCAAATAATGGTCCAAACAGCTTAGGAGTAATTAAATTATTATACAAGGTGCTTTTTAATCCCCTGCAGGTACACGGTCACCGTAGCAGACACAGGCGACAGGGCACAGGGTTGTTTCTGTCAGCGAATTACGTCATCCCTGGAGGGGAAGGCGCCGGCTGGGGTGAGTGGAAGGATGACTCGCCCTGCTCCCGGACTTGCGGAGGAGGAGTCGCGAGTCAAAAGAGGATATGTCTCCAAACGGGGTAAGATATTACAAAAAAAAACTCAAATTAAGTAATATTACACCTTTTTCCTTCGTAGTCGCAAGCAGAAGTATAACATCCACGTAACCAGACCATGCAAGTGCTGTACCCCAATACACATAGTCTACATAATTATAGTGACGCCAAGTCCGTAAAAAATGTTAAATATTTCGCTTCATGATAGAAAACACGTACGGCATACGACAACCTATACCTTGTATAACTACCAAAACTGCTGCTCACCAATGGCAAGTTACCAACACAAGACTACCTTACCTAATAATAATAGTACCTAAAAGGCAAAGGCATGAGCATTAATCACCACACTTGCTCAAGGCGGATTGGCAATTTCAGACTTTTAAGTCCAGGTTTTCTCACGATTTTTTCCTTCTATTTCAGTCAGAAATGGTTAATTTTGATGATTGATGATTTGAAAAATCACATTGGTACTTGCTCGAATTCGAACCCACTACCTCGTGTTTACGAAGCGGGTGCCTTAACCACTGGGCCATTTCGACTTTTAGTCTACTTGTATATATATAATCAAATGTTTTTTTTACTACATGCTTGCAGGCCAGACGGTCAGCTACTGTGCAGGGGAGGTGACACGAAGTACTTCTCCTGTCAAACACAGGACTGTCCGTCCGACTCTACCGACTTCAGAGCCGAACAGTGCGCTGAGTTTAACGATAAGGACTTCAGAGGGTTTAAATACAAGTGAGTTATTATTAAAGAGTTTTGCAGCCTGGACAAGAACTATAACTGAAAGGCTATGCCGAATTGAATGAGTCTCTACTATAATGGAATCACCTTCTCTGGATCATTCTTCAAGTAGGTATTCGTATTTATCCTCTCTCTCTGTACTGAGTGAGATAACCAGAACAGTGGTTAGCATCAAATGAAAAGAAAGTTGAAAAGAAAAATGCTAATCTTGCAATCTAGGAAATAAACCTAGTAGTATCAGCAGTAACTTCTTTCGAAAATTAATACCTTTAACCTAAAACGACCTCCTCAGCTGGGTGCCATACACGAAGGCACCGAATCCTTGCGAGTTGAACTGCATGCCTCACGGAGAGCGGTTCTACTACCGACACAAGCCCAAGGTCATCGACGGCACCAGGTGCTACGAGGACTCCTTCGATGTCTGTGTCGATGGAGTTTGTCAGGTATACCCTAGTTTATAATGACAATCGAGGAACGTGATTGAACATTAAACGATACTCAAGGGTGAACAATTCAACGTAACTGTTTTTGTATCCCTTCCAAAATAGACTCAATGGCAATGCTCATTGCATAATGGTTTCCTAAGTACAGGGATTTTTTTAATATTAATTTTCATTATTAAATACTAGAATTTCACATGGAACTTTTCGTTAGATACCAAAACTATCGATATCAAAACCTATGAAAAGACTCAGTTTCAAAATTACTAAATTATGTATTATAATTATATCATCAGCCTGTCGGATGTGACATGATGCTGGGCTCTAACGCTCGCGAGGACAAGTGTCGGCAGTGTCGCGGCAACGGCACCAACTGTCACACCACTGGAGGCCTTATAGACACACAAGATCTCATGAAGGGTAAGACGTCATGATATGCTGAAAATAAATATGACAGGATCGAATATTGTACGATATTATTAAAGACTTAATTCCTTTTGACAAAGCAAATGGTCCTCAGATTTTCTAAAGCAAAGCAATAGAGCAGAATGTTTACGTTAAACTCAATAATAAGTTTTGTGCTTAAGGTCCAGGATCAAAATTAGAAGAAACGTGTAAATACCGACTGTTTTCAATTGTCTGACATATGATTGGTTAGATAGATTGCAGAGTGAAAACGGTACACTTTCGACCTCCATGTGTCAAAGAGTTTTGAATGTTGCAGGTTATAACGACATATTACTGATACCAGCCGGCTCTACGACGATTATAATTGAAGAAATCGCACCCTCGAATAATTATTTAGGTAAGTTTTATATAAACTATTCTCAAAGTATTGAGTAGTTATTATATTATAGACAAATAATAAAGACGACAGGCAATCGATGGGTGAAAACGGCTTATGTCTAAAATAATGATTGATAAAATTAAAAATTACCTACTGTCAAACTCTTCGTGTTTCAAGTAAAAGCCTGTAAAATTACCACTCTGACTTCTCTTCTCGTCAACTTAAAAAGAGACTATGAGTACTATAACCGTAGTCGACATTACTCTAAAACCTCTCTTGCGCACTTGTGACTCCTGTGCATAGGTACTATTTTACTAAATCTATATCTACTCTTACTGTTATTCTTAGCGAAAGAGTTTGTTTGTTCTTTATTTGAATGCGCTAAATCTCCGGCACTCAGTGCCAGTCACAACCAGTCGGATTTGAATTATTCTTTCCGTTTAATCGCCCAGTTCTTGAGGAAGATATAATAATAACATCACGCTACTGGCGACAGAAACTGCGCTGCGGGAAGCTATTATATTTATATAAATTTGCAGCGATCCGAAACAAGAACGGCACTTACTATCTGAACGGGCACTACCACATCGATTTCCCGAGGAGCATGGTGATCGCCGGCGCTGTGTGGAACTACGAGCGCAGTCAGGCGGGGTACCCTGCTCCGGACAAACTCAAGTGCTCTGGACCTACTATTGAACCACTGTATCTTGCTGTAAGTTCATCTTCTACTTCTATGATTAATAATGGTTATAGGAAACTACATTTTGCCCGCAGCTCCGCCCACGTGAATGTCTTATATCGCATTTTAAACTTTCATCCCCTTTTTTTTTTTTTTTTTTTACGTTGGAAATGCATTACGCATACGCACCCGCCCGGGCAAGGCGGGGGTTATGTCGGACTCTCCGACCGCACTCAAAGCGCGGCCAGCATACCGACTAAAACCCACGGTGTTCCTCCAGACGGCCAGAGTGTCGGGGTCACGGGAGTCGCTTGCGCATTCATCCGCGACCCCGACGGGCCATGGCCCGCTCACCGCGAGCGGGCCCCGTCCGATTTAGGGGCCTAGCCCCTCCCCTTCTTCGAGAGGCGCCTGCGGAACACGCGCACTGCCGTCTCGGGCCCGTGCTGTTCGGGCGGCGACTGCCCGATCGCCGCCCGCAGGCCAACTCGGCCGCAGAGGATAGGGAGAACGGCGCATCGCAATACCGACACTCCTCTTCCCCTGCGGCCCCACCGCGTCCGCAATCTGGCGGTTGCGGCCCCGCCGAGGCCGCGGAAGGTAGGGAGAGCGGCGCACCGTTATACCGGCACTCCTCTCCCGCCGCGGCCCCGCCACTCCTCAGCCGCAGTGTCGCCGAAGCAACACTGTAGCCCGACCCAGTTGCGTTGCCGCCCAAATAGCACCGCAACCCACTAGAGCCGCTCCATCGTGGGCTTATCGGCAAAGCCCAGAGGAGCGGCGCCTCCTTGGGGTTCCTCTTGGTTCACCGTGGTCCTTGGTAACCACGGCTACTAAGCCCCCCCGCCGCGACAAAGCGAGAACCCCGTTGGGGGGGAAACTTTCATCCCCTATTTCAACTCCTTCAAGCTATTTTTCGTGTTAAAATATAGCCTACGTTGTTCTCCAAGGTCTATTCTATCCCTATACAAAATTTTATCAAAATCGGTTCAGTGGTTTAGGCGTGTGAATTGTTATTAGTTACTTATTGTTGTTAAAATAAAAAATAATAGTTTTCTTTTATTATGAGTCAATATGATGTCAATGCCAGCGATACATATAGCCGAACTTAAGTGATTTCTTATAATAATAAAGCATTAAAGCTAATACATTTTTTTAGCTCCTGCTTCAAGACGACAACGTGGGTGTTCAATACGAGTACAGCGTGCCGACCAACCTAGCTCCGTACACGGACAAACAGTACAACTGGGTCAACGAGATGTTTGAACCGTGCAGCGCATCTTGCGGCGGAGGTAATGCTGTTTGTAACTTTATTTAGCCTTAAAATTTACTTGATATTTTGTTTTAAATTGGACTTATGGCTTCTGAAACTATCGGGACAATTCCACCCACATGTCTATCAATGTGACTTCTATAAGCCAGGGTTAACAGTAAAGAACCCATACGAACACCCAGCTTTGACAATGCCGAAACTGCCTAATAAAAGTTTTATTGTATTTATCTAAAGGCGCTTTCAATTTAGACATTAAGTGTCGGACCGCAGTACGACAAACGCACCGGCGCTGCGTTGCATTAAATCGGCGAAAACACGGCAATTTTTTTTCGAAAAGCATATTTCTTCGACATGTCATCCTTTTATCAAATATCTGTCAAATTCCCAGGTTTTCAAACTCGCAACGTAACTTGCCGCTCAAAAGAAGAGCTCGAAGTAGTAGACGACAGTCTCTGCGACGAAGGTTTGAAGCCAGTGGTCAACCAAACCTGCAATAACAACCCCTGTCCTGCCGAGTGGGTGGAGGGACCTTGGAGCGAATGCTCCAAACGTTGTGGCAAAGACGGCGTAAGGAGTAGAGAAGTCACCTGCCAGAAGATAATCGCTAATGGGTAATTTTACTTTGTTTTGTATTGCTTTACTTTGTTGACCTGACCTATGATGTTCAACTATGCAACAATAGATGTCTTTCGGTGGAAAATGATGATATTCGTGATGAAAGCTGGCTCGCAAAGTTTATTTGCGACTATTCTTCATCTATTTCTTTATTTAAGAGCTACTCTTATCGTGGAGCGTTTGGCACTCGTCACTGCTCTCTGTAGGAAAAGGAATAAATTTTAAATGAAATAAACGTCTAAAAGTTTATATTAATTGGTTTATTATTCAGGAATCCATCTATAGTGGCTGAAAAGGAGTGCTTCGATTTGTACGGACCAAAACCTGAGCTGTTCCAAGAATGTAACAAAGATGCGATATGTCCCAGTTGGTTCGTCGGTAGATGGAAACCGGTGAGTTCGTTTCTAGAACTCCTTACAATAATAGGTACTAAGGTGTTGTCAGCAAGTAGCTAATTCTAAGATCATAAACTATCGATTTGCCTCAAGTTCAGCAAGATCTTATGAGGAAAGATTGCGGATTCACTGCGATCAGAAATCAATCTGCCAAACATAATGAGCAAAACCCTTTACTTCAGAGAGACCTTTCTAAATCACTAGTCGTGTTTTAGTTGAAACGATTTAATCAAGTAACTTAATAATAACTCGTGTAATTTCTTCCAGTGTGACAAACTATGCGATGAGGGTAAGCAGACAAGACAAGTGGTTTGCCGCCAGGAAAAAAACGGCCGCGTTGAAGTCTTGGACGATCAAGATTGCGAGGATGAGAAGCCAACGACTGAACAAACGTGTTTGACAAGACCCTGCGAGGGTCTGGATTGGATTACTACTGAATGGTCTGGGGTAAGTACTCTACTGGATATTATTTGTTCTGGTTATATTGTAATGATAGTACCCAATTTTACTTGTCATGGTATTTTGAACTATTTCTTCATCTTTCACGAGAAGAACGATACACAAAACTTCTCAGTCAATCAAAACTCTTCTATGAGCAATGTTTCATTTACTATGTAAATGTAATGTTATGTTAGCAGCAAGAAGAAAGACTGTTCTGGAATATTCTTATCCAGAACCAGACACTTTTAGGTAAATCGTTAGTGTGTGACGTATTTTTTTTTAATGCGTGTAAGTGACAGTGATTGTAAGTGTATCTAGCCCCTAGCATTGCTCCTGCAATGCCAAAACTAGAATTCAAATTTAATAATACGTAATAATTGTAACGTACGCACTTATTATACCTATGTTTCTTAACTTTTTTGTTATTATAATTTTAGTATTTTATTAACTTCTCTAATATCGTAGTGCGACACGTGCCTATCAACGGTGCGCACGCGCACAGCGCTGTGCGTGTCGAAGGAGCAGCGCGCGTACGACGAGAGCTTCTGCGCGCACCACAAGGGAGGGCGCCCTCCCACCGAAGAGCCCTGCGATAAGGGCAAGCTTCCGCCATGCGAAGTGCAGTGGTATGCTACGCAGTGGAGTAAGGTATAGCAAATATTGTATTTTAAATATTTTTTGGGTGACTGGTTATTCTAGAGAATGCCGGGTAACCAGTAACAGCTCTGTAGTAAATATCACCTTATTGCGCGACCAACGACCAGCCAAGTGTGGTACTATAACAAAATCGTTTATTTGGTATAGACTGTGTCCAGCAGCGGATGTCTTGAGTAGATGACTTACTTGCGATAAAAGAGAAACTCATGAGACATTTTATGAGGCTAAATTGCTTTAATATATCGTCTTGAGCAAGAGTCTGCCTTAAGAGTCTTCAGTGCCTATAGTTTTCACACTTATCTTTTCTTTCTCATTTTCCTTCTACAGTGTTCAGTGGAATGTGGAGAAGGAGTGCAAACCAGGGCGGTATTCTGTGGTCTGTACGACGGAGAGACGGTAGTCAAAGTGAAGGAAGAAAAATGCGCTGATCAACCAAAGTACAACGACACGAAACCCTGTGAGGTGCCCGAAGATAAGTGCCCTTCGCAGTGGTATGCTGGACCTTGGACTACGGTAAGAATACTTTAGCTTATTTCTGTTTATATTTTTAAACCCGTCGACTTATTTATAACTGAGTTTACTGTGATATGTTCTATAACAACCACACTAATGATCATCATCAAAAGGTTGTCAGTCGCTTTTAGCGATAAGGTCGCCCATTGTACCTAATTACTGTACTATTAGTTTTTAAAAAAATGTATATAATGGTAATACAATAAATCAAAATATATATTATTAAATGAATAAATAAATATCCTCTTTTATGGGTGATTTAGCACGCGACTGGGTATTCCAGGTAGCAGCATATTAAACAGACGAACTTCTGAATTGGACAAGTACCGATTTGAATATTCACATACCTACCTACTTCCAAAGTGTAGATAGGTACCTACCTTGAAAACTCACATGAAAATGTCGTTAAGGAAATCTGGATTTACAAAGAAGTCTATACACTTCTTAATCCACACTGAGCAAGCGTGGTGATTAATCATGTCTTTTCTATTTAATGAGGTCTTTACCCTGCGCAGATAGAATAATAAAGGGCGGCTATTCATATTATCTATTAGGTGCTTCGAATTTAGATAACACGTGCTATACTTTGTGTACAGTGTTCGGAGTTATGTGGGGGAGGTCAACAGTTCCGGCGCGTGATGTGCTTGAGAGGCAACAAGACGGCGACCGACTGCGCAGCGTTGTCAGTGCCTGACGCGACACAGAACTGTAACCCGCAAGCATGCGACGCTGGTGAATATTATTAGATTTTACTATTGATGTGACGAAATAAGCAATTTAAATATTGCTACAACTCTCATCATTATGATAGAAGATCTTAATATGACAGAATACTCCGACCGTGGAAATCTTAGGATTAATATAGCCCAGGCTTTGTCATAAAGTTTTCATACACCGCCAAAATAATATCCAAGTAAAGCTAGAAAGTAAATATGACATTTAATTGATTTACTGTTTAATTTATACATTTAAATTTTAAAATGACAAAGACATAAACCTTATTAATTTTAAAAGTGTCACAGTGTCATTTTTAAACTTAAGTTTTTATATATGTACGAGTATAATATGTAATATAGTAATAATTTGTTCATAAGCACATTTTATATATAGCTAATTGCAAAAAAATGCATAATACTAATATATTTTCTAGACGAATTAATACCGGTATCCTCATCAACAACGATCACTGATGAAGAAGATTATCCTGAGTGTGAAGACGATGAGGAAAGTTATTCAGAGGTCGGCTTAGATATTGACTCTGGCACCGGTACTACGGTACGAAACTTACTGTTTTTCTTTTTGTATTTATTTATGTGATTTTTTTATCTTTATTTTATTATAATATTGATTTTCTTTTACAGCTTGATTTAATGTTCAGTGACGGCACATCGAGTGGTAAGTAGTAAACTATTTATTTTATAAATTATCGTTTCGGGGTTTATTGATAATAATATACCTGAATAAGCCATTTATTTGGCACTTTCATATTTTCTTAAATCTTTACTGTTTTTATGAACATCAATGAATCACCATTTAAATTGCAGGATTCGCTGAACACGAATCAACATTGACTACAGAAGAGGGATCTGGAGACGGTACGATGACTAAAATTAACTTATTTAAGTTGCCAACCTTTTGTGGATTATAAGACCATACATACCTAACTTCTTATCCGGCTACCAAAATTTTACTGTAAAACAATTTACGATTCAATCGCAACATAAACAACTTACTTTATTTATAAAAACAAAACATTAAGTAGTTTGCACTATTACTTTCTAGTCTCGAATAAATAGTTACGATCTAACTAGGTATTATAATTTTAGGTGTCAAAATAAGTATCCACCTAAAATCGTTTAAACTCTTCTCGTTACTTAGTGAATGGTAGTCAGATAAAAACATTTTCGAAGCTAAGTTACATTTACTGCTGTCCGACCATAGAATAATCATTTTCTTATAATCTAGCAATTACCTACGTATAATTTGTAGTACTTTCTCTATTATGTATATTTCTTTTACAGGTTCAACATTATCAACTGACGAATTAATAACAATCGAAGGATCTGGGTTCAGCTCACTCAGCACTAACGATTACTCCACGGAGGACACAGGTCAGTAATATCGATGTCGATCTCATTTACCAATCTATTACAGTCAATATTTTATACTACAAATATTTAATAATACGTTTTGTAATTTCTAATTCAAAATAAACATAACTGTATGTATATTTTTGCACAGATTCTACAGTTACTGAAGAAACAGACACAACTAGCGGCACTGAGTCCAGTTCAAACAGTGGCAGTACCCTCACTGATGAAACAGCTGACACTAGTGAAAGCAGTCCATCAGAATCATCAGTGTCTGGTGAAAGCACCACGCCTAGTGCATCAGACTCCACTGATGGTAGCACATCAAGTGACAGCACTGGTTCGACAGAAGTCACAGAACCAGGATTAACTCCTAAAGATCTCACTACCCGTCCTCCACCAGATTTTACAACTACATCAGTCTCAAGCGATGCCACTGATACAGAAACGACAGACTCTAATTCGACTGATGGCGAAACAACGGATACTGCAGTCACTGAATCAACTGAGATCGGATCAACTGATAGTACAGTCACTGAATCAACAGACACAGAAGATACCAGTGACACTAAGACCGAAGAGACAGGCTCTACAGAACCTACAGGCACCAGTGTGTCCGAATCAACGAACACAGATGAAACTGAGACCACAGGTGGAATTTTTAATTGAATGTTTGTTCTGTACTATTTATTATTTGAGAGTTTAGACATCAGTATTATTCTGTGTTCAACTATCCTAAGTATTTGCAACGGGGTCCTGTGATTTAATAAAAATCAAATACAAATAAACTAGTGATGTTGCAAATATTCAATCTGCTTTGCACCACCTATTTTCAATTACTTTAATTTTTTTGTACTTATTATTAGATATATTTGAAATATTATTTATAGATGTTAGTTCTACACCTGTATCATCTGAAAGCAGCGAATCCACGACTGAAGAAGGATCTACCACTGGTACGTTACAACTACTTTGTAACTTTGTTACATTCAGATATTGTTATCTTTTAAATTATATTATTTTTATTGAATACTTTTGACCTTCTTTAATTTCTATTGCAGAAAGCAGCGCTTCTAGTACAGACACTTACGACTCCACAATTGAGTCAAGCACTAGCTCGGGATCAACTATTGAAGAAGAATCTACAACCTCGGGTAAGCTACACATAGTAGTAGATAACTTTCGAAATATATTTAGAAAACAATGCCTTGGTGCAATAGTACTGTTTATGGACTGTCCTGCAAAGGACTCGGATTCTTTACCCGGGTTGGCTAAAGAGATATTGGGTTTTCCTGTCAATTTTTTTTTAACATAAGTCTATAGTCTGTATTTTAGCCACGACCCTGTTACATGAGATGGCCAAGATGGCTGGCGAAACTTGGAAGTTACACCTCTGTCTACCTCGTGATTCTACATTATTATTATTTAATAATATGTTTAGCAATTTGTTTTTAAATACATTATTAAAATGTTAAATAATAATTCTTAGATGTTAGTTCGACACCTGCATCTTCTGAGAGCAGTGAATCCACGACTGAAGGAGGATCTACGACTGGTAAACTATACCTATCTAATACCATAATGAGATATTGTTTATTGTGATCCTCATTCAAAATAAATATTTTTGACGTGTACTTTAGAGAGCGGCGCTTCTAGTACAGACACTTCTGAATCTACTGTTGAGTCAAGCACTAGCTCAACTGATGAAAGCGGATCTACAGTCGCAGGTATATAAATTTACGAGTCATTACTATTCAATTTTAATGTTTTAATTTACTTGAGTTACCTAAAAGTTTGAAAACGATTACGCAAACATATGTTATATATACCTACATATTTTTATAACACAAATTCGGTAACATCAATAATTTATGTCTCTTAATTTTACATACTATATAACTGCAAAAATAATGATTATTATGTATAATCTAATATACATTTCTTATAAGATTTTTCTAACTGAATTATTTTCAGGGTCCGAGTCTACCACTGAATCTGGATCCACGTTCTCAAGCGACGGTTCATCAACATCTGGATCCGAGTCTACAGAGCTTTCATCTGAGTCCAGTACTACAGAATCTGGCTCAAGCACAATTGAATCGAGCACTCTATTCGGCGAATCCACAGAAACAACTGAAAGCTCTGGCTCTGAATCTACTACTGAATTTGGATCATCTACTGTATCAGGAGGTAAATTACATTAACTAACATTGTCTATTACTAACCAAACTGTATTTTTATAGCCTATATAACCGATGACACAAACTATAATAATATGCTTACTTTGGGTCTAGTTGGTGTTGTGTGTAGTTGTGGTGATATTATTATTATTATTATATCATAATTAATATTTATAAAATACCAACAATTTCAATTCAATCAAATAAAAACTAAATGTGAATCGAAAAACAGAAATATAATTTTTAAAGCGACTCCTACTTTACTGTGTGTGGTCTCCACAGTCTGGAATTTACAACAACTCTATTTCTTTGCGAGAGAATCGTTAGAGGCGACTTAAGGAATACTAAGTAACATGCAGCATCGTTACTTTTTTTTATACTAGCCTACCAATGTGACTCCACCTTGCCTGATGGTAAGCAGTCAGTGGAATCCAGAAGAGGTGGCCACCACACCAAAAGCCATCAACTTAAACTGCTGGTATGTTGGCCTCCACTATGGCGGCTAGGAATGGGGTTAGAGGAAGGGAATGAGGAAGGTGAGGAGAGGAAAGGAGTGAAATTGGGCCTCTGGTGCTTCCACATACCGAACGAAACGCAGTAGTACGGATGCTACTACTCTTACGATGATCTGAAAACTTTAATTAAATATCATCTTACTGCAATCACCAACCCGTTTGCGCGATTATGACAAAGACTTTTCTTCAAAAGGGAGATCCTTGCCATAATCATGTTTATATTATGGCTGTAGTGATACGGGCTGATAGGTTGATAATATTGAATTTATAATTCTGTTACTACAGAGACTGAAGTTACGTCAACAGGAGAAACTGGTTCAACAGAAGAAACTTCAAGCACTAGTGAATCCGATACAGAATCATCCAGTTCAGGATATAGTACTTCTGAGTCTACAGACTTTACTGAAGGTAATTGTTTTAAATTGACCTCCCTATGGTTTATTATATTTATCGTTCAGGGCCCGTGGTAGCACTAAATTCATCTACTGGTACAACCATGGTATACCACTATGTAGGTACTTGTGGTCCTACTAAACTATGTATAGTTAAGTTAATAATCATACCACATCATCGTTCGCAGTTGACTTACTACTTACTTGATCAAACGCTTTGAAACAAATCTATCAATTCAAAATCGACTTGAAATGAATCGGTTGTCAATTTGTCATAATTGTGAATGTTTCACATTTTAAATTGTCTTAAAATTTTCATCAACAGGTTCCACGATCGAGGGTCTTACAACCGAAGGTGTTTCGGTGTACACTGACAGAAGTAAGTAAAACTTTCCATTTAACATCATGCATGTCATTTATGTCATATTTTAGAATGTTGTCTAAATTCTGTATTAACGCAATAAACGTTTTGCAAGGCTAGTTTTACATGTTATCTCTTAGCACAGACACACGTCTCAGCAAGAAAGATAAAGACAGCGTGATAACCGCTGTGCGAAGCTTTTTTATGTTTTAATTGCACGGATGAGATATAATCATAATGCTAGTCTATTTATTGTCCTACTGCAGGTCAAACCGCAAAGGCCTCTTCTCATATAAAGAAGGCATGAGCATTATTCCCCACGCTTGCTCAAGACGGATTGGCATTTTCAGACTTTTGAGTCCAGGTTTCCTCACTATGTATTCCTTCCCCGTCAGTCAGAAATGTCCAAGATAAACTTAGAAAGTAAATAATATTATGATTTGATGATTTGAATTTCATAAGATATACTTAGTTAGAAAGTACCATTTCGGATAGAATAATAGTAAAAACACTTTTTCTGTTTGCAGCACCATGGACGTTCGAAACCACAGTCCATCGTAAGGCGGGTGTATGTAAGCCACGGCGCAAGAAGTGTACTCAATCTGCATTCGGTTGCTGTCCTGATAAGAAAACTGCTGCTGCAGGGCCCTTCGATGAAGGTATTTAAATTTTAATTTAATTAAAAATACTTTACGACACACCTTTGTATAGCATTAATGTAAGACTTTTTGATAGAGACAAATATAAACTACTAGCTGTGCCTTGAGGCTTCGCACGAAAAATTATTTAGTTAATGTAACTCGGGAATCAGACCGATTTTCGGAATAAAAAGTATCCTATTATTCGTCTCCGGCACCGAATCTATGTACATACAAATTTTTATCGAAATCGGTTTAGCCGTTTAGGCGCTGAGTGGTAACATACACACATACACACATACAAACTTTCGCATTTATAATCTTAATGGGATGAACAAGTATTGGCTCTAAAACAAAAAAAAAGTATCTACTTAGTATTAATACAATATCAATGAACAGTCGCTTTAAGTTGCAGGTACACAAGGTCATAATATATTAAGTTACTCCATTCACATAAAAATCTTGCCTTTTTCTCTTTAGGTTGCCCAACCCCTCGCACATGCAAAGAAACCAGATTTGGATGTTGTGCGGACGGAGTATCGCCTGCAAAGGGAGAGAAAGAAAAAGGCTGCCCCGTCACTCCATGTGAAGACACGCTCTTCGGATGCTGCCGATCTGACAACAAGACTGAAGCCAAAGGAAACGATCAGGAAGGATGCCCGCCGCCACCGCCAGCTTGTGCATCTTCCAAGTAAGTATTATTTTTTTGAGATTCTAACCAATAGCACTGTGGCGCATGGAAATTTACAACACACATTTAACGGACGCAGAGTAAAACCAGACGAACGTATGTATTGCACAAAAATTTGTTCCGTGTGTGTATCGAATCAAAACCTTCACCTGTTCCATCTAGTCATACACGTAGATCTACATGTATGACTAGTAAGGATAGAAATTCCACCTAGTTCTATATCTACATCAAATATTATTTTTATATATTTAAACCAAAAAATAACATTTTACGTTTTCCAAGTAGTCATACATAGATGTAGAACTATGCAGATATTTTTTATTAGTCATACATGTAGGACTAAAGTGTATGACTAGTCAGAACCAAAAAATAACATTTTAAGTTTTCCAAGTAGTCATACATAGATGTAGAACTAGGTGGAATTTCTTTTCTTACTAGTCATACATGTAGAACTAAGTGTATGACTAGATGGAACAGGTCAAAATCTTGCGTAGGTACACTCTTTACGGTACTGATGTATTCAAATAATAAAAAAAATGATAAACGTTGAAAATACTTCTTCTGCTGAATCAGCTATCAAAGGGTTTAGTATGTTAGTTATCTGTTAGTAACATTCTTGTAAATATAACTGTTTTATTTTTAGATACGGCTGCTGTGCCGACGAAGAGACCGAAGCTACTGGCCCAGATGCAGAAGGATGTCCTGAATCTGGTAAGATTATTTAACTGTCAGAACTTAACAAAAGGTATCGCAGATTGAATCATATTTTTTCAACAACAATATTTTAACCCATTATGAAGGTCTTTTCTCATAAGCACAGAGAAGACGATATTTTAAGCATTAATCGTCACGCTTGTAGTGTTATAAAAATTCTAATTCGATGGTAGGCATTCAGATGTTTCATGGTTTTTTTTATTAAATTTTTAACAGAAATCGAAACAACCACGGCAAGCGAAACCAGTGAATCCAGTACAAATATTGAAGGTAGCACCAGTGAAGGCAGTACTGAAAGTGAGTCCAGTACTGAGGTTGAAAGCAGCACTATTGCTGGTGCGTCCACCCCCTCGGGTGATTGTGCTGAGTCAGAATTTGGATGTTGTCATGACAACAAGACTGCAGCGCCAGGACCTGATGGACAAGGCTGTCCATGTAATGCTACTGAGTTTGGTTGCTGTCCTGATGGCGTATCACCAGGTAAGGTTTTTAAATTTTAACCAAGTTTTGAAATCATTACATCTTTGCCTTTTTATGTTAAATTTTATTCTGGTCAAATCTGTAATATAATATACTTATATCCTAAGTCATAACGCTTATAAATATATTAATTTCGATCATATTCAGTATAAAGTCATACTTTCTTAATGAAATCATAAATTAAATGTCAGATTGGAATAAAATTATTTTCAATATGAGCGGCTCAACAGCCATGAAATGAACTGAATGGTCATCATCAAAAACTTATACAATTTATATTTTTCCATAGCTAGAGGCAATGACTCTAAGGGCTGCCTAGGCTCTTGCAAGGAATCTACACACGGATGTTGTCAAGATAACGAGACTCCTGCTCATGGACCTGACTTCGAAGGCTGCTGCCTGCTGACGGCCTTTGGCTGCTGTCCTGACAACCGTAAACAGGCAGAGGGACCGCATCTTGAAGGTAATGGAGGGCTGAAGGTACTTTAAGTAACGTGTCTCAGTTACGTGCTTCACAAATGTTTGCTAATCTTATCGGAAGAAGCCTTGGCATAATAAAAATGGAATTACACACAATTTATTAATACTTACCAGCCTATTTACTGTACCTACCACTGCAGGGCAAAGGCCTCTTCTCATACAGAGAAGGCATTTTTTTTTTTACGTGGGAAATGCATTACGCATACACACCCGCCCGGGCAAAGCGGGGGTTATGTCGGACTCTCCGACCGCACTCAAAGCGCGGCCGGCATACCGACTAAAACCCACGGTGTTCCTCCAGACGGCCAGAGTGTCGGGGTCACGGAAGAGGCTCGCGCATTCATCCGCGACCCCGACGGGCCACGGCCCGCTCACCACACCGGAGCGGGCCCCGTCCGATTTGGGGGACGTAACAAGCATTGATCGCCATCCTTGCTCAAGACGGATTGACAATTTCAGGCCTTTTTAGAGGTCCAGGTTTCCTTACGATGTTTTCCATTCCCGTAACACATTATGAGGCTTTACGCCTCATGAGTGGCAACGCAATATAGTATCATATTTCGTGAAACGCAAGTTTCAAAAGTATTATTGTAATATTTGCATATAAACAGAACTGTAAAAGCAATGATTTCTTACTTTTTATACAGCTTTACCTATTAGCAGAACATATTAACATATTTTTAAAATATATATCCGATTAGAAGATCAAAATTAAAAACCATTAAATATGACACAAAATTGCGCAGTTGCCACTCATGAGGCGTAAACGCTCATAATGTACTACAAAATAAACTTAAGAGTATAATATTATGAATTTGAAAAGGTCACATTATTAGTTTGCCCATTTTCGAACTCATATCGATGAATCATAAAATCAACCATCATCATATTCATCATTAATCATCAATAAATCTTAGCATTTCGCATTCTATTTTCAAAATGAGTTCAAAAACAGTTTCTGTATGTTTGTATAGGTTGTGGATGTCAACATACGCAATATGGCTGCTGTCCAGACAAGGTGACCATCGCACTGGGAACTAACAAAGAAGGTTGCGGCTGCCAGTACACCACCTTCGGCTGCTGCCCTGATAGGTATATTAGTGATTATAGAAACGAACTCTACAAGTACCAAACGTCAGTAGTAGATCTACGCTGATTTCAGCATGAATGGGCCGGATCGTCCGGGGAAATACTACCCTCTCATTGAAGATCGACGTAAGAGTAGTAGTATCCGCACTACTGCGTTTCGTTCGGTGAGTGAGAGCGCCGGCCCAATTTGCCCCCTTTCCTCTTTCCTCATCTTCCTCATTCCCTTCCCCTAATCCCATTCCCAGCCGCCATAGTAGAGGCCACCATACTAGCAGTTTAAGACGATAGCTTTTGGTATGGTGGCCACCACTTCTGGATTCCACGGACTGCTTACCATCAGGCGGGATGGAGTCACTTTGGTAGGCTAATATAAAAAAAGTCAATCGGTGAAAGGCAAATCATGGTGTTTCCGTATGTTTGTTTAATTGCTTTAAGTAATATCAGTCTTACAAGTATATATTGTTAATAAACAAATTCGCTTTGTGTAATAATGATCGATTATCATGACGTGTACCCATCTCTCATCGACATACATTCCACCCTTCGCGTTTCAATGAAGTTGTAAGGACTCTTTACAAAAACAAATTCAATAAATCCTTGTTTTAAACAACGTATAGGCATCCTAACATTAATAATTGTTATGACCTACTTCTACTACTAGGCATACTCCAGCAAGCGGCCGCGAATTCGAAGGTTGCAGTTGCCACACATACCAATTCGGGTGCTGCCCCGACGGCGTCACTACAGCCAAAGGTCCTGAACAGCAGGGCTGCCACTGTCGACAGTCCACCTACGGCTGCTGTGGTGATGAACAGACCCCTGCTACCGGACCTCATGGTGCTGGCTGTGATTGTGGCGCGAGCAAGTACGGATGCTGTCCCGATGGACGCACAGAAGCTACTGGACCTAAATTCCTTGGATGCACTGATGCGCCTGAGAATAAGCAAGGTTAGTAACTACAAAATAAGACTATTCATTTTTACTTAATTAGTGATATATTGTCCGTAGACTGTTGGATTGTTGGACAGGTACTTATTACTTGATGATAGGCTCATTTAGTCTTTTGACTTAGATTAATTTTTGATGAGGCTTATAATAAATACATATCTACTAAGTACATACTTGTACTGGTCTGGTCTCTAAAAACTAAATGTGACTTTGTAGCTAATAATGAACAACACTAACAAAATCTACCTTACAGCTGTGTGCAGTCTATCCACGGACCCTGGACCATGCCACAACTTCACAGCGATGTGGTTCTACGATCTCACGTATGGTGGATGTTCGCGATTCTGGTACGGAGGCTGTGAAGGCAACGGCAACAAGTTCTCTACCAAAGAGGAGTGCGAAGACATCTGCGTCCAACCGTCTCCTAAGGGTGAGCTATATTTTAGAAAGTTATTTTTATAAGTTTCAAATTTTTTTTATATTTCTGAGTACAGAAGTACATTTCTTTGTTTATTTAACCTTTGTTTTGTGATTCAAATGCCGATGCCTTATTACATAATATTATTTTATATTATTTATTATCACGAGCTAAGGTCTGATGCATCGGAAGACCGTTTAGGCGACCTGTTTCTTAAACTCACTGTTTGTGTGAAATGACTACTTTCGTCTTTCTTAAATTGATAAAGTACTAGGTACTAAATGTATACCAGAGCATATCTAAAATTATCATTTTAATCCAATCTCCTTTCCATACAGATGCATGCAAGTTACCAGGAGTGAGAGGTCCTTGCGACGCTGACCACGTCCGCTGGTACTTCAACAGCACAAGGGAACAGTGCGCTCCGTTCAGATATGGCGGCTGTCTCGGCAACGCCAACAACTTCGATACGAGGGAGCTCTGTCAGACACAGTGCGAGCCCTCAAGGGCGGCAGGTAAATTTCTAAAACATACTGAATTTTTGAAGTGTTCAAATGGTTATAGTTAGTTTCATTGCTTATTATTAGACTTGAGTATTAATATTTTTTGCATCCTGGCCTATTAGGTATATTTCCTCTGCAGTCTCTAGAATACTCACCAGTTTTTTAAATCTACAACTTCGTGTATAGTTCGGGATAAATAACTGAACTCTTTATATTATAATAAGCATACCTGGTTTCTAAAACCTAGTTTTTCATATTGACAAGTCTTATTTTATAACATTTATAAGTAAAGTGTCAAGACTAGAGCAAACAAAGTAAAATTTGTTCAAGAATGTCCTTTGTGTCTGTTTTCGCCATTGTAACATTAAGTTATCGTTGCTTTACAATTCTTGCCCAAATTTTCAGACACTTGCAGCCTACCTATCGAGCAAGGCTCTTGCGCTGGTAACTTCAGCAGCTGGGGCTACAACAGTGAGTCACGCAGCTGCGAGCAGTTCATCTGGGGAGGCTGTGAGGGCAACAGCAACAGGTTTAAGTCTGAAGCCGCCTGCCAGGCGCGCTGTGCTCCTCCTGGCGCACTTAAACGTAAGTTATGGACAACGTGTCAGGTAAAACATCACTCAATACGGTTGTGGTTGAAATAACAAGATTGGAATCTACTAGCCTATAAGTTAACAATGAGTTGTAATCTTGCTTTTGCATGAGTGTGTTCATTTTCATCTTAGTATTATGAAATAGACAAAAACTGTGTTAGTCAACATGAACTTGAAGTGCATGAACTTTTTATCGCAGTGTTGTTATCAAAAACTAAAATATCTACTAATTTGGTTCATTTGAGTACCTAACTTGTATTGCATTGAAGTGTTTAACGAAGTTATCTTTAAGTTTCAAATGGATGAGGTTATTGATGGTAGGTTGACTGCAAGTACAGGCTTCATAAAGATTTAAAACATATCTGTTACTTAAATTACTGAAACCTCATTTGACAAAAGGCATCTTGTACGCTTGAATCTAAAGTAGATACTTAGTTCTTCTTTTCTTTCTGTAATATACTAATACGGTTTCTTTGAAGCATGTGGTACTAACATTGGGTTGTACACAGCGGAATGCTCTGAGCCACAAGAGGCTGGTAACTGTTCCATCAAGGAGGCTCTGTGGTCGTTCAGTCAGAGCGAGAACCGATGCGTGCCCTTCTACTACACCGGCTGCGGGGGCAATGGCAATAGGTTCGATTCACGTGAAAATTGTGAACAGATCTGTCCTAGCGCTTATGGTAAGTAATGTTAGTTTGCTACTATTAGCAAGTAGACTAGAGAGCTAGGTGGTATTATATCTACTAATGTGATTAGACACACATAACAAGGTATATATTTCTACTGAATTTCACAAAAGGTAGCACAAGTATTAAAACAATGGAATGGTAGTTTGTTATAAAACGGTGAATGGGTTTGCTTAATATATTATTTCTATGCATGCTTTTTCTTGAATGTTATATCTGAAATATACTACTACTAAAACAGCATTAAATAAATGTTCCTGTATTATGCTTTCTCTTTCGTTTTAATAAGATTTTGAGATGACAGAAAAACTAGCGTATAGAACTGGAGTTTGAATATTTGGTAAATATAATTGCTGATGATCGGAAATTTAAATTAAATTGTATGTTTACAGTGCCTGACAAATGTACGCTGCCCGCGGAGACTGGCGAATGCTCTACTTACAGAGAGAAATGGTTCTATGATACTGCTATACAAAGGTGAGATATTATTTAAATAAGTCAAGCTTTTAAATTATAATCCAAAGAGTTTAGACTTGCATTTGTAAGTAGTAATTATATTGCACAAACACAAGAGTACTTTCTCATCGTAATTATGCACATACATACCTACTATTACATTAAACATTGTGTTTATAACATCAAAAAGAAAACTAATTATGTTTTAATGGTTACCAGACTTTAATTCATTATTTATCTTTTATTAATTATTTACCCAGGTGTCGTCAATTCTACTACGGCGGTTGTGGTGGCAACGAAAATAACTTCGGCACGGAGGCTGAGTGCGAGAACACGTGCTCTGAGATCGCTCTCACCACCACCACCACGGTCAGGACCCCACAGCCTGAACAGAGGCCTCAGCCGGACTCGAGACCACAAGTCGCACCTGAACCAGATAGAGAATGTAAGAACTTGTGTTGATTTTATATGATGGAAATAATGAGAAAATAGGTATATGTTTGATCTAGACTATATTAATCGATGGTACTAGACCATTAGGGGAGCTGTTGACAAACTTTACATTAGTTTAACTAACAAACTGTACGTTACGTCTTTGGTTACTGCGCTGCTCCGGTCGGTATTAGCGTGATATTATGTACACTATAACCTTTCTTATGAATAAGACTATCAGATGGAAATAGATTAGAAAAGCCTCTTAAAAGGTGAACCCACGACCTAATATAGGTGACTGACCACCGACGGAAAAGGACGGCTCATAACCGGTAAAATTATCTACCTAGAGATGCTTGGGTAAATCCAACAGTCGACATACTTTGTCTAAAATGTCGATCATGATGATGACTCACCCAAACTAGTATTAAGTAAGTAATTTATGTAACTCTGTCTCTTACACTTTCACGCCTAGATCACAGAACCAATTTTGATGATATTTGGTATAGGGCTAGATTAGACCTTAGGGAACAACATAGGCATAAAGGGATTAAAATAGAGGATGGAAGTTTGCATGAAAAATCGTCAATGTAAATAGAGATATAACTGACATTCACGCAGGCGTAGCTGTGGGCAACAGCTAGTTTAAATTAGATCAAGACTTTTTTTTTTTTTTTTTTATATATATAGTAGCCTACCAAAGTGACTCCACCCCGCCTGATGATAAGCAGTCAGTGGAATCCAGAAGTGGCGGCCACTATACCAATAGCCATCCTCTTAAACTGCTGGTATGGTGGCCTCCACTATGGCGGCTGGGAATGGGGTTAGAGGAAGGGAATGAGGGAGGTGAGGAAAGAGGAAAGGGGGGAAATTGGGCCTCCGGCGCTCTCACTCACCGAACGAAACGCAGTAGTACGGATACTACTACTCTTAAGTCGATCTTCTATGAGAGGGTAGTACTTCCCCGGACGATCCGGCCCATTCATGCTGAAATCAGCGTGGAACTACTTTGTGTAACTACTGAAGTGATTTAGTAACTAAAATATCTGTCTTTTATTGTTACATCTTACTTCATTTTCTAGCTTTCTGTTTCTTCGAGATCGACGTCGGTGGTCGTTGTTCCGCAAGCGAGCAGACTCGCCACGCCTACGATAGCGCCCTCGGCAAGTGCGTCACATTCCAGTACCTGGGCTGTGGCGGCAACCAGAACAACTTCCCCACTGAGGAACACTGCATATACTACTGTCACCCTGTACAAGGTACGCAAGATAGCAAGTAAAATATATAGTTATGGTAGATTTCATATCAAATATTTTACAAGGTTATTTTCGTAATTTTATCGAAGCGGTAGGTACTTAATACGCACTTAACGCACTCTAAGGTGCATAATAAACTGTGTCATATTAGGATTTTGCAAAGTGACTCATGTAATAAATATTTGTAGCATTTATACTTAACCCTTTCATGAACACTACTGGAGATACAACAGATGTTTTATTGTCATCACGGCCATATACGTTTACTGTCCCGGAAAGTGTTAAGTAATATTTTGGATAGGTGATCAGACGAGCAAATTTACAAGCTATATTTAGCGATAATCTTTACAAATACAACAACGTACACTGTACTTATCTAGAAAAATATATAACGTAGGTTTATTTAAGGGCGTTCCGTCACATATGACCTTGAGCGTTTCGCTTCCTCACCACCCCGCGCCTCACCCGAAAAAAACATTGCGTGCGAGTCCGCCCTCTAGCGGCAAGTAGCAGTAGCACAACTATAAGACAATGACCTTACTTGTCCGAAACCGCAGAGCTAAAATCTGATAGACGCGAAAATAATGAATTATTTTTTTAGTATCTTTTATTATTTCGTTTAGTAAGTATGTATATTTTTTAGTATATATTATTTATATATTTATTATTTATATAGTAGCGAAAGCAAAGATGAGTGTTTAGAATCATGACGTTTGTTAAATATGTAGTAGAAATAAAAATAACTACTGTGGGTTAAACCAATAAACTCAAAACCCAGCTCTGCCGTGGTATAACTAAAATGCCGTTAACTGCCAAAGTCGAGTTTTGAGTAAACACTCAAAAAACGCGGCAAAAATTGAAACCGTTGTCACTTACAAATGACAACAATTATTTGAGATTTAAAGGTTCCAAGATATAGATCAAATGAAATACTTTTAATTTATTCTCCTGTCAGTTTGTAAATATAATTAAATTTTATAATAAAACGTTTTTTTGCGTTTTAGTATACCATTGGTGTTACAAAAATCTAATAGATCAGCGGCTAAAATGCCACTACGCTTAGCGTAACGGCATTTTAGTGTCTCTATTTCATAAAAAATATTGTTTGTTAAAAACCTAAAAAACAAAAGAACTTAATTGTAACTAAAATGTCGGTATAGCACATAATGTCAATTTAGCTTATCATTAATACTTGTGGAACTACCTTATGTTAAACTTTCGTGTGGTTAACGTCCGTTCACTGCTTTTAAGTCTGGTAGTCTATAAATGTGTTTAAATAAGAGTACAAAACTTGATTCATTGTTACGCTTAAACGCGGTTAAACTTAAAACCTTATAGTTTAACGGCATTTTAACGCAACAGAATTATAAAGTATTAGATCATTAATTCATTATCGATCAAACTGAAGTTAAAAGTTATTAAAATACACTCATTTTTTAAACTTAAAACTAACACAAAACTTCCCTTAAAACATGATTATAGGTATCACATCAATTATTATAAATTTAAAACATGGTTTTTATAAAATTTAAATTGACTTACAAACCACTTTATAATAAAAACAAATGTAGATACTAATAATAAAAATCACAAGTAAGTTTAACTTACACTTTAAACTAATAAGCATAAAAAAACAATTCCTAAACAAGGCCCAATTGCCCCCCTTTCTCTTTCCTCACCTCCCTCATTCCCTTCCCCTAACCCCATTCCCAGCCGCCATAGTAGAGGCCACCATACCAGCAGTTTAAGACGATGGCTTTTGGTATAGTAGCCGCCACTTCTGGATTCCACTGACTGCTTACCATCAGGCGGGGTGGAGTCACTTTGGTAGGCTATAATATAAAAAAAAAAAAAAAAAAAAAAACAATTGGACCTACTTATGCAAAAAGGAACCAATCCACACATATGCCAAAATTGAGATAATTAAACAAAAAGCATAAAATGCACCTTATAACTATAACATAATAATAATATTCTACCACATTCACACAGAGCCATCTTAGCCCCAAATTAAGCAATTATATTTGCTTGTGTTATGGGTACTAAACAACTGATATACTACTTATATACTTTTTTTTTTGTAAATACATACATATTATAGACTAGCTGTTGCCCGCGACTTCATTCGCGTGAATATTGATTTTTCCAATAGACATTTTTATGTTGTTTAAATACTGTTTTCCATAGTATTTTTAATCTCCCATTCATACAAACCCTCTTTCACCTACCTAAAGATATCTCTCGTAAAAAGCACTCATTTTACTTTTTATTTTTTCTTTGCAACATAGAAAGCTGTAAGTATTTAATTACCTATAGAGTTAAGTGTATTGCCTGTGTCACTTTGCATGCTACTTGAAACTATAACTAACAAAAATTGTAATAACCTGGCGATTAAAATGAGTGGCCTGAGTTTCTTGCCAGTTCTTCTCATGGCTCTACTTTGTCAGCGAACTGGTTGTAGGTTAATTTGCTGACATTTTGTAAACTTTGACGTTCATAAGTGTTAATTTAATTAACCTATATGAATTAACATATTTTCATTTTCCTTATTTATTTTCGGTTCATCTGGATATCACAAATATAACTTCAGTAAATCGTTCTGTATATTGTATAGCCAGCAAAAAATTTACGGAAGTAGATCTTTTAGAATAAGCGGGACGGTTTGGCTGGAGATGTACATAACGACGTAAAGTGTAAGTTTTGTCTGAAAGTCAGTGGTCCGAAGGCATAGTTACCTCCTCGGTCCTCTTTATTTCCTTTTTCTTCCACAGTATCTTTACTCTGTATGGCCACCACTGCACTGTATTTGAAACAGCACTATTCACCAGCAAAACTGAATTCAAATGACGGAGCTGATAAGGATTTTCAGTTACACATGCTTTAAACAAAGCGTCATCATTCCTATGTGTATATCATTATTTCTATAGAAATTGATATTTTTCAATGTACCCTATCAAAATTCAAGGATGTTGCACAAAAATGTATAGTATTGGATAAGTAGATATATTTATTTAGTAATTAGTGTTTTTAATTTTAGGTTTTTTATGATATCGTATTGGGTTTTTATCTGTAATGATATTGTAAATACTTTTTCAATAAATAAATAAATAAATAAATGTTGATTATCTTCTAGTAAGTGCCCGTACGTAAGGTACAAAAAAATAAGTAACACGAACAATTGCCAAAGTAGACGTATAGTACCCACTGTTTGAGTGATTAGGATGTACCGTGAAAATTACCTCGCTAGAGATTCATTATAAGTATAGATTACTTCAATATGTACATACATATATATGTGTACATACATATATTTGTATGTACGTACATATTGTAGTATTGTAAATGTATAATATAATGCAAAATCGGTAAAGTAGAACTAATGTAATATTATCGCTAAGTAACGGATCCATGCGGATGACGTCACGGGGTAGTTTTACAGTACATACACTTATAATATAATATAATAAAGATACATACATACATACATACATAGAGTGCTAAAACATAATTCTTTTGCCTTTACCTAGTTAGGTAAAGACTGTACAAAAAAGAGTAGAATTCTTTATACTGTGCCACCGTGCCGGGTCTATTACTTTCTACATACACCTATCACTCGAGAAATACGGTATTAGTTTTGTTATGTCCAGTAGGCACTCAACAATATATTATTTAATTTAAGGATTAAAAATTCATATAGTACGATAATAAAGGAACAGAGAGTAGGATTTTTAATTTACCTAATTGTGATAATTTCACAGTCTTCAAATTTTTAGTTTGGTTAGAGACTAAGACGTTTTGTAAAGCCTTTTTTCTTCCTTTCTTGCAATCAAATAATTAAATTAAAATAAGATGCATTGAAAGTAGAAGAGTAGGTATTTACTTTAGCCTAGTATCTTAACACTGATTTTATCAGCTCATGAAAAAAAATCTAACGAGGTAAATACTTAATTATTTTATCGGTATTACTTACCGATAGAATATTTAAGTACACACCGTATGTATATATAGAATGTATAGGTATTTATGCTCGTGCAAGATAACGTAGATAGTTAGGTAGCTAACAGCAGCGTGTATGGTTGTTTTGTGTAGGTACCTAACTAGGTCGCAAACCGACGCATGTCACGTATAATCATTGTAATTTGAGTTCTATGCTAGTTGTACGACCGACGCCGACGTTCGTGTTCCGACCAAAGCACCTCGTACCTACGCCGGCGTCGCCGTCGTCGCATCGCGTCGGGCGGAATCGGAAAGCGCCCTTGCCACATGAGTAAATATCCAAGTTAGATATTTTACTCATGTGCCCACCTACCACACACCTAGTTCGAAATGATAGTAGACATAGACAATATTGTAGCAAGCTCATATTCATACCCCTAGGGTATATAACAGCAGGAATTTACTGATTCTTGAGGCCTGGTGTTGCCTTGATCTTATCACGAGCGACAATAGGCTCACCACCTGTTACCTAGTTTACGTGGAACTAAACATAATTAAAGGATATCCTAGGTCAGTATCTCAAAGAAGGTATTTTACTAAAAATATGAAGGTAGGTATATACCTACTTACAGGATATTCATGTGTTGAATCTTTTGCATTTGTATTTGTTTCAGTCGTGAAATTTTAGTCATTTTGATGAAAAATAATAATAAATGTAGGTAAATACCTACGTATTTAATACACTAAAAAAATCTAAATAACTAATCTAATTTATTTGCAACACTAAATCTATCAATATAATATTTTTTTTTTGATATTATTTATTTGCAATTATTGAATTACGTAAATAATTTTAAAAAAAACCGCATACGTCCGTCCGTCAGAAGGGCTTGCGCCGCTCTGCCGTTCTGCCTCCCGTCGCCCGCGCAGAGCCCCTGCGACGCTGATTCAGCCAAATTATCAATAACTATTGAAACATTATCCTAATAAATGAAATAAACCTACAGAGTTGACATTTGGTTTATTCCGGTTGATTCAATATAACTTTTATATTTATAGCTATAGTAATTAAAAAGTAATATTTCGAAATAAGTGAAATCACGTTGTTTTAATATCGTTGGTATAAGTTATATAATCAATTATTGTAAATAATTCTTCTACTATTCTAAAGTTCATGAATCAAAGTATATTGTTGGCAAAAAAAATAATAATAAATAGCATTAGAATCTACTCAATTATCGAGATGAAAGTCGCGGATTTCGTCGAAATTTCGTCGGAACCACCTTAAAATAATTTATTATTGTTCAGACATTTGTCAACTGCCGATGCTGTCTGGTCCTTGCGACGCGTCGGACATGCAATGGTTCTACGACGCTTCCACAGACACCTGCAGCGAGTTTACGTATGGAGGTTGTGAGGGCAACGCTAATAGGTATGATTGGATTGTATTGAATTGTTATAAATAAGCACTTATACACCCTCTTAATACCCCCTCGGTCTTCTTCCTTTTCCGGATGAAAATCTTCTTACTTTTCAGGGTTTCCACTATCATCAGGTGAGCCGTATGCTTGTTTGCCACTAAAGTTGTAAAAAAAAACCTTTTGTCGCCATAGAAGCACTCCTGTGTTTTAAGGGACGTTAAAACCTATAATATCTGGCACTCACTGTCGAAAACTTGTTATACGAATTCAGTAAAGCGGAAGTTTTGCTGCAAAATATATCTACACTGATATACTCGCTATACATTTACCGCAACGCTCGGCTATGGCTATCTATTAGTGTAGGATCTACCTATGTATGGCATGAAACTTTCTACGCATCGAAGAAATAAAGGAGTAAGATAGTAGTATTGTAGTAGTTGCGAACTTGTGGCAAGGTATATCAAAATTAAAAAGAGTAATTAATCTCGACTGTCTTTAAGCTATTCGTATTTATTTTAGTTTTACCGTTCTCCAGGTTCGCGAGTCGAGAGGCTTGCGAGGCCAGATGCAGATCTCGTGAGCAACCCACACAGAGGACTGCTGTTACCACCACCACGTCTACCACTGTTGTTATTGTAAGTATTAAAATGATGTTTAGAATTTCTACCATTTTGCCGTAATAAGATTTTAAGACTTTTTTTAAAGCTTGATAAAAGAGTGCAACTTGCCAGTGTCAGCATACTGAATCTTTATGCATAATGACAATAATAATAATAATAATATTCTACCACATTCACACAACGCCATCTAGCCCCAAATTAAGCAAATATATTTGCTTGTGTTATGGGTACTAAACAACTGATATACTACTTATATACACTTTTTGTTTTTTAAATACTGTATGTATTATGTATTATAGATAAATTACACCCAGACACAGAACAAACAATCATGCTCATCACACAAAGGCTTGTCCTGGGTGGGAATCGAACCCACGACCTCCGGCTTAGCAGTCAGGGTCACTAACCACTACACCAACAGGCCAGTCATAATAACAATGGAACTTAACTCTTTTTAACCTACACTGTGTAGAACAGTTTAGTGTAGGTTAAAAAAGACTGTTAAAAAATCTTCTTATTTATCACACCACTTTGTTTAACAACAATCTTGTTCAAAAATTGTTTGTATAGTTCTCCGCGTACTTACTGATGTAGATCATTTCGCCAGCTAACTAAGAAAAATGCTATTCTAAAATCATTTTTTTAATTTATTTCGGGTCAGATTTTGCTAGCATATGTTCCTTATTTATTGCGATTTGACCCAAATATTTTCTACCCACACAGGATAACCGAATAAGTGAGCAGATTCCACCAGAATGCAGGATATCTCCTGAACTAGAGGAGTGTACGGCAGTAGGCGAAGTGTGGTACTTCGATCCGAACCAGCACGAGTGCGTGTCTTACATCAACCAGGGTGCTGCCGGGCGCAACTGTAAGCACACCGCTACCTTCGCCACGCAGGAGGGATGCGAGAGGAGCTGCGGAGCCTTCCGAGGAGTTGGTAAGAACTAATATTCAAAAGAACTGTAATTATTAATCGATCATGCCTGCTGGTTAACTCTTAACCGTAGGAATCGACTCTTTCCAATTCATACCCAAAATGTAAAACTTTAGCAGTTTTGTGCGAAACGAAGACCTTGTGAGGTTGTGAGTTGCCGATAGGTTCTGTAGAAAATGTTTTATGGATCTGTCGGATCAGAAATCAGCATTGGAATCAGCATCAAATACGAAGTAGACCCTACTTTTTCAGTGCAAGTACCATTCCAGAAAGTTGCGTAAAATATTTGTACGAGGTTTTACTTACGCTGCTCGGTTTCTGTTTTTTCACAAAGAAGCGTTTTGGCTTCAATTCTCAAATGAAAATTTTAATATTCTCTTATCAGATGTGTGCTCTCAACGTGTGGACCCCGGTCCATGTCGGGCGTTCATACCGAAGATTTACTTTGACCAAGAGTTGGGCACGTGCAAGCAATTCGGTTACGGTGGCTGCCTCGGCGGCGCTAACCGATTCTCCAGCGTTGAGGAGTGCTCCCAAGTCTGCAAGACTACTACTGGTGCGTTTTCTTTTCATAACTTTCTTTCATTCTTTCTTTCTTCGTTTCTTTCTTTGTTTGCTTACTTTTTTTTTCTTTTTCAAGTGTTCTTCATAAAACACACACCATTCATTTCTAATAATGTAGTAAAGGTAAATGAATGGTCTTACTTGTATGTCTAAACGTTTGCCTAACGTAAGTTTCTATACTTCCATGGCTTGCTAGACCAGTATAGCTTTTTTCTTACTAGACCAGTCTCTACACAGCTTTTTATTACGAATTTTATTCAGCTTATTCACATTTCTCTTCTCTAATATTACTATTTTCTGTTTGAACGCTTTATCGGGCATTTAGGTACTCCTTTACTTAGTTGTCAGTTGTTTCATCAGTCTGTAAACAGTAACCAGTGACATTTGAAGACTCTCTTCAAGTCTTTAGTAACTTTTATAAATGAAATTCATTTTCAAAAATTTTCTTACGATATTATTTTTAAACTACGAGTTTTGTCTAACTAAGTACGAGTATGTGCACGATTGGTAAACTCGCACAATAATTATTGTTTCTTTCTTCTTCAACTTCAAAAATTCTTAAAATACTAACTAATCGAAAATATTTTTTATTTTGTTTATTAATTTTCTAAACTGTCTTTTGTGACAGATGTATGCTCGCTGCCTCCGGAGCAAGGTGACTGCAATGCGTACATCAAACAATGGTACTACGATACATACCACGGCGCCTGCAGCCAGTTTGTGTACACCGGCTGTGGAGGCAACGATAACAGGTAAATAAAGTATTACATATACATTTTCATGGAACTCTGTGTACTCTACCATTGATTTAGTATGATCGATACAAAAGACCTGTCTATAATCGTTCTGAATGTGCAACGCAGAGCAAAACGACAGATCTGTCCTATTACAGCGATACATGTTGCCGGTCGGAAAGGCCAAATTCATTGGTAGTTAAAAAGGTTAACAATCAAGTTTGCGGACTGTAGCCATATTTATGTATATTTAATCTTGTAGAACGCTCTTCAGCATTTCATCGAACCTCACAGACATTGTTATTTTATAACCCTTTATTTGGATAAGAACATAATGGATGAAACAAAAGTTTTTTGCACCGGACCTCTCTCAAATAACCACCTCAAGCACAGTTGAAACTTTAAATTATAACAACTTAATGACTTTGATAGGTTTGAAACTCGCGAAGACTGTGAGTCTCGGTGCACGCATGAAACTGGTACCACAACCACACTGGCGCCCGCTGTTCGTGGAGACGTAGTAAGTATAAGTAACTACAAGTATTTTTATAAAACTTCGATTGCAAACAAGCATATGGCCAAACTGATGGTAAGTGGTAACTGTAACATGACTGTCTTCTAAACCTACAACATAGAGTTCTTCAACAACGCGTTAGTGATGCTCCTGGTGTTGCAAGCGTCTATAGGCTACGATAACTGCTTACCATCAAGGAGGCCTTATGCTTGTTTGTCACCTTAGTCGTAAAAAAAAATATTAAGCAAACACAGCCAAGCCGTTGCCGATCGTGCAGGGAGAAAAGGAAGAGAACCGAGAGAATAGTTGGGTATAATATTTCGTCCCGCCAAAATGTAAACGAGTTGAGTAACAGTGTTACACAAACTGGTGTGACTCAACGGTTATAAAAGATAGCATTAACTGAATAGTGCTTACTACGTTTTTACAGTCAGAAGAATGTACGACGCCACGCTCTTTGGCACCGTGTGGCAGAAACTTAACAGTGTATTTCTTCGAGTCGAGCAGTAGGCGTTGTTTGGCAAGCGAGTTTGGCAACTGTGGGCACGCGAACTCTTACCGCAGTGAAGAAGAGTGCGAGAGACAGTGCGGTGCCTTCCGAGGAATTGGTAAGTTTCAGTTATGAGATCAGAGATGAAGTCTTTAAATAGACTTCGAACATACTAGGTCAGCCGAACTGAAAATAATTTGTTGTGGTGAGGATCTTCTGATAGTTTCAATCTAGAGTGCAAGTGTGGTGTTGCGTGTCCAAATACCTGCACGCAAGAGGATTTAATAAACGCTGCTGACAATTCAGTAGTCGTAGCTGAGTTTTGGGCTGATACGATATAAGAATATTTGCTGTCGACACGAAACGAAGAAGTTGATGGTAAGCAGTCAGTGGAATTCAGAAGTGGTGGCCACCATACCAAAAGCCATCATCTTAAACTGCTAGTATAGTGGTCTCCACCTGTAGGCTAATATTAAAAAAAACAGAAATCTTTCCACCTACGGTTATTTTCTGACAGCAAATGCAACATTTTTGAAAAGGTCTATAATTTTTGTATTCATGTTCCAACAGACGTATGCCAAGCTCGTCTTGATACGGGCACCTGTCGCACTCCAGTCCGAAAGTTCTACTTCGATACCATCACTGGTACCTGCCAAGACTTCACCTACAGCGGCTGTGAAGGTGGACCCAATAGGTTCTCTTCGCTAGAAGAATGCGAGGAGCTCTGCGGCAATAGTGGACCAGGTACATTTTCATAATCTGGTTGTGAAGTTTTTATTCTCATAATAGTAGACTAGTTTGCTTCTTTCTAAAATTTTATTCTTTCTAGAACTTTAAATGAACTTGGTAGATGAGTTCATGATTAAAATCTCAGTTTTTCAAGCATGAGCTTACCGTGTCGTAAACATCTAAGTAGCAACAAAATAAAATTCTACCAAAAGATCCTGGAGTTGATTAGATGTTTCCATCTGATAAAATCAAGGCTTCTGATATCCAACTAACGTAACACATATCGCTTTGAACTCGCTTGGTGACTAACTATGAGGGTGGGTAGCCCCAGGCTGCCTGCAGGAGGCCGACACTGGGTACGCGGAGGGTTGCCCCGCGCCGTCAGTCCCGCGGTACCACTACAGCACGTGGCGCGGTGACTGCGTAGTCTTCGTGTACCAAGGCTGCGGCGGCAACGACAACAACTTCCTCACTTACGACCAATGTCGCCAATACTGCATCCCCTCGGGTACTTACGCTACGTCATCAGTTTCTCACCAGAATGTTAATGTTGTCTGTTTGCTATTGGAGATTTCACATCTCGCGTAAAATTCTTCAGCAATCAATCATGTTTGGCAGAAATTGGAAGATTACACATCTAGGACAATTTTAACTTCGGACCGTATCGCCGACACCCTTCAAACAGATTTTATATCAATCACCGATTTGTGACCGACAACATTCATTTTTATTACTTATAGTAGGCAGTACTTATTTAATGGGTGTTCGTTTATTTATTATATACTTAGTGTTCTTCTACAAAAAATTTCTATTTATTGTAGGTTTTTTGGAGCCGTCTGCTATGTTATTTAGGCAAACTTCATTATTTTCTTAGTATTTGCCTTTGTATGATTTCACGCTAAGTACGAACTTTTCCAATGCACACTTTGATACGCTTCCGTTGTCTGTGTAGGTACTATTCGCAAGTAGCTTTTATCACAATGTTGCTGAGCGCTGCGGTATATCTACCTTATTTGTTAATGTGATAACTGCCCTTTGCCCAACATAAGAATTACTTAACCATAGAATGAATAGAAATTACAAAGAAATTTTTATTGGCGGGTAAAATTAAAAATAGTAAAAATCGCAATCCTCAAAATTGATGCTTTATAATTGTTTTTATTTTTTGTAACACTAAAACTATAACGAATGTTTGATGTTGTTAAATATGTTGTTGGCCTTAATGCGATCCATCTAATCTTATATTATGGTATAGTGAGGAACGAGGTGGACTGCGAGCGTTACAACCGCGAGTGCGAAGCGCTGGAGTGCGCGTACGGCGTGGTTCGCTCGTCGACGCCGGGCGGCTGCGAGAGCTGCGCCTGCGCAGACGTCACCTCACATTGCGAGATGCTGCAGCAGGAGTGCGACGCGCTCGTCTGTCCGTACGGCATCAATAAAGTGCCCGATGATGGATGCGAAAAGTAATTATCTATTGAGCTTTTATACATAATTATATTATGTGTATCGTTTTTTTTGTGAAATATTGGACAAAATGTCTCTTGGTAATGATTAACAAAAAGAAAAATACTGATAAGATCTACCCACTTGTTTATTTCTTACTGAAAACACCATCTAGGTCTGGATAGTCCAATCTCTCAATCAGTCCTATATGAAAGTAAAACAAACAAGAAAAGTTCCCCACAGCGCTGATATAAAAAACTGACGCCACTACTCTCGATTCTTTATCTGCTTTGAAGGAGCTTTGCAGGAGAAAAGGAACACATGAAAAATATTACTGAATCAGGAAGGGGTACGAATTTTTAATTTTAAGCTTGCCTAGAGAGCTTCTGTGCTCTTTCTGTCATACGATAGGTAGGCATAATCCGTTGGTTTCATAGTGGCTAACTTTAAATTAATTCATCAGATGCGTATGCCATGAAGATCCATGCTCAGTTGCTAAGTGTAGTGCAACGGAACGTTGTGTGGCCGGAGCGTACGTGGACCCGATCACACGCGAACCTAAGTACACCGCCAGGTGCATTGCTGATGAAGGTACTTAGTAAAACTAGATGTAAATTTAAGTACTGTAATAAGTTTAGTAGACTCGCAGAACGGACGTGTTAGGAGAGAAAAGTTCTAGAGTGGTGACCACGAACTCGAAGATGCAGCGTAGGCAGGCCCCTCACTAGGTAGACCGGCGATCTGAACAAGATGGCGGCTAACCACCAGTAAAATGCATATGCTTATGCTTTAGGCCTAAGTCCAACAGTAGATGGACGTAAAATGATGGTGATCAATCGCAAAGATATTCAACTTTATTACTGGCAACAGAAATTTTAAAATTACTTACAATTATTCAGTTTAGATTTATGAAGCTTCCTAGTTGAAGTTATATTAAAGAAAATCTTTCTTTATAAACCAAGACAACGAGGTGATACCAGACTGCTCAAACTTCGAAGCTGAATGCAAGCGACTGAACTGCGAGTTCGGTGTTCAGCACATACGCACAGCTAACGGTTGTCAGCGTTGTGAATGCGTGCCCGTGGAGATCGACTGTGAGCCTCTGAAGGAGGAGTGCGAGAGGCTCAAGTGCACCTACGGGGTGGAGAAGAGTAGGGGCACTGATGGATGCGAACGGTAAGGTTCATAGCAATGACTTATAAAACTTTTTGCAAAAAAAAAACAGAATCAATATTTCGAAATAGCGTAAAAATTTAACCTATACTTGCAAATTTTATTATATATACCAAATATTGATAAGATTATGTCCTGTTTCAAACAACGTATGAAAAACCTTAACTCTAGGGTCGCTAAGGAGAAACCAATTTTTTATAAAAAATAGTATAAATTTAAGAAATTTGTTCCCATGATGAATGAATTCTTTTGTAATTCTGTAATGTTTAAATGGATGTCTATGTACGTAAATTCAAGAAGTTTCTACTGCGTAATTCGTTTTCCTTTTGTTTAAAAACATACTTAGATATTACCTATACCTCAATTTTGTTACACAGATGCAAGTGTACGGAGCACCCGTGTGCCACTCAAACTTGTCCTGCGGGCGAGCGGTGCGTCGTGAACACATACAGAGATGTTATAGCGCAGGAGCCGAGATACTCTGCTGAATGTAGAACAGGTAACACATTACATTATGATTTAACTGGTCAGTTTGTGTACACATAGCCCAAATCTCTTCTTATTCCATGCCATTGATGTCATAAGATGCAGAGTTGTACAACGTTACTTATGTACTAAATAGGGTGCCGAGTGCGAGTAGTTTTTACGTTAACGTGATCGAAACGTTTACCGTGTTTGGCTCTTTGATTGGTTAAGAGCTTGGAGCGATCCAATCGGAGCGCCGAACGTCATAAACGCGTCGATCGCGTTAACGTAAAACAAACTCGCACTAGGTACTCTATCTAGGTGATCTCTTGTAGTTAGGTACTAATTAGCTGGCAAGTCACTAGACTATGGCAAGTACCTTCCTTAGCCGTTGTCGTTGCTCTGGACGTCTTCGGGCTGATAGTGTGGTGATTCAGACGTGTTTGCGCAATGTAACTCGACGATTAAACAATGTTGAGTACTTTAAGATCTTCAGGAAGTTAGCTATAAAGGTTAAACGTGCGGCCGCATTCTCGCTCTCTTTTTCGATCTAATGAATGACTGTTCCGAATGAATAAAAGCATAAGAAAGTGCGATTTCGTGCTGTGGTGAGTACGTGAATGAATTGTAGCTTTACTGAGGAATATGTTCTGCTGCAGAACCACTTTTAATGCCCATTATTGTGTCACCTAGTGTACGAACAGCAATAACGGCATTACGTACATTATGAATGTTGTACGTACATCATTATAAGATATAAGTGATCTGTATTTATTATGGTGGTTTTCCTGCAGAGCATGACACGTAAAATATGGTTCAATCCTAACCTTCTCCTTCTTGTACAGTGGTGAAACCAGGAGAATGTCCGTCAGACGACTCAATCTCGAACGAGGTGACGTGTCGTCACGAGTGCAATGATGACGCGGACTGCCGCGGCGTGGGCAAGTGCTGCAGGAGGGGCTGCAGCGAGGTGTGCCAGGCGCCTGCAGACCCCGCGTCTAATAACATTCTCACTACAACTTATGCTCCAGGTATACACCCACTATAATTATGAAGAGCTGATAGTGATAGGAAGAAAAATAATGATTTTTTTAACGTTCGAGTATTATACTCTCAGGGAAAAGTAAGATGAGCAGTAGGTATTCTATTGAGAGCATAGTGGCTCATCTTGTAAATTCCACACTATTACATTCAATTCTATCACAAATACCTATTATGTTATTTGCAAATTTCCGCAGTAATTTGAATGAAAGTGTCATGCAGCAGGCACAGAACTTGTTACTTAAAGTGTCTGTGAATACCTACTTGTAAATTTTTGCCTCAAGACGACTAAAAAATTTCATCAAAATTAATAAAACTTCGGTATTGTAGACATCCCGGCGGCCCCAGTAGCAGTAGCTCAGCCTGAGCCTCAGGTAGCGGCGGCAGAGGGCGGCAAGGCGACGCTGCGCTGTCTGTTCCACGGCAACCCACCACCAAAGATCACTTGGAGGCGAGGGGAGCTTACCGTAAGTACCATAGCCTCTCGGACGCATTATTTCAAAGGTTCTTTTCAAAGGTCCTTAATCGTTACCTGCGGTTTTGTTTATGCAATAGGGATGTTCATCTTTAGAAACTTGTTGTGTGAAAACTTGTATTTGCGTATCAGGATAAATGTACTGCTCATACAATGTCTACCTAGTTGCATTTAAGACTGACAGACTTTGATATTAGTGATACCGGTTTACGAATTGCACGATGTTATTACCGTATGTAATAACATCGTGATGAAATTTGGATTTTAAATCTTTAAAGACGTCCACTTCTAGACATACTGGTTGTGAACCGCCCTCATCCATTGATTGCTCGCCACTCTTATCAGTTCATGGACTAATATATATTATAAATACACACCTAAAATTATGTTGTATTAACTGAATGAACATTTTTCATTTTTTTATAGTAAGCTTAAGAATAGGCGAAGGAAATTATATATTAAAGCACAATGCAGATATTACGATCTTAGGTATCGTTAGAATTCTAAATATTTTATAAATTACTCGCACTGTTCTATTATAGTGACCTTTAGTAAAAACCTTTAACAATAGCACTGATACTGATACATAATTGCACCGCCAATTTCCGTTTGGTATCTGTATCTTATGGTTGGGGCAGTTCATAATAAGTTTGTTTATGACCCTAATTTTGTGGAGTCACTATAACAGGTAGCATTAAAAATTGTGGTCAAAATCTTTAAGATATCATGGTAAAGTAGGTACCTACCCTAAATAGTCGTAGGAAGTAATCGGTTTTGAATGTTTTTTTTTACTTAAAGGTTCACGTTTTTAAATTAAGTATCTAAGTATAGGTTATAAATGTCTAATTACAAAATTCTAAGCTACTGTCATCACTGTTACTTTTTAACGTAAAATATAAAGTCCTTGGTTATCTTATCACACAATAATTATGATAATGTCCACGTGTCTACGGAAGTCATAACATAAACTAACATAGGTAATAACGTGCTTGCTAGTAGAGAAAACGGATTATTATTTCACGTGACCAGAATAGTTATCATTTAGTCTTTACACGTTGCAGATTGATCATTAGGCTGTTTAAAACCAGCTTCAACTAGTATCTAAATAATTATTATATCATTTAGCATGAACGTTCGAAAGATTGTATGCTAGGTGCTCACTGCTCTACGTAATAAAACTGGCTGAATACAAATTGGCTGTCTTGTTCTTTTGATTATATTATATATCAATGCTTTCCTTGTATGAGAGGAGACTTTTATCCTGCAGTGGGAAAATAACAGTCTGGTATTATTACTCTTATTAACCGGTATTCCTTTACTCGTCTCGTATGACACTCACAGGCAGAGATAGGGTGGTGCCTCTAAACCGGAGTGGAGACTACACGGCAGTCACTGTATTTCTTACCTAAGATATAAATAAATAACTAATACGTTTTTAACTTATATAATTAATATGTTTTTCTTATAAAACTTCACCTTGCAAACAGATCGACGGCAACGTGGGCCGCTACAGGCTGTTATCAGACGGCGCGTTAGAGATCGTGTCTCTGTACCGCAACGATACGGGAGTGTACATCTGTGTGGCTGACAACGGGCTGGGTACAGCTACCCAGGAGATCAACCTCGTGGTTAATGGTGAGTGGATACACAGATGCTTAGGCCTGAAGTGAGGCAGGTTGCTGTGAAATAATGGGTTTAGCATGAATGTAGCAATGATGGAATTTTAGCGGCTTTTCAAACGTATTTGTTAGGCTCTTGTAGTGTTTAAACAAAAGTCTAAATGTGATATTGTTGTGAGTCAATTCCCGGAAAGATCCCAATAGAAGAAGACAGGGCGAAGGACAACTGCTCATTGAAATTGATAAAAGCCTAATATGACAAAAAACTAATTGACTAATAGATAACCCCTACTAAATGAGGGGTTTATCTGTGCCCAGAAGAAATATGTAAATCCAGTACAGTTTCCATCAGTCTAGTTTCACAGCAATTGGCGTCGTTAATGCTTTTAGTTCTAGAGCATCGTATCAAAGATATTAGAATGGTTTTCAGTAGTTAGAGGTTTGGGATTGATATTTAATCGTAGCTTAGATCTTTTGAACTGACTTTGCAAACTGTATTTTGACTAACTCTTTATTTTCTTCACTAACATATTTGATAACCAGTGGTGATGTAGATACCTACTTATAATTTTGAATCTAATAATTACTGATTTAATAAACTCTTATTACGATATCAATCATATACTTGAACATCTTCAAACGAGATTTAAGAGCACACTAATTTAGACAGCGGTTTTTCTAAAACTCTACCGTTGCCGTTGCTGAGGTTCATGGACAGAGGTACCTACTTACTGCCGTAAGCTATTGTCTCGTTTTGCTACCGTAAGCTAATTAAACACGCAATGTTCCTACCAAAACAAGTAATAACACATCTACTTGGCACTGAAAGCTTCCAGGGAAATGTAATTATAGGTACCTATTTCAGTAACTAAGATTTTCATTGACATCTACTGTATGTAGGCGTCACGAGAAATTCTGTTCAATTATAATTCAAAACATTACGGCTTTCACCTTTCACAATACCTATCCCTGATTATTTTTTATTGGTATTTTGCAAGTTTCGAGAATAGGTACAAAGAAGTCTGTATGCAACTATTTCTCCTCATTAGCGACTACAAAGAAGCGTTTCACGCGAAGTCTCTCTTTGTTTGAATACTAATCACGTTTTAGTATAAACTGCGGCGTTCCTTCCGTACTTGACCCGCAGTTATCTTAGAATGATTGTTTGTATGACCCACTATCGCGGGTAAACAAATTAGACGCGACCCTTCTGATAATGTTGAGTAGGTATTCAAACTAGTCAAAAACAATATTCATAGACAGCACCTACCTAAACACTTTTATTCGTTATTGTAACGATTTTGAAATAATAATAAATAAAATAATAAAAATCTTGTTGTCTAATAAGTACCTATTGGGTGTATTTCCCTCTCTAAAAGATTTTACGCACTAAATTGCTTCCTATTTCCTAGGCAATACAAATGCTCTAAAATAAAAAAAAAATTGTGTAGCTTTCAGAATGTATATACTTCTTGTACCTTACTGTAACTTATACGTTAGTAAATTAAACCTATTTTGTGACAGCTAAAAAGCAAAACAATTATAGAAAATGTACACAAATAGCGTGTCCCATTTAATCAACTTCCCGTTGCAATCATTCGCAGTCAATAGTCTTTTATCACATGGCCGCGATTAGTAGGAATATGACCATTATTGACGCCGCCGGGCGGTCGACAACTCTATCTATCAGTAGAGTATTGATGCGAACAGTGTCAGCACTCAGCACTCAGTAGTGACACGCACTCGCTCTGAGCAACATGTCTCGCCTTCCCTTCACGATCGCGTTTCTGCTCTCGTGCGCACGCGCATACGAAGGTGAACAATACATTTACACATCAACCACTGGTTATATCATACCTTGCTTTAGGTATTTCTAAACAATAATATTTTCATATCATTTGTTAAATTCCTAAATATTGAAAAAAGAAATACCTAAAACAAGTATTCTTTAACTTCATTTGTTCTGTCCCTCCATTTAATAATTTTACGCTTAGTAGATACAATTAACATAGAGTTTTTGAATGTAACCTTGCACACAAACTAAACAACTCAAGGAAGCATCCAGAAACTCTTACCCTCGGTTGCTAACAAACGGGGCTGGTGGTAGATCCTGAGATAACACCCGTGGAAATCGCCGGTGATGAGAATGCGGTGATTACTGGAGAGCTGGACAAACCGCTCGTAGTTCGCTGCCTGGCGTATGGATCCCCACCGCCAGGCATCTACTGGGACCATGACGGATACATGGTGGCGTTCAATGACGACTTGTATGAGACGAGAAGTAACGCGCTGCTCATAAGGAACCTGTCTATTGAGACACTCGGACAGTACACGTGTCAAGCTTACAACGGAGTGGGAAAGGCGGCGTCGTGGGTGGTGTCTGTGCGCGCGTACAAGCCTGAGGGCATATTCCTGGAGCACGAGTACCTGGTGCCGCGCAAGAGCTTGCCCACTACCACGCGGGTACAGCTCCCCACTACACGGGAGACCACCACCACTCCTACTACCACCACAACTGAACGACCTGTCTTCACCGGTAAGAGTAGGCCTTGTACATTTTATTAATTATTAATGCCAGCTGTTTTTGGTGCTAGCTTTCTAAATATAATTATTACTAGCCTCCTGCAGCGCGTTTTCACTTGCGTTAAGTTACATCTTCGGTTGCTCAGCTCCCGTCGCCAGTAGCGTGATATTACATAGCCTATAACCTTCCTCAAGAACTGGACTATCAAACACAAAAATCTGACGGGTAGTTCCAGGGATTAGCGTGGTTAAACTAACAAACATACATACTTTTCAGCTTTATACATACCTATATTAGTATAGATTATCGTCAACCCGAAAAACTAGTAAACAGGGGTATCTAACAGTACCTAAATTTAAAATATTGGCTCTTTGCCAATGATTTTGCCATTAATTTATGATTGTAGCAATATCTAAGATTCTTTTATTTTTATTTTGAAAGTGTAAACAATTTAAAAAAATGTTTTATTTAAAATGAATCTTGAAACTAGTCTTTGATATTATGTTGTTGAATTTATTGCTGTAGATATATAAAATTAATACAGGCTATTTTAATGTAACATTACGATCTTGTATTAAAATAAACTGAAATGTATTAAAACAATACCGCAACTTCACAGGTTGAAAACATACCTAATAAAATATTGTGAATGGAACATGTTTCATAATCTAAATGTAATAAACTGAAATGAACTCTATCATTGCCCTTTTAGGCCGAGGCCGCATGGCTAAAGCGACCGCGACGCGAAGCACGGCGCGCCGGTGATTTCGTGAAAACAAACTCATAAATTCATATTAAACAAATTTCGATGGCCGCACTGCATGAACGACAAGCGGAATTTATTTGTTCACGAAATCGCCGTCGCGTCGCAGTCGCTTCAGCAGTACGGCCGGCCTTAGGGTTATCAGAACCCATACCGATACTCTAATGAGTAGCGGTTCAAAGTAAAATTTATGGTAACCTGATTGTAAAGTGAGAACTTGATACCTAAGTAGGAACACTGTTTATGTAGCTGACTTGTCATGTAGTCTAGCGGTTAACTGTAACGCCGACTGATTTACATACCTAGGAAAATATTTTTTATTAGTTTTGACAACAAGTTTACGTACATATTAAATTTTTAAGACGTTTTTACATAATTTTTCTCGTAAAAAGTGCCTTATTCACATCCAGCAATAATTACTCCTGTTTAAATTATCTGAATTGACACAATACAAAAATTTGTAAAATACAATGTATCTACGAAGCTAGCACCCAGAACTAGTAGGTATCTAAGTATGTAAATATTAATCCATTTGTGGCATGAGTTATCTTAGCTTGAGGCATGTTTTGGTTCACTGCATGTGTTCTTCCCGCTTTATTTGTTTTAATTAAGTACATAAACATAGGAGCAAACAGCAGATGCTGGGTACGTATTAAATCATCGACATGTTGTGAGAAACAATGTTTAATGATTGTACTCCATTGAAATTGTAATATTATTACATTTTTATACAATCTGTTCTGTTAATTCTCACAAATGTGGTGTTTAGCTAATTTTGAACTTCTAAAATGTGCATCTACTTCGGGCACTGGTCTTGGTAAGCGACTTAGGTATGCATGGTACGTTGTTCAAGGATTATTTAAATATTTATGTAGTCAGCGACTTTTGAAACTGACTGTACCTATATGAGAGCGTTAGATTGTAGCAGTTTTGTAAATATTGTACCTTTTCTTTAAGTTGGACTCCAATAAATGTTTTATTTAAGTTATACTTTGGTGTAAATATTTACTTTTTACTGTGCTTAGCCATAATTATCTTTTATCTAAATTACTGCCTACCTGCTCTTCAAATATTTTTCGAACTATGCAAGAAATGGTGTCAGATAAGATAGCATTTTTTAAATTCGATAGGAGGGGGGGGGAATTTGTATCTTGAACACATGACATGTAACCCAAAAGCCACCAACAACGTGAAGTTATTTTAAGAACGCTAATTGACATCAATTAGGTACAAATTGTATCGGTACGGTACAATGCGCACACTCATTGGCAAAAAGGCGTATTCATCCGTTATTTTATCATTTTTATGTCATATACAAAATGTAGGTAGGTACCTACATATCGAAAGTCTATAGTTATACCTATATAAATCTACACTAATTAGTATTCTCAATGACTTTAGAATTTATCACAAAGGTAAGTCAATCATGCATCTTCTTTATCTACCCCACTTAAACTTTACCTACCTTTATACCTAGTTGCAAATAGCGACAGCGAAATAGGAACCAACTCAAACCGACTAAAAGACATTAAATCTTTATCTTCTTGGTAAACATCAATCATTTTTACATGTCCATCTAAACTGGATAAAATGTTATCAGGCGTTTAGTAAGGTAGTGATGTGTGCAAATTATGTAAGTACCTAACTAAGTATTTTCTACAATTATGGTTTGAATTCTAACTGTTGACGGCAAATTCTGTACAGATAAACTAGGTACCTAATTACCTACATCAAGTTCAACACGTGAGTAACGTTGCTCTCAAATGGTAGGTAACATACCTATGTCTAAATAAATGATCACAATTTGTACCAATTCTATCATTTGCATCTACAATAATTTATAACGTGTTATTATTATATTTAGTGCCGGTAAGCACGGCGGTATCAACGCCGTTCAGCACGCTGAACATCGGATCGGAGCTGCGGCTCGAGTGCGAAGTGGATGGTTATCCTGAACCCACAGTGCATTGGACCAAGAACGACGTCAGGATCGTGCCTGATGAAAGGGTCTCTGTTACCAGTAAGTTCGTTTTATACCCTACCTTTGTGTTGCATTTAAAATGATTATGTTATTTATAATATAGTAAACTTAGTTTACTAAAAAGAGAAGTTATAAATAACATAATCATTTTTCTTCTGTTAATTTGAATTATGGACCTAAATTCAGCAATTATTGTTTATTTATAATATCATTTAGTTAAAATGGTAGCTATTTTGAAGTACAATAGAATTATTTAAATAGACGCAATAAAGGGTAGAATGTCAATCATTCCTCATTAGGGTTTTTGACATTAGGGTTGCAAATATTATGGAACTAATCAAGCAACAAAACTTGTGTCACTTTCAGATAAACGTGATTTTATGACATTTTACAAACTACAGCAGTTAATTAATACCTACGTAGGTATTATGCAAGAGCATATTTAACAGGTCTTTACAATTGTAATTCTTTCCCTGCAGGTAGTACAGTTGTATCTCGGCTAGTGATATCCCGAGTAGAAGTAAGCGACAGCGGCCTATACGGCTGCCACGCCAACAATGGATATACTTCGCACACCGATAACGCCCAAATCAACGTGCAACGTAAGTCTAAATAAACAAACAATTTTAAATGTGTTATTTTTCTTGGGCACCTCGTGGTTATTGGTAACCGTCAGCTAAGATCCTCATAAGCACCAAAGCACCGATGGCCGTGAAAAATGTGTGTGTGGTGCGAGGGCCACTTTGTTAAAACTCTTTAAAAATGTCCTTATGATTTAGTGAACATTCCCAAAGAATTGTGAAAGTTGAAACCAGATTTTGTGAAAGTCAATAAGCGAGTTATGGCCTGTACCTATAGTTGGGCCCTCAGTTCTTACATAGAGGATTGAGGGCCCACCTGTACCAGATAAAGTATGGCCACTGCAGTAAAAGTGCTTATGCCAAAATCTAAGCTAATGCCAATCAAAATTTGTGAAAACTAAATAATAACGCAAAACACTGTCCTACTTCGTAAATTTTCGTTCAAAATGGGCCCTCAATGCTCATATACGTCAAAGTTTATAACGTCAATAAAATAAAACCACTAACATATAACTACTGTTTGAAATCCTACATGCTACTGAAGAAATTGTGCAAATTTGTGAAAGCAAGAACAGGTCACAGCTTCTTGTTGTTTGGAAGTTATGACCTTGAGAAAATTCGGGCCCTCAATCCTCCATTTCTTTTGTATGTTGTTTTATTGTGTTTTAACGCATGAAAGATAGACAAACATAAAATTGTGTATTTTTGTGAAAAAAAATGTGCAACAAATTGGTGTTATTTGTTTCTAATAAGACTTACGATAAAAGTACAAATCTTAATAGATTCTGAAATTGACTATTTTTTAATTGAGTGTGTGGGTAGAGTGACAATAAATTCTTTATCTTAGTTCTTTATCTTTTTTTTGTCCTAATTGTTCTTCGATAGGAATAGATGGTATACGTCCTCTTGGCATGGTTATGTGTATCTATTGGAAACCTTTCTATTATGTTTTTTAATAAATAATTATTAAATAATTAATATTAATATTATTATTTTATTAGGTTTTAATTATTTGATTAAAAACGTCAAATTACTTATCTACTTACATAATAATTTGTAATTTTTTATTTATTTTGAATTTGTCCACGCAGTTCTCAGTTCACTTGTTTTATATATATATATACTATTATATAAAGCGAAAGAATTTGTTTGTATTTCCATTAAAATAATTATATGTTTGCAGTCAATTAACTAAAATAACTCTACCTTTAACGACCTCTGTTAACAACGTACAGACACTAGCACTATAAAGCGGAAGAGTTTGTTCGTTTGTTTGTTTGAATGCGCTAATCTCAGGATTTCAGTTGGATTTAAATAATTCTTTTTTCGTTTGATAACCCAGTTCTTAAAGAAGGTTTTAGGCTATGTAATATCATGCCACTGGCGACGGAAACAGAGCAGTAAGCAAAAACGCGGGTGAAACCGCTAAGCCGGAAGCTAGTTGTTATAATAAAATCGTAACATAATACAAATTCCATTTAGTCAATATTTCACACATTTTCTTCTTGCGAGGAAATATTCCTAGGAATATATATAAGATAATAAAGTATTTCAGTATTCTATTTCAGTCCGTGGTCAAATCGTTGCATTTAGAGGTCAACACGTGTTTTAAATTTAATTTAATAAATAGATTGCATTGTTCGTCTTATTATCTTAATATTTATTAATCAACGGTTACCTACAATAAAATACAATACCATATTAAACATACCTTAATACAAATATTTGGAGTAATAACAAATTAAATAGAATTAATAGATTACACAAATTGAGTATTAGAAAAAGAACTTTTTACTCAATATCACATCTTAACATCCTTGTCTCAATCACTATTAAATTAAAAAAATCATATTATGCAATGACAATATGGCGGATTGTTTACATTGTATGAAATTGGAGTTGGAAAGGATATAAATAATACTAGACGTCCACCCTCGCTTCGCTTCGGTATTAAAAGTTTCATTCTTTCTTACAACAAACGCCGGAAAATATTAGCATAGTGTATTGGAATACTAAAAATGGCAAAAAAATAATAATAGAAACATATTAGCTATATTATTTTATTTTCTGTCATTTTCATGTTTAACAAAACATAATAAAATAAAGCCTATGTTACCCGCTTCATTTATTGATTTCTAAAGATGAAAGAATTTTCAATACAAACAAACAAGATAAAAAATAGAATGAAAAACTTTTCTCTATAATATTAGTTTAGATAATATCTTGTGAGGTAAGATTACTTTGCAACGGCAGAAGGAACTAGGACAAAGAAAAGATAAAGAACTAAGATAAAGAATTTATTGTCACTCTACTCATACACTCAATTAAAAAATAGTCAATTCCAGAATCTTTTAAGATTTGTACTTTTATCGTAAGTCTTATTAGAAACAAATAACACCAATTTGTTGCACATTTTTTTTACAAAAATACACAATCTTATGTTTGTCTATTTTTCATGCGTTAAAACACAATAAAACAACATACAAAAGAAATGGAGGATTGAGGGTCCGAGTTTTCTCAAGGTCATAACTTCCAAACAACAAGAAACTGTGATCTGTTCTTGCTTTCACAAATTTTCACAATTTCTTCAGTAGCATGTAGAATTTCAATCAGTAGTTATATGTTAGTGGTTTTATTTTATTTACGTTATAAACTTTGACGTATATGAGCATTGAGGGCCCATTTTGAACGAAAATTTACGAAGTAGGACAGTGTTTTGCGTTATTATTTAGTTTTCACAAATTTTGATTGGCATTAGCTTAGATTTTGGCATAAACACTTTTACTGCAGTGGCCATACTTTATCTGGTACAGGTGGGCCCTCAATCCTCTATGTGAGAACTGAGGGCCCAACTATACAGGCCATAACTCGCTTATTTGACTGTCACAAAATCTGGTTTCAACTTTCACAATTCTTTGGGAATGTTCACTAAATCATAAGGACATTTTTAAAGAGTTTTAACAAAGTGGTCCTCGCACCGCACACACATCCGTGAAAAAGACCACATAACAAAAATAACGACACGACTATCACAGATGTAAAGTTGAGAGCTCATATTTTTTTTACATAAACGAAGCACTCTTACCTAATTAATACTTTATTTTTAAATTGCTGTTTCTTAGTCATATTACTCTAAATACAGATAAGCTATATAATATTCGTAATAACTAAGTGTATTTAAAAAAACAGTTGTGACTACATTACCACTTGTTGCTGTCATGTTCACAGAGCTGACGGTGCCACCGAAATGTACAGACAATCCGTTCTTCGCCAACTGCGACCTGATCGTTCGCAGCAAATTCTGCACCCACAAGTATTATTCCAAGTAAGTACCTACCTACCTACCCACTCACATACTGTCAAGCAGGGACATAGCTTGCCCTAGACGAGCCCTGTACCATTTAACGAGGGCCCTTCTGCTCCAAAGCCTACTCTGAAGCCGACAGGTCCCATATCTTCGATACGGCAGATACGCATCAAGCCGTATTAAAGATACGGCAATTCCAACTAATAGGTAATTACGATTTTACTTGATTACAAACATGTTGTATCATTTCAACAGATTCTGCTGCAAGTCCTGTGTGGAGGCAGGTCAGCTAGACCCCCAGGTGGCAGAGATGCAAGCCGACCAGCCCTACCGCAAGAAGTAAACGTCGAAAACTCACTACGTACTTATAAAGTAGGGAAGCATGCGACCGGTACACTGTGCTACTTATTGTTATAGTCAATCCGTCTTATCTCATTACAAATATTCCAGAAAATACTAAGTATATATTTGTGTCATCGAACTAACGAACTATGTGTCACTTTTGTGTGTTAAATAAAATGTTAGTTTCGGTTACTGTCTGCCTACTGTCCCCGTTACCGTAGCTGTCGTCGCGTCGGGGTTGTGTTGGCGCCGTGTCGGTTAAGTATCGGCGTAGTATCGGTCGCTACACTTAGCAGATAATGTTGTTATTGTTTAATGTGCCATACGTGGAATAGGTATTACGTTGAGCGTCGAAGCGGTCGTTCTCATAACACGCGATCATACCAATAGATATTATATACTGTAGATAGTGAAATATTACTTCAAACTAACATATTTATGTAAATAAATATATTTAAATGTCACAAACTCCATCTGTGATGGATTTATATTGAGTAATTTTACATTTCTACATAGTTAGTCAGAATATATAGTGAATAAATTATTTATGCAATAAGTTCTCTAATAATGTGGATGTTTACTTAGTTGTATAAGCGAATGGTGGATCGTTCCAGTCATAATATTATGTCTAAGTGAAAACCTTTTATAATTGTGACAATGTAAATAGATGAACAATAAAATACATATTAGCAAAGTGTTGTCTTTTATTATGTACTTAGATATTATTTGTGTACCGTCAGCCCCGCTCACAAAGTGAATCAACTACTATTAGCTAACGGTGGTGGGTATCTGAAGTATGAGGGTGGCTCACGATCAGTCAAAGAGATGCTTAGTAATGGTGATGTTATGTCCAGCAACAGTCATTATTCTTAAAAAAATAGAACAGAATTAAAATTGGCTACTGGGACAATAACAGATTTTTTACATTAAAATATTAACCACCAATAACCTAAAATAGTACTAGAGTAACAGAAAATCGTAGGTTTGTAATAAAAACTTAGTAAATAGTTATGCGGGTAGGTAAAATAAATATATGACGGGGAATCTCATATTAAAATAAAAAGTACCAGGGTAGCAGAAAATCGTAGGAGGTTGTTATAAATTGTAATAATAACTAAGTTACTATGTGGGTAGGTAACAAAAATTATATAACAGGAATCTCTTGTCAAAATAAAAAAAGTACTAGGGTAACAGAAAATCCTAGGAGGTTGTTACAAATTGTATTAAAAATTAGTGGGTAGACAAAAAAATATATATGACAGAAACTACTTGCCAAAATAAATAAGTACTAGACTAGCAGAAAATCGTAGAAGGTTGTTACATATTGTATAAAAAAATTTAGTTATGTGGGTAGGTAACAAAAATATATGACAGACATCTCTTGCCAAAATAAAAAAGTACCTACCTAGGTACTAGGGCAGCAGAAAATCGTAGGCGGAAGTTGTTACAAATGTAAGAAAAATCGAATTAAAAAAATAACTATAAATTCATAATTGCAAGTTGCTATCCTTTCTCTACCGGTGGAGAAAAGTGCATACTACAAAGTATTTTAATATAAGCAGTAGCGTGTAGTGAAAGTGTAATAAATGTCGAAGTGTTGGTGTTGTCGTGAAGGGTAAAGCAGAATATGGCAATAGTCAATAATAGACTACCGTGTGATGTGATGCTTTCTGGCCTACCAAAACATAATACCAGACAATAATACACTTACTAAAATATGCATTTCTGAATCTTCACGTCTTCACAGTAACTATCAATCCGTTAGTATACAGTCAGTGGCAGCAGACTATTGTGGATTTTTTGCCGATCCCGTTACTACATATGCTATTGTACTCTTTTTAGGTCGTAAGTAGAACCAACCGATCCGTAATTTGGTGACTACGGATCGGTTGGGCCTTTTAAGACTAACAACTCGTTTAATGTCACCCATCAAAACGGGGAGAATAAAATTTCACGCGAGCTTCAACATCAGATTTTTCCTGTTAATTTGTACAGAGGTTCCCAACTTGTTTATAAATAGATAGATTTATAGTGGTTAGCATACGCACTATACTTGACGTGGTTTAACTCTGTGCGTCAACAAGTCTGGGATTGGTCATACATATATTAAAAATTAATACTATTAATCTACTATTTGCTACCTTTGCTATAATTTTAACTACCTCTTTATTAGGCATATTTTTTAACAAAATCTTTGGTCCCTTCATTATGACGTCAAGTTGGAAGGACCAAACAGATAAGACTGCTGATATACTGCTCCCTGGATTGATCCACCTAGTTAGTGTTTTAATACCTTAATCCTACCTTATTAATATTGATTTAAATGGACCGATACATTTATTTATGTTGGTCGTATGGCTTATCTTAGCACATCCCAGACTTGGTCCCTTCATTTTGACGCACACGTTTAAGTCTAGAGATTGTGTATGACACAACTAGTGTCATGAACTCATGATTTACGAATGAATATGGCCAATGTAAATAGATGTGGAATAAAAAACATTATTAGCAAAATGTTGTTTTTAATTATCGTTTGTCAGAATTACAAAGCTGAATATCGTCATAATAGAGTGACCGCCTGGCTCGTTGGATACCAGCAATACAACAATAAAGCTAATGTACTCAATAAATAATAAACATACATACAGTCTATCATAAAAACCACGGGTAGATGTAAAGTCAACAAAAAAATAAAAAGAAAAATTGCGATAACATAAATTTTTATTTACATACCGATATTCACATGAAATATAACAATAATGTTCTACGTCCAACTTACTTAGCAATGAAATACAGTGAGAAACACACGAGCCCTACTGGTGATTTATCTATATACACACGTTCACTAACATTCGTCATGTCGTGAGCTCGCGGCACCACTCAGGTGGCTAGGCCTGTACATAATTTACTACCGAATCAGTTAAACAATTTATTCTTCGTATAGTTCAGCCGCCTTCGACTACTCTTATAGAGCAACACAGCGATGCATATACATAATATTATATTCTTAGAATACAAAAAATTAAAACAATACTTTATATACATCAAATTATAATTTCATGTACATAGTTGCATGTCGCCGCCTGCGCTCACAAAACGGCGACGAAGCGACGGCGCAAGCGGCGACAGTGGACACTCGACTTTGGATTCTACGTGTACCGCACAAGGTACACGCCAACGTAGCGCGCGTCGTCGGCCCGAACACCTACTCCTTAAATAGCTTACCGGGCGCCGAGCGGGCCCACTTTAGTATCACAATGTGTGTTAAACTAAACAGAGGTCCCACTAAATCCTAAACGCCTACTAAAACACTATAAAAACCGAAATCTTCTACTATAAAATAAAAGAAAAATATCTATTACGAACAATAAACGCGCTAGAAACGTATGAGCGGGCTCGGGTCGGTCGGGTCGGTCGCACACGTACACCGGTGGCGGTCGGCTCAGTCGAGCACCTGCGACACGATCTTCTCCATGTCGTGGTCGATCTCGTCGTTGGTGGGCGGCAGGTGCGCGGGCGGCGCGGGCGGCGGCGAGGGCGCGGCGGGCAGCTGGAAGGGCTCGTCCAGCTCCTCCAGCCCCGCGGGCACCGGCAGCCGCGCCAGCTCCTCTTGTAGCTTCACGTAGTGGCGCTGCAACAGACGAACCGTACACTAACTGAGCGCTCACTAGCCTGTCGGTGAGTTTTTGAGCTACACGCTCTCAAAAAACAGAAATGAAGAAAAACACCGCGTGTGGCATAAGATTATAAGGGAATACATTTAATTCGCGGAAAGGAGGTAAAATATTACCCCAAATTCATTTTTATTTTTTAAAACATTTACCTATAGCACTAATACATTCATCAGAATGATTAATTGAAATGAAATGAAAATATGTTTATTCATATAGGTTAATTAAATTAACACTTATGAAGGTATAAAGTTTACAAAATGTCAGCAAATTAACCTACAGCCAGTTTGATGACGAAGTAGAGCCATGAGAAGAACTGGCAAGAAACTCAGACTTTTCAATCGCCAGGTTATTACAATTCTTGTAAGGTACAGTTTCAAATAGCATGCAAAGGGACACAGGCAATACACTTAACTCTATAGGTAATTAATTACTTACAGCTTTCTATGTTGTAAAGAAAAATAAAAACTAGGTAAAGGCAACATATGAATTAGTTTGAATACACAACCGTAAAAATGATGTCTTCTTTTTTTTTATAGCTGCAAGTATAACTTTGTAATCCTATATATTTATATAAGATTACAAAGTTATTTATGCAGTTAATGTATCTAAAAAATCTGGACCGCAATCGAAAAATATTTTATAGATTTACACACTAAACACTAATTGTATTCTAAATTTGCTACGTTTGCTAGAAGTGCTTTAGAGTTTTGATGATCGGTCAGTCAGTGAGTGACAAAATAACGAATTTTGGCTATAAATCTTAAACTACTGGTTCAAATTGAATAAAATTTTAAATATACCGTGGGTATCCAATGCCTGTTTGCTAACTGAAAATTCAGGGTTCTAATTTTGTCCACAACGAAGTTATAGGAGGTCGAAAATGGCCCGAACTGCTTCGAGAAAAGGATGTACGAGTACGGCCGTGCCGCTTTTTTGCTCAACTTGGCGAGGCACTTCCGTGCCCCCAGATAGACAAACTAAAACCGGCATATACCACATTATTATCTTAATAATATGAAGTTAGACAAAACAACAATACCTTGAGCGCCATAAGGTTGAGCTGTATACTCCTCTGCGTGCGCTCGTCACCGCTCTGACTCTCCAGTTCGGTGATCCAATTGGCCACGGTCTGCATTATTTCGTTGCGTTTTATCCAGAAATGCGTTTGTATCACCTGCAACACGTTTAGTGCCAAATTACAACTACAAAATTATGTACCTACATACAATACATACTGTTATTATGTAACTATATCAATTGGAGACAATTATTAATATTATTATTTTTATTATAGTGTGTGGTACCTCCTTGAAGCAAGGCTCTGGGTTCCTAAGATGGTCGAGCATAGCCCAGCGCACGCACGCCTGGTAAATATTAGAGTTGTACTCGAGGGATGCGCTCGAGCCTACGCGCGTGCCGCGACTTCGCTCGTAGCCAGGCTCGTTGAAGTAGGGTTCAGGGACTAGGATGAGAGACTGGATGGATACCAGCACCTAGACCGAAACAAGCAAACATTATAAACACAATATACTTTTATAAAATTGGATTGGTCCTTGATAAAATGCCACTGAGTTATGCTATCGATTCTTAATAAAATGTCACTAAAAATTGCTTTTGATTTCTGATGAAATGTCAGTGAAAATTTGTTTTTGATTTGATAAACTTCACTGAATATTGCTCTTGATTTTTGATAAAATGTAATTGAAAATTGGTTTTAATTCGTGACATCCGGTAAGAAGATAGATTTTGCGGCAGGGCTGAACTAAAAAGGTGTCCAATAGTACTACACTTTTAACATTTTCGTCCATAATAAACATGTAATCATAAGTACCTGAAGAAAACTAGAAGTATGCGCATTCCACTTCTCCTCGGGACGTCCGTGCCAGGTATTGAGGACTGACAGGCACACCTTGCCGTCGTTGTACAGGTTAGGGTTGAACCGCACCGAGTGGCGCCCCGTGGTCTCCAGATTGATCAGCATCGGCACCGCCGGGTACTCTGCGGGGAAGTACACGTCGAGAACGAAGCACCCGTTCGCGTATGGCGTGTCTGATGGACCTGTTATTAACACCTGCAAAAAAAAAATCATTAGACTTGATGTAAAATAAGCTTTGACCAAAAAAAAAAGAAAATTATGTGGCTTCAGAACGTGTCTGAAACCTCTTGTATTAGCCTACCAAAGGGACTTCACTCTACCTGATGGTGAGCAGACAGTGGGTCCAAGAACGGTGGACACCATTCCAAAAGCCATAGTGTCAACTGCTGGCATGGTGGCCTCCACTATGGTGGAAACTAGAATTCTCAGCCGCTTAATATGGGCATTTATGACACACAACTCGCAAGTGATAAATAAATAAAATTAAATGAATTTATACTATTATAAAAACTGGGAAGAGTTTGTTTGTTTGAACGCGCTTTATCTATTGAACTAACAGTCGGATTTGAATAATTATTTTTGCGTTTGATAGTCCAATTCTTGAGGAAGGTTATAGGCTATGTAACATCACGCTGTTGGCGACGAGAGTGGAGCAGTAACCAAAGAAAGCGATAAATAAATAAAGCGACGGTCGTCTGTCCGTACCTTCATGACATCGAGTCGGTCGGCGTCGGTGCGCACGAACACCGAGGAGGAGTAGGAGAGCGGCAGCGAGGTGGCGAGCGTGGCGGCCTCCTGCGCCAGCCGCTTCATGCGCGCCGGGTGCGCGCGCTCGCCCGCCGCGCGCACCGCCGACTCGAAGTGGTACGGCACCAGGAAGCGGTACCCGCTCTCTGCGCACTCCGCGATCATTTCGAATGTCTCTGTGGAACACGACATCTAATTCTAAAAACACTCGGATATATGGGATGCCCACCTTTTTTCACATGTAAAAAATAAACATCTTAAATGATGTAGTTTAAGAAAATAACATAAGCGCAATGTAAATTAGCAGAAATATGTTTTTTTTTTATTCTTTATAAAATGTCACCGAAAATTTTTATATCTAAAATTCACGGAATATTTATTAGGCCATCATACGATGTCACTCAATATTTTTTGATTATTATTTAAATATCACTGAAAGTGGTTAAAATATAAGTAAGTTGGATTGAAGAAATGGAATCAAAAAATCTATTTCATCACTCAAAAACCCGACTGTCCAGTACAGGAGGGTAATGTTTGTGATCACCTGTCATTAGTTGGTTTAGCTTTAAAGTAACAAGTAACAGTATTATATCTCACCAAACTGCATGGTGCGCATGAGCTCGATGTACCTGGCCTCGCGCGAGGCGCCGCTGAGCGGAGCGGCGGTGCCGGCGCGCGCGCTCTCGCCCTCGCCCTCCGACCGACACATCAGCGCTGACGTCGCCTAAGTACGACACGTTAGGTTATAGGCGCGGCATACAGACATATATACGGCATACATACGGTAGTAGATCTACGCTGGTTTCAGCATGAATGGGCCGGATCGACCGGGGAAGTACTACCCTCTCATAGAAGATACGTAATAGTAGTATCCGTACTACTGTGTTTCGTTCGGTGAGTGAGAGCGCCGGTGGCCCAATTTTTTTTCCTTTCCTCTTTCCTCACCTCTCTCATTTCCTTCCCCTATCCATCCCTAGCCGCCATAGTGAAGGCCACCATACCAACAGTTTAAGACGATGGCTTTTGGTATGATGGCCACCACTTCTGGATTCCACTGACTGCTTACCATCAGGCGGGGTGGATTCACTTTGGTAGGCTAAATCGGTTGACAAGTTATGCCGACCAAATTTATCCACATTAATTAAGAAAATTGTGATTGTGTGAAAGTCTTATTTACGTCACAAGACATGTCTTTATAGAACAAACTTGCTACCTGTATGTCCGCAATTAAGGCCGGCAGTCCCTCGTCTTCTTCTGATAATTCTGAATTACTTGACGTACTAAATCTTTGGCTATATGTCATTTTACCGAATATATTCTTTTTGCTCATTCTGAAAGAGAAAAATGTTTTAGTGTCATGGTTCTTACAGTTATCTTTGGAATATTTACATGTCTATACTAGTTTTGTTTAGGCGATTCACACACAGCCTCGCACTATGCTGCGGGGTGCGTGGCGATGGAGCCTAAAAAGAGTGTCTACACCGCGCGTGAATGCGTATTCTTTGAGTGTTTTTGTGCTTGTGTTTTCAATGCAAAGAGTGATACTTACAAGCAACGTAAGAACACGCACTCCCGTGCTACGCGGCGCAATGCGAGGCAGCGTGCGATCCATCTTAGGTATAAAAACAGTATTTACGTACGAGGCGCCACTTTAAGGACGCAATAAAGTTTGTGTTGGTAATTAGGCGTTCAAAGACTCGTTTAGTAACATAAAATATTGCTTGATGTTGGAACACGTGTTGATGGCGTACCTGAGCTTAGTTGCGTACGAGTTGGTGGTCCTGCTCATGAGCGAGAGCAACCGGGGCAACGGCCGCAGCGCATTGGCGAGGCGCCGCGACCCCACGCTGTGTAGCGCGCGCGCGCACCGCAGCACGTGCACGTACAGCGGGATGTGACGCGACATGTCCAGCACTGTAGCAATGTTTGCAAGTCAGTTGACAGTTCACAAGAGCTTTAGTTCACTCTCTTGTTATGTGTAATCAACTAAATCTTCATAAAACAAAACATGACAATGCGCAGCGCAGAGAATGACCGTGAATCTCCCTCGGGACCATCTGGGGACCAAAACTTCACTTTCTAAACTCTTAAACAATACGCATTACACTAATGTGTGACGCATTTAGTTGTCCATTTATTTCGCCTAATGGATAATCGATCATTTACCCGCGCATGCGGTAGCCTACGCACAGATGTATATGCGCGCGGATGTTCGAGCCGAAACGTTTAAGCTCATTATAGCCATGCATTGGGACGTGTTACTTGTGACATTAGTACACGCTGTCAGTATGAGCACGTGCCCGGCAGCCAATGACGGGTGCGCGACAACGCGGTAGTGCTACGTAATCTACGTAGCAACGTAGAGCGTACAATAGCTTCTTCTGTAGCCAATGAGCTAATCTAGGAACATCGTAGCGAAATAATTTCGTAGAGCCTAAAATTGTTTATTATATTGATTTCAATCTTATTACAACGCGAACAAAGACTATAACTATGACTATGCCTACAAACATCCTCTGCGCTACGCTTCGTCATAATATGTAGCTAGTATTACCTGAGTCGTTCCTAAGATATGAGCATATGGCAGGCACAAGTGAGCTGTTGGCGACGAGTTCAATGAACTCCGCCGGTAGATCGTGCGTCTCTTCCTCGTCCGGGTCCCGCTCCGCTATCTCCGCTGTGCCTTCTTCAGGCGGCCACTTCTCACCAGGATTCATATATGATGCTAATACCTGTAAATAAAAAAATTAAGCATCATTAATGTTGCACAAAACCGCATAATATTTTTTTTTTATTGTCTTTAGTAACAAACGAGTCAATGGCTCACTTTAGTAACTGGTAAACGCCGTTTATAAATTTCAATAACTTAAAGAGCAATATCTTTCTTTTTGTTGGCAGTCAGGTAAAACAATACACTTGAGAGAGCTTACTTGTAGTAGCACAGTGACGTGCTCTTCCTCGGTCCGCTGTCGCACGAGCGCTTGCTCCACGTTCCACGACTGCTGCGTGGAGCCGGTGCCGAAGCCTGTGCCCTTTGCCCAGTACAGCTGGCTTTTCTCTTCTGATTTACCCGTCGAACCGTTAGATGATTGGTTGTTCTGTAAAGTAAATGTAGATTTTAATACACATTTAAAAATAAGATAATATATTTTTCTAAGGCTCAATTCACACCGGGACGGCAGAGGACGGCAGGGCCACGGTGAGCATTTTCAGTGTGAAATAATTTTAATCTTTATCTACCTACCAGTCCCGACCTTACTGGTCATTAATCATAAAGACGAGTATCTGGTCGGGATTGCTCAAAAGCAGACAAGGCGCGTGGTGTCGAGTGGCCATGCCAGAAGCGACGCAAAAGCTACTGCCTGCCGCTACTGGTCTATGCCATGCTGGTGTAAATCGACCCTTGTGTATGTTAGTCGACCATAAAATTGCTTTACCACTTTAGAGTATATGATAGTAATTTTTGCCAAAAGTGGTAACGCAAATATGTGGACGACTATACGTGCGTATGTCACTGAACACTTCTTAACAGCTGAGCTGACTTTGATGTTCACCACGGCGCTGGTCCAGCAGCCGCCCCACGCTGCAGTAGTGTGTGAGTGCGAGTGCGTACCTCCGTGTGGTGGTGCGTGAAGACGGCGAGGCAGGCCAGCAGCAGGCGCACGGCGCTGGTCCAGCAGCCGCCCCACGCTGCAGTAGTGTGTGAGTGCGAGTGCGTACCTCCGTGTGGTGGTGCGTGAAGACGGCGAGGCAGGCCAGCAGCAGGCGCACGGCGCTGGTCCAGCAGCCGCCCCACGCTGCAGTAGTGTGTGAGTGCGAGTGCGTACCTCCGTGTGGTGGTGCGTGAAGACGGCGAGGCAGGCCAGCAGCAGGCGCACGGCGCTGGTCCAGCAGCCGCCCCACGCTGCAGTAGTGTGTGAGTGCGAGTGCGTACCTCCGTGTGGTGGTGCGTGAAGACGGCGAGGCAGGCCAGCAGCAGGCGCACGGCGCCGCGCCGCAGCAGCGCCCGGCGCAGCGCCCGCCCGGCGGCCGAGCCCCGCGGCGCCTGCTCCAGCAGCCGCGCCACCACGCTGAAGGGCAGCGCGCCTAGCGACGTGCCCCCGCGCGCGCCCCTCCCCGCGGCGATGGAGCGCCCGTCCTCGTCGTGCGTGACGCCCAGAAGCAGGCGCAGCAGGTGGCAGGCGCGCGCGCCCTCGTCCAGCAGCGCGTGCGCGTAGCCCGGCAGCTTCAGCAGCAGCCCCAGCGCCACCAGCGCGTGCGCCGGCACGCCCGAGCACGCCGCCGCCTCGTCCGCGCCGCCGCCCACTGAGTTCACGCCCAGCTCCACCACCTCCTACACCGATACATATCTCACATGTTAAAATAGCAAACTTTAACATTAACAGACGAAGGACACCCGTCGTCGAAGACCTCCAGCTACAACTGCACTACTCCAGCTGCAAGCGCGCACGATAGACAAATGTCGTAGAGCTCTGCTGTTCCGACGGAACTGTTGCGATAGCAGGGAGCGCGCGGTAACATGCTGTCACGTTCCGTCGCTCTAGTAAATGTAATGTCATAGTGATAGAAAAGTATAAAAGCATAGAAAAGTGCGTTTCCGTGCAGTCAGATTTAGCCCAACCTTTAATGTAACCTAAATTAAATGCAATGGAAGACATGATGGAAAAATGATAACATTGTTTATATGTGTGATAAAATGAGTGTGTACTATACTAAAAATAACAATGATACTAAAATCACTATAGCATTAAAATCTAAATCTATTATGAAAATATTTTCTAATGAGTACCTCCTAATAGTCGTCCGTTGAATGGATGCATTGAAATGTAAATAATCAAATATAAAATAATAATTTAAGACGAAAATATTACGTACTTTGTAGGTTTATATAATATATATATTTTTAAGTTTTTGCTATAATCATTGTTGGTTCACAATGTGTTAATAGTTGCCTATGTAATATTATTATTTAGCAATAATATATGTTATATTACCTCGTAGGGATCGTCGAGCTTGACCCAGTCGAGGTCATGATGGTGGTGGTTCGCTATGGGCGGCGCGGGGGGCGGCGCGTGCGGGTGCGGCAGGCGCGCCGCCACCAGCGCCAGGCCGCCGCACGCGCCGAACGACCGCAGCACAGCACTGCCGCCCCCCTCGCCACCCGCACCACCCCCGCCTCCCTCCCATGTCGGACCGGACCACGATTCTGTCAATGATTGAGGTGTAAAATGTAGCTGCCAACTTAAGGTCTAGCAACTAGACCTTAAGTTGGCAGCTAGACTCTAGCTACACACATCCAAGCCGTGCCCAAGACGTAACGCAGCCGTGCTACAAAGTAAGAAGCTCCGTTGCCGGCACGGGCACGGGCATGTATGATCGAGTCCGTTGAAAATGTATGCAAAGATATTTTTTTTATCCGTGACGGAGCACGGACAGAACACGTCCCGGGCACGTACCGGACACGGCCCGGTTGTGTGTAGACCTTTAATGATTAACAGCCACGTCTTAAAATTTATTCATCATCATCATCATATCAGCCAAAAGACGTCCACTGCTGGACATAGGCCTCCCCCAATTTTCGCCATCGTGGCCGGTCGTTCGCCGCCCTAATCCATCGGTTGCCCGCCACCCTTATAAGGTCATCGGTCCACCTTGTAAGGGGTCTGCCCACGCTGCGTCTTCCGGTTCGTGGTCGCCACTCTAGAACCTTTCTGCCCCAGCGAAGACCCATAGTTAGCGACCACGTCTCTGCTCCGTATGTCATCACTGGCAACACACACTGGTCAAAGACCTTGGTCTTGAGACACTGCGGTAGTGCGGACGAGAAGATATGTTGTAGCTTCCCGAACGCTGCCCAGCCGAGTTGGATTCGACGAGTGACCTCTTTCTCGAAATCGGACTGTTTGTCCCAGGTATATGTACTCGTCAACGAATTCGAGCATCGAGCCTCCGACCGTAATAGGAGTGGGTGTAACATGGACATTGGTCATGACTTTAGTCTTGTCCATGTTCATTTTCAGGCCTACTTGTCGAGATACTCTACTGAGGTCATCGAGCATTGCACTGAGCTCCTCCACGGTCTCAGCCATGACCACGATATCGTCCGCGAATCGAAGGTGAGTGATGTACTCGCCGTTTAGGTTGATGCCAAGTCCATTCCAGGTCAGAAGCTTGAACACGTCCTCCAGTGAAGCGGTGAACAGTTTCGGAGATATAACATCTGCCTGTCGTACTCCTCGCTGCAACTGGATAGAACTTGAGCTCTGACCATTAATTCGTGCTGACATAGTGGCGTTTTCATACAAACACTTCAGCACTTCGATATATCGATAGTCAATATGGCACCGTTGGAGAGACTGCAGCACGGCCCAGGTCTCGATCGAAACAAAGGCTTTCTCATAGTTATACTCTGTGGACTTATGTATAACCTGCCGCAGCGTATGTATGTGATCTATGGTACTAAAACCTTTTCGGGAGGCTGGAAGTCGTGGAACCCTGTTTGCGAGACGATTAGTGATGACCCTCGAGAACAGCTTGTAGACGTGACTCAGAAGTGTGATAGGTCTGTAATTCTTCAGAAGGGTTTTATCGCCCTTCTTGAAGAACAGCTCCACCACACCCCTGTGTCATGCCTGTGGCGTTTTGCCCTCGAGGAGAACGGCACTAAAGAGCCTCTGAAGGGCCTTCAGGACAGGATTTTCGCCTGCCTAAAATTTATTTAGTAAACAACAATTTTCTTAGTTTGCGAATAACCTAAGGTTACTCGCAAAAAACCTAAGGTTACTCGCAAATATAAAATAGGGATGATAAAGTAAAACAAAAAAAGTATAAAATTGCACTCAAATAAGATTACAATCATCACATGGAATTAATAATTTTGATCATTGAATTCAAAACTTAATCGCGAATAAACACGCCACTTATCTCTAAAAACTATGACGTCATATCTTGCATTTTCATGCAAATCACTAGCAAATAATGCTTTTTGGCAGTTCGTGAAGAATATAAATTAAATATTTTATTATGACAAGTGGATAGTAATGTATACATACGTCCATTGGCGTTGAGGTAGAGCGTGAGCGTGAGATGTGGTCCGATGTCGTGCGGCACGGCGGCGACCAGCTGAGCCAGCGTGGTGCTGGGCGGGATGAACCCGTCCAGACCCGACGCCTCCACGCGGATAGACGTCTCGATCAGGTCTACGACAAGCAAAAATAAACAAATAAATAAAAAAAATATATATTACATGTTCAGAAAAAATGTCACATAATAGTTTGCTAATTTAAACGCTATGGCAATCGAGACAAGATACACATTTATAACACATATTAGCTGCACCAAATGCACCAAAATGCTTTTTGTCTTCCTTGGGAACCAGACAAATTTTCGGGATAAAAAGTATCCTATGTCCGTCTCCGGTACCGAATCTATGTATGTATATGTAAATACCAATTTTCATCGAAGTCGGTTTAGCTGTTTAGGCACTAATATTAAGATGAAAATATGTATTTTGCCCTAAGCCCCTTTTTGAATCAAGGTCAATAATATCGCAAATTAAATCGAAATAATTCTTAAAAAACTGTAGTCATTACTTACCGTCCGTAACAGACAATACTGATGCGTCATTGGTAGTCTTGGTCTGTCTCTTCTTATTATTCTGTTGCTTGAGCGAGGTGTTCTTGACGTCCTTGACGCGCTTGTCCTTGGAGGCGCTGGCGGCTGCCAGACTCAGCTCCCACGCCTCGGCCACGGTGGTGATGGCCGTGTCGGACGCGCTGCGCAGTACTGATGCGCTGCCCGACCCCATGGACGAAGTCGGCAACACCTTGTGAGTGTCTTCCATCGCGGGCACTGCGAGAGAGCAAGGTTGCAGCAAGTTCAAACATTCGAGTACACAGATAATGCTAGCGCTGCCGGTATATGTGTGTACTCACTGGGCGGGCGGTGGTCGGCCAGCAGCTGGCGCAGCGTGGCGGTGAGCGGCAGCTTGAGCACGTGGTGCGCGAGGTGCGCGGGGTGCGCGGCAGCACGCGGGGCGCCGCCGCCCGCCGCCCAGCGCAGCGCCACCCACACGCGCTCCGCCGACAGCACCAGCCGCAGGATCAGCGCGCGCGTGAACCCTGAGATGCCCTCCGGACCTGCACGCACACAACATGTACATCACTAACATTTGAACAGATAACGGAGCGACTTGAGGTACTTGTGTAGTACCAGCTAACATATTGTAACGTGACAGCTCATTGACGCGCGAGCAGTTACGAGCACACGTCGCAGCGCCAACCCTTCCTGCCTGTTCTGTAACTGTCTGTTCTGATAAATTTCACTCACCGATAGATTCCATAGATTCCAATATATTGTGTAACGTTGAAGCGAACAACTTTTGGTTAGCTGGATGGCACGCCGTCAGCTCGGAGAACAGACGGATCGTACTCTCCTCCAATTGAGCGTACTGAGCATCTTCTTGCCATGTGCTACGATATAAAACGCGACATTAATGTTTATTCATGAAATCACTTTTGGTAAATTTGTTAATTTACTTATATCTTTTTGCAAAAGCAAACTTTCCCACTAGGTTTTATGTTGAATATTAATATTTAATTTAAATAAAAAGTTTTATATGGTACATAGAAAGTCCTAAAACATATATTCGTGGATATATTAAAATTACGACGACACTCACGTATAATTAGGTCTAGGATGACACAACAGCGTGAGCAGAGGTTTCCAGAACACCGCACCGGGTCCACCAAGCCAGTCTTTTAGCCTCTTGGACCAGCATACTGCACGGGCCCATTCGACTAACTGCCATACGCTTTTCATTGACGGCAGATCGGCTGTAAAGAACATTTGTTCAAATATTTGTTTCACTGGGAAAAGAGTCTTCTGAGCAACAACGTAAAGCACATTTTTGAATGCTGTAACATTTAAGTATTCTGTTGGTAAAATGGTTACAGCAAGACATGGTTAGAGAAAAATGAAAAACTTAGCAGTAAGCTGGCAATGGAGTATTAAATTTTCTTTTGTAGTACAGTCCGGCTGTACTGTCAACTATGGCTATTTGACTTACTTATATTTTTAAAAACGTCATTCTATCTTTCAGTCATTGTAGAAAAAATAACTTACCTAATTTTGATTCCTTCTCAGGATCTTTCATTTGAACGTCCTCCTGGGAGCCGTTGCGCTGTTCCTTTATCATTTCTAGTTTTGTTTCGCTGAAGTCTGAAATTACAAATAGTATTGAAAACACAGTCGCTGAGTACTTATTGTAGAATTGGTAATATTGTTAGTTTCGTCAAAAAAAGTCATTGTTCAATTTAAAAAAAATCATGTTCGAGTGTTTTTGGTAACTTTACTATGAAGGATTAAAATATTATGAAAATATTTAGAGGTTTATGGGATATTATTTAAGATAAATTATTTTTGAAAGCTCAATGGGATAGGTCGAGAACAATTAGTCTAGGTGAGACTTATTGGAAGCGTTTGATGACAGACGGTCGTCGTCGAGTCACAAAGCAGATTAAAACTAGAGCAGTTAAAAGCAGCCGGGAACAAATGAGTGTACAGTCTATTCCAAATCTAATTTCGGACAATGTAAACAATCCTCCATATTGCCATTGTCTATGGTTTCATGAATTTACTAGTGATGGGGAAAAGGATGATAAAAATAAAATTAATGTCATCATACATAATTAAATAATAATTTCTCATTCTTTTTTTCTAACATTTTTAAATAATATTACGTTTACTAATACTCTATTTGAGTAATCGATTAATTCTATTTGATTTGTTATTTTTATTACTCCAAATACTTGTATTTATGTTAAATATGGTATTGTATTTTATTGTAACCGTTGACTTATAAACTATAAGATAATAAGACAAACAATTTACCTAATGTATAAATAAATGTAATTTAAATTAAGCATTGACCTCTAATTACAACTATTTGACCACGGACTGAAATGGAATACTGGGATACTTTTGAATATTTTCCCGCCTGATAAAAAATTGTTAAATATTGATTATATGGAATTTGTATGTATGTTACGATTTTATTATACTATATTACAATAAAACAAATGAACTCAGACTTGCGAGGGCAAATGACAAAATATTATGTACCTATGATATGTATTGGTTAAACTTATTTCTTCTGATAAATTACAACATTGGTTTTCAAAGACAATATAGAGTACAGAAAAAATAAAACTGTCAATCATTTTGACGTCATAATTCGACCGCAAAAAGTAATTCGTAATTTTATTAAATAAACTAGATTTGATTATTAATCATTAGTAGAAATAGTTGCAAAATGAAGTATATAGTGAACAGAATGTGTATAAACCCATGTGTCATCGTTTATGGAGTTTTTGATAGAAAAATATTGAAAAAACTGTTTGTTTACATTGTCCGAAAATGGATTTGGTCGATACTGTAAGACCATAAGATGTTCAGTCGATGCATTATATTATGTTTTGAGCGTGTACCCTTGATGGCGTCGACGAGGGCCCGCGGCAGGCGCGAGTGCAGCAGCGCGGCGGTGGCGGCGGGCGACATGGCGGCGGCCGCCACGGTCTGCAGCTGCGCGCCCCGCGCCGCCCACGCCGCGCCGCCGCCGCGCAGCGCGCCCGCCGCGCCCGCCGCGCCCGCCGCGCCCGCCGCTGGAGACTGCACCTTCGTGTCGTCCGTCAGACCCTCCATGCTGTTGTGTGAACGTTTATTATTCTTACATTCATCTAACTCATTCTTAGGCTACTACCAAATCCATCAAACTTTATTTTTACATTCAATAATACGGGACATTTTGAAACATTATCACTATTCCTCTCAAAAATGTTTAAACCGCTATGATAAATTTTTCCGTTTCTATGATACTATCAGTGAAAATTTAACAAAACATAGATAATGTAAAAGTAAAATCTTACCTTTCATCTAGATCCATAGGTATATCCATGTGCTCTAACAGCACCCTAAACAACTCTGGCCGTATGTAGCACATTGAGCATAAAACTGAAAAAATAAAACAAAACAATTACAAAAACAATTGCAATTATGAACTTATTTACATAGGCGTGACGTCATGATGTGTGATGATGACATGGTTCAAAATAAAATGGAATTTATGCTTAAATAACAACATAAAATAGGTAAATAAAATACACTTACTATTGTCGAGTGATTTCTTGAGCAGACTGGTTTCGGGTACTTTCTTAATCCAATCGTATATTAATTCAAACAATTCATCAGTAACTACTGACTCTAAGTCTTGCATCATACGTGTGTCGTTTAATGTCCATAATACCTAAAATTAAACATAACTTATTTAGATTTTCATCATCAGCATAACCTGTGATCGTAATAGCTGAAAATTAGTTTCGTCATAAAAATGGTGTGGGTTCGCGTATTATTAATACCGAGCAAATTTTACGATTTAAATGTAAAGCACTGCTCAAAAAACGAAGGTAAGTAAAAATTTATACGTACGTACGTATACGTGTACGTGCACATTTAATCACGCGTACGCAGGACTCACACAAAACTGGAAATAGTAAATATGTGCAGTATATGTACCTCAGCGAAGGTGTGCGTGAGCGCAGCAGAGGGCAGGTTATTGTCTTTGGCGGCGGCCGTGAGCCAGCGCACGTAGGCGTCCATGGTCCCCTCGGGGCACAGGTGGCACAGCTGGCGCACTAGCTCACACACCGCCCACATGCTGCCGCCCGCGGCGTGCGCCCCGCCCGCCCCACCCGCACCACCCACGCGACTCGCGCCGCCCACTTGGAACGCTGCAAATGCGATATCGAACTTGTTATTACTGTAATGGAAATCTAAACATAACTTAGGGCACAGATATAGAGCAAACACTTAATTGTAGGACCCGCCATCGCCGCGCGCCCCCTGCGACGTAGCCCTCGCTAGGTGAGTGTACTGACCGTGTGCGTGCGCGTGCGCGTCCATGTTGAGCAGCGTGGTGAGCAGCGGCGCGCGCACTTCGAGCGTGTGCCTCGCGGCGGCCAGCAGCGCCTGGTGCGCGTGCTGCGCCGCGGCGCCGCCCGCCGCCACGCAGGCGCACAGCGCCGCCACGGGCCCGCTGCCGCCGCGCGCTACCTGCGACGCCGCCATGTATCCCGAGCGCGTGCACGCAGCGATTATGCACGCCCAGTTGTTGCTGCTGCGAAACAAAAATATTACATAATACTATTCAGGCTCATCATAACCGCACCGCACTGCACCGCTGCAGAACAGCAACGCCTCAAAGAATTCTAAGACTGACCTCACATTGGGCACACGCGTTCCTAGAGCGCATGCGTGACGTGAGCGTCGCGTTCCGCCGACGCGCGGTGCGCGGACGCTGAGCTCAGTGTTATACAATTGCAAGCCTAGCATGTGCCCGGCGCACGCTAGCGTAACGCAATGCAATCGCTCGGCGCGCGCGTAGCTCTTGCGTCGCACACGCGCTCGAGAAACACGTACGCGCATTGTGAGGTCAGTCTAACCGCTAGCCGTGGCCACGCCCCACACACGATGGCCGTGATTTGTTCGTCTTTCGTCGCAATATGGTGTTGCTGGTGAACACCTCGCTGAAGGCGTGCGATTTCTTTATTTTTATTTTTTGTTTAGTTTAAGTATTTAAAAATCATAATTTTTTTACAAGATGACCTCTAACCGATAAAACCAGCTATGCGTTAGATAAAGAGTAAATAATAACTTACGTAGTCGGTTGACTGATGACATGATTGTTGAACGCTGGCGCGGCCAGTAACCTCAGTTGTAGTAGTCCCATGTTGGAAGAGTCTCTTGGTTTGTACAGTCGTATCTGCACGGTGGTGCAGACTATGGGGCGCGCTACTACCAGTCTGATGAAGGTCATGCCTGCGGTACTCTGTGGCGGACCGAGCGGGGCGAGGGTACCGCCGCATCCCGCTTCTACTGCTACTGCGCCTGGACAAGCTGAAGGGAGAATGAATCATGAATATTAGAGTCAGACAAAAGACACGTACGTCAATAAACAAGGCAATGTTGTAGTAGCTTGTGCCTGTGCATGCGTGTTAGAGTGCGGGCGGGTGGGTGTGCGCTAGATACTCACTGGCCAGACTGGTGAGGTGCGGCTGCAGCTGCACTTCATGTAGCTGCACAGCATACGGCAGCGCCAGGGTCAGCGCGAGCGACGCGTCGTCAGCGCTAAAGAAGTGATAGCTCCATGCCGCAGCACGCACGCGCCTAGCTGCGCACGCGCCGCGCGCCGCCTGCCCGCCGCCGCCGTCTAGCAGCACGTCCGCCGCCTGCGCCGTGGGGTTGCCGCACGATACCGAACCTAAGGCACAACTCTTGTATTGTATACTGCACAATACAAAAACGAATGTACACAGTGACATAATAACAGTGTGCCATGGAAATCACTTTCGTTCAAAATATTTACCGATAAAATTATACAATTGTCCTCCATTTGATAGGTTTTTGATTGTGGTAATGAATTGCTAGTTTTCTGTGCAGCAACATGCGCCGTTTAGTTATTTTCGGCCCTGTGTATGACTCTATAAGTACTGAATGCCCTAATATATCAAGCACAATGAAATTTTCAAATTTGCTAAAACTATGTTAACTACTTGCATTGATTGAGTATTAAAAATAAAGTAACAATACAGTAAACAGTATGTATACTAAACAATAATAATGTTTGGTTGTTCAAGATTTGCCAAAACAAATATTGCCATTATATTGTCCGCAAGTTCCATTAAAGTAAACTTTATACATTTGCTATAATTTTCTAATTGAATAAAAATCATTATATCATAAATCTCTCTAAAATAAACATAACTATTAACTTACATAGCGGCGCTATATTGACTAATCCGTTGGTAGTCTCAATGACAGGTGGTTGGTTCTTCTTGTTGTTGGCTGACGCGGGGGTAGACATATTGATCAGTTGAGGTGGTAACTTTAGGTAGTTCATCAGGGACGATACCAGACCCTGGCCACTGCTCGGTCCAGCCTATGTAAAGTAAATTATTACGATTATTGGAGGGTTTATTCGTATGAGTGGCGTCGTCGCAACCTTGCGTCATTTTATGATTTTTAAATGAATTAAGGTCGATTTTAGGAATGTGCTAACATTATAAAATTAGGTGAAAGCTGTATAAAAAGTAAGTAACCATAATGCTTAAAGTTATTTTACATAAAAATAACGCAACGCAAATTTCCAATGTATTATTTGCATATAAATAAAACTGTTAACACAATGATTTCTTACTTTTTATTCAGCTTTCACCTAATTCTAAAATGTTAGCAGAACATATTTTTAAAATATAGCTACGATTAAATTATAAAAATTGAAAACCACGAAATATGATTTATTGCGACGTTGGTGTAAACGCTCTTAATATGCGTTACAGAAATTATCTCTTTGATGATGATGTTGGTGCTAAGTAAATACTCTAAGAACCTTACTACAATAGTAAATTAAGATTGATAATACCTATACCTAGTTATTGTTTTACTTGGCACCAACTTCAAAAGTGTAGAATTTTTTTTAATTATTTCTGATTAAATAAATCAAAATACGAATTACTTTGTGGTAAGTAAATTTATTTTAACTTTTTAGTTTCTTTCAGTTTCCTTCCTGTTTGAAGTCGGTTTTTTTTGGTTTAAAATTATATTACCTTTTGTTTTAAATTACATGTATATTTTACTTTTACTGTATATACCCATCACCACATACTATTACCAATACATATACCATCTACATATATACCAATCTTGCTAGCCATGGTAATGTACTAAAGTTTAGAGGTTAGGAGACATCTCGACCTTGTCAAATAATTGGTTTGTAGTGTGTAGTTCTCTATTAAATACTTTCTTACTACAATACAACATCTGCTAATGTTCTCCTTTTTAACAGACATGTTCTACAATTTTGCAGGCTCATATATTATACTAAAATTTGATGTTAATTTATTCTTTTTTGCATCATTTTGTGTTTATATAAAAACAGAAAAATAATAAAATTTATATACATCTATATAATACTATATAATAATGTAGTCTTACCTGTAATTAGTTGGTTAATAAATAAACAAATGAACTTCTAGTAAGATAATTAAAACATTAATAAATTGTAAGTATATAACATGTTGTATAAGCATTTTTCTTTTATTAAACAATATTATTTCGAAATTGTTAATATTTCATAATATATAAACTGTATATTATACACTATTCACTTTAATCAAACTTAAACAAGTACATTATAATTGTAAATAGTACAAAATTCACACAGCATCAGTAAGACAGACTAATATTCATCTGAGATAATAGTATGCGATCTATGTAGAGTCGTAAACGTAGATAACGAAATGATGTAATCAAAATAGAAACTGCTGAGTGTTTAACTAAGCATACGATAATATTCTAGTGAGGGTGACTGATGATACAGATTATATATAGAGTGACAACTGACATCCGTTTATGTTGAATGACTATTCAAGGTGGAACTATGTTGAAATATTTGACCTTGGAACCATGTGAATAGTCCAACAAAGTAGCTAGAATCGGCGACAGATAGCGTATTTAGTTCTATTCCTACCGCAATAGCTGGATTTAAAGCAGTGAATGTGATCTAGAATGATGTCTTTATTTTTTTTTTTTTATATATTATAGCCTACCAAAGTGACTCCACCCCGCCTGATGGTAAGCAGTCAGTGGAATCCAGAAGTGGCGGCCACTATACCAAAAGCCATCGTCTTAAACTGCTGGTATGGTGGCCTCCACTATGGCGGCTGGGAATGGGGTTAGGGGAAGGGAATGAGGGAGGTGAGGTAAGAGGAAAGGGGGAAATTGGGCCTCCGGCGCTCTCACTCACCGAACGAAACGCAGTAGTACAAATACTACTACTCTTAAGTCAATCTTCTATGAGAGGGTAGTACTTCCCCGGACGATCCGGCCCATTCATGCTGAAATCAGCGTGGATCTACTACCGTACAACTTTATTGTGTACATTGAGCAACTCCTATCTGACTTTCACAACAAACATTACTAAACTACTAAAAGTACCAGAAGATTACGCCTGTCTCCCATTACTGGCTACTGGTATACTGGTAAGCAGAGACTATAGAACGCCATTTGCTGCGATTAAAACATACCTCCTTTGCCTCTTCAACATTCATTAATCTTTTCATACACACGTCGGTTACGGGTGCTTAAATATATATATTTATATTTTAAGTAATGGGAGACAGACGTGAAGTTATGTATGTATGTATGGCAGATTCTAGAATAGGTAAGTGACAGTATTGTACCTGGTGACAAGCGGTCAGTTTTTCAAGAGCCAGCTCCAGACCGCCAGAGTCCAGGAAGGCAACCAAAGCCTTCGGGAAGTCCAGCATACGAATGATGAGCTGCTGCATTGCTTGCGACAGGTTCACTACTTCTTCTCGACCTGTGTCATAAATTATATGTTAGACTTAACTAATTTAGACACGTAAGGCACTACTCACACTTATTCAGCTCGGAAACTTAAACGGATACGTACGTGTCTCCATACAAAATCATTGTTTTCTATGGGCACAAGCTGAATAGAGCTGAATAAAGAGTGGTCACTTAATCATTACCATCATTATATCAGCCGAAAGGCCACCTTGGCCGGACGTGAGATGCTCTTATTCAACAATTGCTCGCCACCACACAGGCACGTAAATAGCTACTTTTCGGTTAAAAATGATGACTTTTTTATAACAGAAAAAAAGAAAGAAATAATGCGTTATAAGTGTAATTACTCCGCCTCTTTAGCTACCGTGATACGACCTGGATAAACGATGACCGAGAGATATCAAAATAATCAATTTCTAAAATCTTTTTTAAATAAGCGTGTTATATTTTGCAATTTTCCATATATAAGTAAAGTTATAAATAATAGTAAAATTTTATAATTGGTATAAAAAAAAATGTAATAAAAATAACTTACGTAAGAACTCCATAAGGCTAGGGACCATGAGCGCTGGATTAGAGGCGATGGTGGCCATGTGCGCCACTAACCAGAACACTTCTTCTTTTAGGGATGATGGCTCGGAGCTCACACCTGAGAATACATCAGTGCATTAGTTACAAGATACAGGTTCTGTAGGTTTAAGACAAAGCCTAATGACCTTCAATTAACAAATGAAGTTTTATTTTACGGTTACAAGGAACACGGGCATAGCTTACCTAAGTTACATGTAGGATTGTGGATATAATTACTTACCAGAATTCAATGCGGCGGTGTTCAATCCGTCGCACATGGACAAGGTCATGTAGAACTTCTGCATTATCTGATGGTTTTGGAGAACTGTTGACAAGATACAGTATAGGGTAAAAAAAAGGCAACAGTTAACAAATCTAATGTCATTATTTTAGCAATGCACAAATGTATTACAACATCGTCTCTTTTTTCAATCAATAAACAATATATTTCGAGTGGCCTAATATTTCGTATATAAATCACTATCTACGAGAAGCGGTTTCACCCGCGTCTTTGCTTACTGCTCTGATCCCATCGCCAATAGCGTGATGTGACATAGCCTGTAACCTTCCTCAGGAACTGAGCCATCGAACGCAAAAATAATTATTCAAATCTGACCGGGAGTTCCAAAGATTAGTGCGTTCAAACAAACAAACAAAAAAACTTTTCCGCTTTATATGTAAAGATTATTGTCGTATTTACCAGTGTCGGCGAAGCACGGCGTCCTCGCGGCCTGTTGTTTCCTCTCGTCTTCAACGTTAGTAGCCTCAGGCGCGGCGCTGTTCTGCGCTTTGCTCTCATCCGTCTGCGACTGCTCGGAGCTCGCCGACACCGACGGGCTCGACGACGACTGTATACGACAATATTATATTATAACCTTGTTAAAAATATTTTTTATATTGATCTGTGTCGGTGTAACTGACGGTTTATCTTAACGGTGTTAAGCTAATAAACGTATAGATAATTATAAATAAAATTACCATTTTTAAATAGCTTTAAAAATTAGACAATGTTGTTCAGTTCAGTTTAAATCACTATTAAGTGTTGAACAAATTATTTATATTTCTTAGTAATGGCAGCTTACTCATAACCACAGAGAACTAGGGAATCCCGGCCCAAAGATGTTTATAATTTTTTTTGATATAAGAAAATATTAAAATATAAATTTTCCTGATATATGGTAATGTTTTAAGCATTTATGTTTATTTAAAAATTTAAGTGTATAATTGTACTTATACTTACTTATCTTTTATCTAAGTAATAGTTTTATGAAACTGCCGTATTTCGTAGATGGTTTCTAATATTTTTAAGTTATTTGGTATAATTATAATGATTTGGTGTTAAATTCTATTAAAAGTTCTTTTATTTTTAAATTCTCAATGAGATAGAAATGAAATCGTTGTTGCCTTATAATAGATACAATTATTTTTTAAGAGGTTAGGTTAAAATTTGGCCAGCGTTACAGTAACGCGAGTGTGTGTTAGTGTAGTGAGGAGACGAGGGTAATCATCACAGAAGAACATTTATTGTGGAGCGTGAGGTCCTTCCAACCATACAAGGCTGCTGGACCAGACGAAATCTTCCCGAAAATGTTACAGACAGCCATCAGACACATAAGTAAAGATCTACTTACTCTATAAAACAGTAACATCATAACCAAGTACATCCCAAGTGGAGAGAGGTAAAATCCTTCAGATGCATCAGCCTCTCCTCATTCATACTTAAGACATTGGAGAAAATCCTAGATAGGCTAATAAGAGAACAAATAGAGAAAAGCAATCTCCATTGCACTTAAACCAACATGCGTATATGGAAGGCAAGTCAACCGAAACGGCCCTACATAATTTGGTCATTAGAGTGCAAAGATCAATAACCAATCAAGAATACGCATTAGGCTGCTTCTTTGACGTTGAGGGTGCATTCGACAAAGCAACCCCCGAATCAATAGAGGACACCCGAAATCGCGAAGGCATTGACAAAGACTTATCAGGCTGGGTGAAAAAATGCTAAAACACCGGCAGATACAAGCAGACCTAGCAGGAATAACCCACAAAGTGGTGGCAAAAAGAGGTTTTCCAGAGGGGGGATGCCTATCTCCACTGCTGTGGTGCCTGCTAATAGATGAATTAATAAACAAGATAAATGGGATGCATATATATATATGCAAGTCTATTCCGACGACGGCGTGCTCCTAGTCACAGGCAAAGTCCTCAGTATTATGTGCGAAATCATGAACAAAGGCTTAAGAGCAGCATTACCATGGTGCAGGAGCAAGGGTCTCGACCTGAACCCTGACAAAACCAAACTAGTTTTGTTCACAAACAAGCGAAATATAGGACGAGCTGGACCAGTGCGACTAGACAACCAAGACTTAAAAAAAGTCAAGGAGGTCAAATATTTAGAAGTAACACTGGACAGTAAGCTAACGTTCAAGACTCACATTAGTAACTTATGCGCAAAAGCCAAAATGGCAATGATGCAGTGCAAAAGGATAATAGGAATAACCTGGGAAATCAAACCAGCAATAGTAACATGGATATACAAGGCAATAATTCTGCCAAGAATCCTACATGGAGCCCTGGTATGGTGGCACAAGGCTGCCCTAGGGAAAACTAAACCAGAACTAGACAAAGTAGAAAGGCTAGCCGCTCTCATGACCACTGGCGCGATGAAGACGACACCAACAGTCGCGCTCGAGATCATATTAGGGCTGAACTCCTTGGACTTAGAAATTAAAACGAAAGCAACCGAACAATGGTTCAAATTCAGAAGCACTGACCTATGGACCGGAAACTACATAGACGCAGGTCACGCACGTATAAGCAAAAACTACGAAGAAAGATTGTCAATGATCCTATCCAAAAACGATCTTATCAGAAAGGAGAAAAATATTTGACAAGAAATACAGAATACAAATAGGCACACGAGATGAGTGGCGGATAGACTCCAGTGGCACTATCTGCTACACAGACGGCTCAAGAAAGGAACTGACGTAGCTATCTGGTTCCGGAGTGCACATAAAAAGTGTAGACGGGACAGATATAAACAAGTCGATACCTCTTAGAAGATTTGCAAGTGTCTTTCAAGCAGAGATATATGCGATAAAGGAATGGGCGGAAATAGTGGAACACCTGACCAATACGGGAAAGGTAACCAACCATCTACAGCGATAGCCAAACCGCGCTGAGAGCACTTGACAAAGTGGAGACAACATTAGCAATAGTCAAGGAATGCAAAAAGTTATTAGACAGGCTGGCCCAGAAAGCCGACCTGGCGATTGTCTGGGCTGGGACACGAGGGAAACACGGACAACGAGCTGGCGGACGAACTAGCCAGAGAAGGCGCTGATGAAAACCTGGTGGGACCGGAACCACGGCTGCCTATAGCGCACAAAATCACCAAAGGTGTAATCAGCCATAGTATTAAAACAGAAACCAACCGCAGATGGAGAGCTTCGACTGAAATGAGGCAGTCGAAAATCTTCATCAAGGGCATGGACAAGAAAAGGACGAGTCACATCATGAAACTCCCAAGGGGAAATATGAGGCTCGCCATAGAGGTTATAACAGGACACTGTCGACTAAATAGACAGTGCATGGAAAACAAAGAAACAAGTTTCCACCTGCTGGCAGAATGCCCCATGTACTCACTGATTAGATGGGAACTTCTGGGATCGGACAGACTGGACGAGGTAAACATAAATCTGAAGTTGGAACAGATGATCAGATTTATCAAGGATACAAGAAGGTTTGACGGGGTGCCGTGAAAAAGCTGGATCAACCACACTCTCCCCAAGGCAAGAACTCGTCCGTCCGGCTGCCGGCGTCCACGCTGGAAATAATAATAGTGTAGTGAGTAATACTCGCCTGCGTGGAGGCGGTGGAGGCGGTGGAGGCGGCGGAAGGCGCGGCAGGCGCGGCGGGCGCGGCGGGCGCGGCGGGCGCGGCCAGCAGCTTGCGGCAGTAGTGCAGCAGCTGCTGGTGCACGGCGCGGCGCAGCGGCGCCCGGCGCGCGCCCGCGCCGCCGCCCGCCAGCACGTCGGCCAGCAGCCCCGACAGGCGCGCCTCCGAGCCGCCCGCGCCGCGCCAGCCGCTGCTCTCGCGCACCCACTGCGACGACTGGTGCGCTGCGCACACGACAACACACACATCATTATGTTTTTACCTATTGTATTTTACGTTATATAATTTACTACTCAACTAAGATAACATACAATAAAAAAAATCTGTGGCACTCGGAGACTGCCGCGGTAAAGCTATTGCATAGTATTTTTTATCAAGTTATGCAATTATAATTATTTATTTATTTTTTATTTATGCAGTATTTTTTTTCTTTGATATTAATTCAAGTTTTTCTTTGATATTAATTCAAGTTACACTTTTTGAGCGTGGTGACCGATAAAAAACATTTTTTTTCTTTTATTGAATAAATGAGAATACATGTAGGTTATTCAGAAATTTTTATCATCCTACTAAGTATTTTTAATCCGAAAAAGAATAAAACTGGGACGTTACATTACATTGATGCATTATTACACGTTATTAAAATTTTAGTTTCATTTCTATAGTTCTACCAGATAAAATTCGCAAATGTGACAAAATATTTGGTTTATGTGTGGTAAAAATTAGCGTCACTAGTGTTTATCCTGAGAAATAAATTGCAAACGCTCGGCTGAGCTACATGGTAGGCGGAATGGGGGGGTGTTGGGTTTTATTTTCGTTACGGAATTTCTTAATTCGGTCGCCGCGCTCAAAGCTCGCGATAAAAGCTATGCAATAGCCTAAAAACTTTATTTTAGAGATATAAATTTGAAAAACGCTTCTTCGAATTTATGTTTCATAATTTCATAAAAATATATATTATTATTTTTTAATATTTTTTATTTATTAGTCTACCAAAGTGACTCCACCCCGCCTGATGGTAAGCAGTCAGTGGAATTCAGAAGTGGAGGCCACCATACCAGCAGTTTAAGACGATAGCTTTTGGTATGGTGGCCTGGTGGCTATGGCGGCTGGGAATGGGGTTAGAGGAAGGGAATGAGGGAGGTGAGGAAAGAGGAAAGGGGGGAAATTAGGCCTCCGGCACTCTCACTCACCGAACGAAACGCAGTAGTAAGGATACTACTACTTTTAAGTCGATCGTCTATGAGAGGGTAGTACTTCCCCGGACGATCCGGCCCATTCATGCTGAAACCAGCGTGGATCTACTACCGCCTTATTTGTCAATTCAAAGTTATTATAAAAAATAGAAGGAAAAGTAAAAAAAATCTGATCAGGTACGAGTTAAACTCGTATATCAAGGGTTCCGTACAAACTTATAGTCAATAGTAAAAAACACAAATGGCCATATATCTATTGACTGCATTGACATAATATTTTATACAAGAGAGTATTTAACACAAATATTAACTTAATACTTCTTCGCATAAGTTACGTTTATCTTTTAAGGATTTAACAAAAAGTAGTAGTTTTCAATGCCATTATTATAAAAAAGATGAGCAAATGTATGAGTATAGATATAAAGTTGGGTGCGAGTGAGTAAGTATGGCGACATACCGACGGTGGTGATGAGCTGCAGCGCGTGGTGGTGGTGGCGCGCGGCGAGCACCTGCAGCATGGGCGTGGCCAGGCGCAGCAGCGTGGCCTGCAGGTCGTAGGCGTGGCCCGCGTCGGCGCCGCGCCGCCACACGCCGCACACCGCGCGCAGCGCCGCCAGCGCGCCGCCCGCGCCGCGCGCGCACACCACGCGCGACACCACCGAGTGCAGCGCGCTGGCCGCGCCCGCGCCCGCGCCGATCAGGCAGCCGCCCTGCGCACGCGCACGCTACAGTACCGGTCTAGGCGCACCGTCACGTGCTATGCGCACACGTCAGTGCCAACAACGACACATGCAATCATTTTTACTACATTTGGAATTCCTATCGCAATTTTACGTACTTGAAGGTACTCGCACTCGAGGAACGCGTACGCAAAATGTCATTATCATCCTCTATATCAGCCGAAAGACGTCCACTGCTGGACATAGGTCTCTCCCAATTTTCGCCACTTTGGCCAATCGTGAGCCGCCCTTATCCATCGGTTGCCCATCACCCTTATAAGGTCTACCTTGTGAGAGGTCAACGCTGCGGCTTCCGGTTCATGGTCGTCACTCTAGAAGCTCTCTGCCCCACGCTAAATGTTGTCAGGCAAAAATAACACGAGCAAGATGCGAGGAACGTATGCGATGCGCTGTGCATATATTTCAAGATCAAGAAATTGATACACTGAAATGTACGTATATAATAATATCCGTAGTAAGTTCTTATGCCAGCAAACGGCGTCATATGACTAAATCTATTAAGGGATATTATCTCTAATAGACACAAGTATAATACGACAACAACAACGCTACATATTCAATAACATACCAAGTAAGGCTCCGATGATGCGACAGCGCCGTCCGTGTTCACGTTCATTGTGATAAACTTTACAATAGCCGGTACAAAGTGTTCACATTCCAGTATTACTCGACCCATCGTTTGTGTACTACTTCCTTCAGTCTGTGAAACAGGTAAATAAATTTAAACATTAAAACAAGTAAGTTAGAGTACAAAGTCATACAGCAAAATATTTTTTTAGCGTATTTACCTGTAATGGTAAACTTGCAATCCACGCTAACGCCTGCATTGACAACACCCAGCATCGTAATGATATGTTTTCTAATCTGAAAAAGATAAATATATAAACAACTGCAATTCTCTCTCTTTCAATAATTGTACTATACAAATAAGTAAATAAATATTATCAAACCTAATAAAATTCTCATCATGAAAGGTTTTTTTTTCTACAATCTATATTATGCAAAAATGTCCTCTACTATGACGACTTAAGAAGGCGGAATAGGATTGAGAAAAAAATGGCAACCAAGGAGGTAATTTGGCATTTGGCTAGACACACATAAGTATATACTTCTAAAATTAACACTTTTTATTAACATTTTTTGAATCTACCTGGCCGTGGAGACCTGTACTTGATTAGTAGTTTTTTTTAATTAAGTAAATAAAGGAAAAAATAAAACTTTCCTAGCATTTTTTATATTTAAATTACATAGCTTATTATTTTTAGTAATATATTTCACAGTACTAACGTGCAAAGTGAGTGTAAGAGCGCGTTGACGGTGTCGGAAGCGAGTCGAATCCGCGGCGTATCTGCGGGCACTGCCAGCGTGGCGAGCGACCACGCGCCGCCGCTACCCCATGCAGAGCCGTTTAGGGTTAGCCATAGAGATATCACGTTCTCCATGAATGTGCAGTCCATCTAGGAACGTTAATTAATCAATATAATATATGATGTCAAACATTATCGAGTTGCAAAGATCTATTGGATTTTCTAAATGCGTTGGTTAGTCATTTATATTACATATTTTAGAACAAATTTAAACAATATCATTGATATGATATTTGATTGCCTTATTTTAAACCTTTTTGTTCACTCTATTCTTAGGTTACCATTACTTTAAATATAGATAAATCGGTAAAATGTGGTACTATAACATGTCTTACCTGGTAATGAAACTCGAGCGCAAGATGTCTGAATACGTCATAGAGCGTGTGCGTGAGTGGCGGATGGTGTCGCTGGTGCGTGGGCGACTGCTGCGCGGGCTGTGCGGGCGCGGCCGGTGACGTAGGCGCGGCGGGCGACGAGGGGGAGGTGGGCGTGGTGGGCGCTACTGGGCGGGGCGGGGCTATAGTGGGCGGGGCTTTGACAGCGGCGGCCAACGCGCCCGCCGTGCGTAGAAGTGCACGTCGAGCGTGCGCCTCGCCTGCGCCACCACAGCCGCCGCCCGCTGCTTCTGCGCGAGCGTCCGCGCATACAGATACGTTACTGTGCGATAAAATAAATCGTTATGACAATTACATTGAATATTATTGACACGGGGTAAATAATAGTTAAGTTTGAAATAGTCATTAAGTTTGAATTACCTGCCTCAAGCGGGTGTAGTAAAGGATGCTTGTGTCTTCTCTTTGTGATACCAGGTCTTTACCTATCAGAATTACTGTAGTGGACTATTACTTTTTAAAAAATAACTATACCTAAGCATTAACAGGTAACTTACTAGTAAGTATTTTTGACGATCAATGCTTATGCTTCTGTATATGAGAAGAGGCCTTTCCACGCAGGGGAATGATAACGAACTGGTATGATAATGATAATATTAAGAACATTTCCAATTACCTGGAACTATTATCCACAACGATCTTTGCCCTGCTCGTCTCCTTTTTGACAGTGTCGATGAAATACTGTTCCAACTTCTCCTCTGAAGACTCCGAGTCATCAGATTCTGCCACTTGAGTCAGCTGTTCTTCCACGTCCAAATCTTGGGAAAGAATAGATCGTTGTTATTATTTATAACTCATTTTCTATATTTGGTAACTATGGCTACCAGTAAGCTTCAAGCTTAACACACATAAAAAGTAAAATACACTAGGCGCATCGGCATCTTTGTTCGTAAGTCGAACATAACTATTTAATATCACCAACAATAGAAAAGGTAGCTTTGATTAGTATTATATTTGAGAAAGTTACACTAAGTTAAAAACATAGAACATGAAACGCCACTTACTTCTAATTAGTACCTACAGCTTGAAAATTATCTAACAACCAATTTTTATCACCCTATTTTTGAATGACACGTTCAGTGCGTTCACTTTTACATACGATTACTTAAATGATATTGGTAAGAACCTAATTAACGTTAATATGTGTATTTTTAGGCATTGATATTCGATCTCAATTTCTGAAACAAAGCTGTGCTAACTAAAAAAGAAGTCATATAATTACGAAATGGCCCGTGCGTCATGCTCGTGAACGGGTGCTACTTGGGATGACTGGTCAATCTTGGCATGGCATACATTTAATATTCAATCCAGTATTACCTTGTCGTTCAATGTGACCAGGGGGTGCATTTACCAGTTTAATTAAAATACGTAGTCAAATTACCATACTAGTTGAAACTAAATAATTGAAATCCTCGTTTTCTTTCTTTCTTTAATCTTAGTATTATATTAATTAGTTAATTTGTATTAATTACTTTGTATGGTTCTTTGGTTACGTTGAGTGTTTAAATTGTAACTCATTCAAATAACTGTAATTATCTGGCGATTGAAAAGAGTGGCGTGAGTTTCTTGCCAGTTCTTCTCACAGCTCTACCTCGTCAGCGAACTGGCTGTAGGTCAATTGGCTGACAAAATGTAATGTTGACTTTTCATAAGCATCATAATTTATGATCTAAATGAAATAAATGCTTTGACTTTGACTTTGACTTTTAAATATCCTATGACTTTTTCTACTGAGAGTTTCCTAAGTAGGTCAGTGTGTTTTAAGTATATGTTTTAATAAACGAAAAAAACAATTCTACCAAAATGGCAGGTCTGGCAACAGTGTAGGTAAAAGTAAAATAAAAACGAAATCCAAAAATAGACTAAGCAAACACAACCAAAATAAATAATCTGAGGACCGAGTGCGAGTTTCTTTTACGATAACGCAATCGACACGTTTATGACGTTCGGTGCTCCCATCGGTCCGCTCCCAGCTCTTAATCAATCAGAGAGCCAAACGCGGTAAACGTTTCGATCGCGTTAACGTAAAAACAACTCGCACTCGGCACCCAGATGTAACCAAACTAAAGATAAAGCAAAATAAAAAAAAACCTGCAGTTGAGTGTTATTCTTTGAAAACTTGTTTTGCCCTTGATCTAACGCTACAGAGTAATCTAACACTACAGAGGAATCCCCTTTTGGAACTATTTATTGTCTTCATAACATAACTGATTAACATTTTCCGGGAAAGTAAACGGATATGGCCGTGATGACAATAAAACATGTATTGTGTCTACAGTAGTGTCGATAAAGGGTAAATCTTAAATAGTTTTTAACATGGCTATATGGGGAAAATCAGCTGTCATTAAGATCACACAAGGTTGATTATTGCGCTGTGTGAATGTGGTAGAATATTATTAATATCATTAATAAAAATGCTTGAGCCTCAAAAATCATAATGAAAAGAGCATGAGCACGACAAGATATACAAGAATTAAAAGCTCTTTTGTTGTAACAATATAGGTAAATGTTATCTCACTCAAAATTCATGGCCGTGCATAAAATTCTAGATTTTCTATAAGGTACACAAAATGTTAATGTTGCGTGCTATGCAATCGTATAGCGCTTTATGTGGTATGAAAACACGCTACATATCAGTGCAAACCGAACAAAGCTCACGACAAACAGATAATATAGACTTAAGGATAGCACACTGCGCGGCAGCTGTAAGCAGTAACCCACGCCACTAAATGGGATAAGTATGATGTAATACTATCACACACAAGCTCTGCCTAGTGAGTTGTTTTTACGTTAACGTAACCGAAACGTATACCGCGTTTGGCTCTATGATTGGTTAAGAGCGCGGAGCGGGCCAATCGGAGCACCAATCGTCTTAGGGTGTTACTACACCAATCGATCGATCGACGTCGACTTTTCTATTCTGCTATTGATCGATGGCGTCGATCGACGATCGATCGATCGATTGGTGGTAACACATCCTTAAACGTGTCGATCGCGTTAACGTAAAACAAACTCGTACGCTCGGCTCGGCGTCGCAAAATAGTAGTAATGTACAAGTTTATATAGAAGCACTTTCGCGCCTGGCGTCACGTCTCCTATGTCAACTAGTACATTTACAACCATCCACGGCACGTCGCCGTTCCGCCCCGCTGTCTGAACACATTTTAAGAGCGTTTAAGCCTCATGGGTGGCAACATGCTGCAACTTGAGTTTCAAATGTATTATTTGCATATAAATAGAACTGTTTACAGTTCTATTTATATGCAAAGCAATGATTTCTTGTTTTCTATAAAGCTTTCATCTAATTCTAGCATGTTAGCAGAACATATTTTTAAAATATAGCTGGTTTTAAATGATAAAAATTGTAAATCAAGAAATATGACACTAAATTGCGACGTTGACATTCATAACGCGTAAACCCTCTTAAACCTTAAAAAGCAAGTCTCTATTTTCTGCAAGTAAATCTATACTAAATTGCAGAAGCCTGAATCACTAATATATTATTATGTATATTGTCATTAAAGCTCGTTACAATCAGCTAGTTAGTAGCTTATTAACATACCCAATTAATAGCCAGAAGAGTAATAATGATAGATGCTTGGGAAAGACCTTCACCAGTTTGTTCGTAAAATATCGGGGATCAAAGCATTAAGCAACTTACCCAGGCTCTTTAAACAGTACAGTAATAAATTATGATAAATTTTAATGCGTAGCATTAGCAAGTTACTGTACTTAGTGTGTAACGGGTTTAAGTGTATCATAGACGGGAGGGTATGTTTGTTAGAAACTAAATAATATTTTCCCAATTTAAAGCCAATAAATAAGCAGGTGTTCTACAGTTTAGCTAAGCGATGTGAGACACTGCCGCGTAGTGTGTTTCATCCTTTGTAATGTATTGCTTACTTGCTAAATTGAGACCTGCTGTCAATAGTTTGGGCTTGCTAAAGTTGATAGTCTTCGCCAGACCAAAACTATCCGCTAACAGATCTGCAATGAACAACAGAGCAGGTCAATTCTGCTTAATTTAACTATCTAGGATGAATATTTGATGTTTAAAACGCCGATTCAAAAACCAAATTTTGCCGCAATGATTATGAAAAATGTCGGAAAATTTTTGATATACTCATGTAGTATCCGGAAATATGCGGTTTTCACTGATGTGTAGATAAATAAGTATAGAAACCATGTTTGGTCACTAATGATTATTTTGTTGACAAGAACTACTGCTTCAAAATCATGCTTGTGTTGACACAGGTGTAGTAAGTGTTATTTGAAATAGTAGCGAAGTGTGCTTGATTTATTGAAACTACACAATTAACCTAGAGTCGAGAAAAAGACTGAGTTTACAGGTTCATACAAAATATGCGGCTGGACAGTGTTATTATGAATTTACTTATATTTTTTTTTATATATGAGCCTTCCAAAGTGACTCCACTCTGCCCGATGGTAAGCGATCAGTGGAATCCAGAAGTGGTGGACACCATTGCAAAAGTCAAACTACTGGTATGATGGCTTCTACTATGGCAGCTTAGTGAGATGCTTTTTCTTCTTGCACAAAACACAATGTAAATAAACAAAAGACGACTTAATGCCAGAGGCGTTCCCTTCCTGATGATATTACCTAATCTCTACCAGTCAACCTTTGGGTGATGCAGAAATAAAACTAGAAAGGTGCATTCTCAATTTAAAACAAAACTTGTAAGACAATCATTTTGCTTTCTTAGAGGACTTTCAAACATTAAATATGTATTAATGGTTGGTGGTTTATACATGGGTAAATTTCAAAAATAGTAATCAAATCAAGTGAATTATTATGACTCATTAAAAGCTCATATTTTCAATCCCTCTAAATGCAAGTAGGTCGAAATTCGTCTGAAGACAGATTTTCTTGACAACGAGCTTGTTATCATTTTAGTATTAAAAACAGTTTGACAGTTTTAAGCGAATTATCAGCAAAATGGGTCTTGATATAATTGGTTCGATTGTACCTATAATATTAGTCGCACTGGACCAAAAGCATCGCTATACAAAATTATAGACAATATGCCATCCATACTAACGCGAAAGTAACTCTGTCAGTCTGTTACACTTTCACGCCTAAACCACTGAACCGTTTGTGATAAAATTTGGTGGAGATAAAATAGACTTCAAGGAAATGAAAAATGAACGTTTGTATGAAAAATGCGATAACAGTTTGTACTTTTATATACAAGACGATGCCAAACTACCTTGACCTTAACAAACATTTAAAACATTCTTGTATCAAATATTTTACAGTACGTGTAAATTGAACCTTATGGTAGAGCAAATAGACTTGAATAGTACATATTTAGAAGTGAATAGTAAGTATAAACTACTCCATATAGAAATATGTTTAAAACTTGTTATTAAAAATGTGTTCTTAATGCAGTGATAAACATTTTAAGTTGTAATACAGCATTAACGTAATTATCACTAGGTGCTTGTCTCGTAAAAGAGCAGACATAAACATATTTGAAATTAAATTTGTTAAGTCTGATGGACCGACGACGTTATAAGGGTGGCGGGCAACCGATGGATGAGGGCGGCGTACGACCGGCTGATGTGGTGAAAATTGGGGGAGGCCTATATCCAGCAGTGGACGTTTTTTAGCTGATATGATGAGTCACTTTTATATGCGTTTTAGTGAAAGAAATATTGTTAAGTCTTAATTAAATCAGTCAGGTAATGATATATATATTTTAGAGCAATGTATATTTACAAGAAGATATAATATCGTCTATAATACATCAAGTTACTTTGTACATAAGTTACTTACAAACTATACAAACAGGTTAGCTACTTTTTCATATATAAAAGCTTATATCGAGTATTTTATCAAAGTTAAACAGACAATATTAGTGTACAATTTGGGTTGAACCGCGCCTGGCAGCACGATACCGCATTTTGTTCTTTTGTTTCTATCGTCTTCTGACACGAAGAATAGTCATTTACTAGAGTGAGAAAGAGCGAGAGCACGCGTCGCATTTTTGCTCTTTTTAGTGAGAGAAAAGGTTAGTTAGAAGCATAAAAATGTGCGGCGTCGTGCTACTAAATGTGGTTACATCTTTTCACTTTTCTACTAAGAAAAGACAGATCGAAATATATGTCGAAGTAGCTACTCTGTAATATAAAGGTGTTGATGTACTAACCAGCGACAGTAGGTCCCTTGTACTTCCTGAGCGACTTGCCGAAGTGCGGCGCAGTGGCGGTGTGCACGCGGATGACGCGCGACGACCCCGCGCCGCACCACGCCTCCTCGTTGGGGGGGCTCGAGGGGGACTCGCCGCTCTCGTATTCCACTAAGTCCTGATCGAAGGAAACGATGATTTAAGATTACCTTCCGGTACGCGTATACGGTCGTTTCGACGAACGCGGATACGAGATTTCGGCGTGTTTGCACAAATCGGTAGAGTCTAAGCGTATCTCGAGGTTCGCGAGGCACATGTGACAAAAAATTATATTGAAGTACATGCTGTTAGCGATACTTATACATTATTTTTGAGATATTTTATGACGAAGTGTTGACATTAAAACGCTTTTACGTAAGACGGGATTTTGAGATACAAATCATTCCTTGACTTTTATGGAGGTTGATTTGATTATAAGTGGGTACATATTTTGATACAAGTTTACATGGATTGTAGCTATAACTGAAATATAAATACAGCACTTACTTGTAGCAATGTGGTGAGAGCGTGTCGAGGCCACGGCGGCAGTGTGACGGCGAGTCGAGCTAGGCCGAGTATACACGACGGGTCGAGTAAACTCGCACCTCCGGATAACGCACATAGACGACCGACCACCTAGATATAAATAGATTCTTTAACCATTTACGTATGTATTTTTATGTAGTTTAGACAACAATCGATATTACATAAAAAAAGTTTAATAAGATGGATGTAATAGAAAAATAATTTTGTTTAATGTAGTAACAAAAATCTATAAAGTCACTAAGGCTTTTAACAAGTACCATAGTTAGCGAACCTGGAACTTAAGTTTTATGAACGTTATGTAATAAGTGGCACAAAATAAGAAAGCTGCGTACCTTGGCGGCGAGCATGAGCGCGTCGGCGTGCGTGTTGGTGTCGGCGTCCAGCATGTGCGTGACGAGCGCGTGCGCCAGGCGCGACGCCAGCGCGGCGCTCAGCGGGCGCGCGCGCGCCGGCCCCGCGCCCGCGCCCGCCCCGCGCGACCCGCCGCGCTTGCCCACCATCGCCATGCGCGCCTTCAGGCTCAGCCGCGCGCGCTGCACACATATAATACATTACTTTCTATTGACTATTGAAACAATTATTGCTTCTTCTTAGCGTGTCGATGGCAATTAGATTTTGTCAGACCAGAACTCAGCTACAGATATTGCGTTATCTGTAGCGTCGAACAAACAAACAATTAATGCTGAAAAGTTATTAAGCCAAAATTCGCCTACATATTCTATAATTTTGACATAAATTAAGCCTGTAATCATTTGTCAATGACCGCAGGCCGTATCCAATGTGACAAACGCTGTAATAACAAAATAATTTAAATCAAATAATGCTTAAGTAACAGAAATATTCATCAATGTTACCAAAGTAACAGTGTCAATGTAACAAAAGCACATATCGGCAGTTACCTGTTGGTCCTCAAGCGCGACCTGTATGCCCCTCCTTGCAGCCTCAAGCTCCTGCATTTGATGTAACAGCTTCTTGTGCAGCTTGCGACGATGCAGCTTGCACTCCGCCGTGCGCGGCGACGCTGAATCTGTGCCAGAGCCGCCGCACGAGCCGCCCGCGCGACCGCCCGTTACCCAGTCCCATCTAAGCATAATAATATCACATACTAATATATAAAGGAAATTAATTCGTTTGTTTGCTCTAACCTCTAGAACTACCAGTCGGATTTATATAATTCCTTTTGGATTTGATAACCCAGTTCTTAATAAAGGCTATGTAACATCACGTTACGAGCGACGGCAACAAAGCAATAACCAAATATATAGTAACTTAAAACGCGAGTAAAACTGCGCTGCGAACAGCTAGCGCCACATCTAATACTACTATACAAGTAATATAATATCTAACCTGGCATGTCTATTAGAGTGTGCAGCCACAGTATCTAGTACAGCGGCTAACGCAGTAAGTACGGCGGCCGTCACAGCGGGCTGGGGATGAGTCGACCGCACTAGTTCCAGCGCTCTCGATGCTAATGCGGGCGCTACACCTATCTCCGAGCTGCCGTGAGCGAACAGACTCTTGCGGCACATGTAAATAATCAGCACCAAACACCTGTTGGAATACATACGATCATTATATTGTACAATGAGTGTGTTTAGAAAAATTGTCGCCACCAGTTGGCGCTACTGTGGTAAAAGGTCTTCCATTTTGACAGCGCTATCAAACAAATATTTTTCAGTGTTTCTTTCGGAAAATTAAATGTTTGCTTAAGGATAAAGGAAGAAAATAGCTAAGGTTTTCCAAAATGGCGCCCACGAGGTGGCAGCACCGACTAATCAGGTCTAGCTGTCAAGCGCTTTTTGAAAGTTAACCTCTGATTGGCTCAATATGACAGTATCATTGAACCAACAAAATCATGTTCTTGTGTTTAAAACTTTCAAGTAAGATCAATCGTTTAGAATGCATTGGTTTTTGTAGGGGATAATTCTACATTAATAGCCGATATGATGTCGGGTCGATTCTATTGGGATGATGAAATAAAACCGTCCGATTTGAATGTTAGATTAACACTGATTTATTGAATTATAATGTCATTATAAGTTAACATCATTTGCAATAATTGTAATACGACAAACATGATGCGTGTGCAGAATGCACGCCGCGCGAATCGTTAGAATAATGTACGGTTCCGTACATCCTGCCCGCCCAAACGGGAACAGCTAAAATGATAATGATCATGAAGATGAAGTTACAAACAACAAAATGATATTAAGTGAATAAATGATATGAACGGATGTTAGATGATGAGTAATGACAAGGTGATTGAACAATACTTTTTTTTTTTTTTTTATATTATTCTAATAAGTCTACGCACTATCACGCACTTAATTTTCCACTTAATCATCACTGTGGAGCGAATCCACTGAACGCGAGAAATGTGGCGAGGTCGCCTTATCTACACCACTTATTTTAAACCTTTCACTGCACTTTTGCACTGATTCCGCTAAACCAGGTACCATCGGCACCATATGTGCCGGCGTGATGGTCACCGGTCCCTCCCCAGTAGCCTCCTGGCCCTGGGGGACCAGCGACGGTGATGCTCCGCCCGTAGCTCGATGTCTCCTGATGAAGTAAACGATGACTCCGCCCAAGATGATAATCGCAGCCACACTGACATATTGTACAGTGTAGTGATGTACGTTATGAATGCTAAGATTTGTAGAGGACTGTTCCTTAACCTCGTCAATCTGAGCCTTTAACTTGTCCCAAATAAGTTGGTGATCTTCAACCTCGCTGAAGTTAACTGGTGCCGACGTTCTCATGATCTGATTAAGTACAGACACCTCTGGGACATCGATATGATGTTGAATATTTAAATGATTCACAAAGTTATTATGAGCATAAATACTAAAGGTATCGCCTTTCAGTGTGCATCCTTGACCTAGGGTAATAATCGCATTGCCTACAAGGTTGACCATTGTTACTCCGTCGGTACAAATAATGCGGACTCGGCATTCCGGGCAACATGTATACAACCAGGTGTTTGGTCTGTGTAACTTGATCCATTGCTGTTCACATGACGATTTTTCTGACTGGCATAATTGCTTTTGATTAATGATTTTTATTTCACAGATAGACTGTTTTATTTTTAGATCGTAAATGGGCATGTTTAATGAGCATATAAGATTATTGTTTGGAACTTGACTGCATGATTGTAGATCTGCTTCTGTCAGAAGGAATGCTGTATCTTTGCGCAGATTGTAGGCTATATAAGGTACCGATGGCAAGAGACGGTAGTACTGTGTTTCCCTCTTTTGCGGAATAGCTATGATTCTATTTAATTCAAACATTTCGTTGCTTAGTAGAGGGATTTTGATTTCTATGATTAAATAGTTAGAGAAAACCCTTGCTGACACTTTGAGCAATCGATACAATTCTCTGATATGTTTTACGTCCACTGGTATCATAAGTTTACCATTCACTTGACTGGAGATAATATTTAACTGATATGATAACTGCTCAGGTGACAACAAATGAGTGTCGATGCGCCCATGAGAAATGTCCGTTACGGTACTAATCAAAGATTGTTGAATCCAACGAATATTTGATAGAATAATTGATGCTGCCAAAGATGATGATGTGATGTAGATTCCACCCTCGTTGTTAAGGCGTACCTTATTTGCCTCTATCGATATGTTTTGAAGTCGTTCCTTAATAAATGAAAATTGTTTATTCATGATGTTTTCATTGCGCCGTATGATATTAAATTCTGATTCTAAGATACTTGTCTGATTTTTGATAAGACTTTGAAGATGATTTTCATTATGAGTAATCTTCTCGATGTCATTCTTATATTTTTCAGCAAACCTCTCGTCCAGTACACCGAACAATGAATTAGCAATATAACCCACTCCGTCTATTAATCCTCGTTTTCGCCGCGAGTTTTGAACTTTAAGTAGCATGTCATAGTGTTCAATTTCGGTTATCTCATGTTCTAATTGAAAAATGATACTCTGATATTGTTTACTTGTATTAGTACTACACAATGACTTAAGGTGCTCGACATAATTTTTGATATCCGATAGGTCTTTCCAATAGGTCGTCATATTGTAGTAGACAATTAGACGCCATTCGTCTCTGATATATTGTAGATTCGATATTCTATCGAAATATGTAGCTTGATTTTCTCCTAATGATGTCAAATTATACGATTCTTGATTGGGTAAGTTTTGGCTATAAGTAGGCGATAATAACATGAAAAATAATAATAAGGTGTTGATAAGCAAGTTTTTTAATGATACGGTGTTGCAAGAATGTCGCTTTCTTTGACTTTTCTCCTGTGAATTAGGTGATAAAGATGATGATTGAAGGGTTGAATTGTCTAGATTTGTATTTTTCTCCTCCGTCGTCTCCCCAGTTGTTGGTAGCAACACAAGTTTGGTGACGGGGCGCTGAATGATATTATTGCTCGTTTTTAAGCTAACTACCCTTACATAGCCATCTTTTCCTGGGTGAACAGATTGAACACGTCCTAATGCCCACTTCCCGGGTGGTAAATTTTCGTCCTTGATAAGAACCACATCATCTATTTTAAAGTTACTAGTTGGCTTCCGCCATTTTGATCTGGTTTGCAATTGCTGCAGATATTCGCTTGACCATCTTTTCCAAAAATGTTTGTTCATGGATTGAATGAGCTGCCACCTTGATGATAGATTGATGTGATCTGGATCGGTCTGAGGCCTAGACAAAAGTGGGCCACCAACCAAAAAATGACCTGGCGTTAGGATTTCATCATCCGGGCTCTCTGTCAACTGACAAAGGGGCCTCGAGTTCAGACACGCCTCTATTTGATGAAGAAGTGTAGTAAACTCCTCGTAAGTGAGTTTCTGATCGCCGATGATACGCTTTAAATGATATTTCAGACTCTTCACCGCAGCTTCCCACAGACCGCCAGCACTTGGCCACGCGGGAGCGTTGAAGTGCCATCGTATGTGCATGTGATTAATGTTGTTGATAAAATCTGAATTAATGGTAGCTAAGATCTCTTGGTACTCTTTCTTAATGATTCGATTGGCCCCCACGAAATTCCTGCCATTGTCAATGTATACATGGCTTGGCGTTCCACGTCGGGCTGAGAACCTACGAAATGCAGCTAAAAATGCTGGAGTACTCAGGTCGGAGACTAGTTCCAAATGTACAGCCTTTGTACACATACATACAAACACTGCTATATAGCCTTTTACTGTTTTGATTCCACGGCCCTTATTAGCTTTCAACTCAACGTGCCCTGTAAAATCGACACCTGTGTGAGAGAAAGGGCGCGACGGAGTGACACGGGACTGTGGAAGATCAGCCATGATTTGATAATGTTGTATTGGGCTGAAACGATGACATCTTACGCATGATCTTAATTTCCTCTTGACAGTGCGGATTCCACTGATTATCCAATATCTGTCTCTAATGTATGAGAGTGTCAATCGCGGGCCACCATGCAATGTAGTCGCGTGCGATTGATTAATAATTAAATCGGTAAGACGACTATGACTGGATAATATAATAGGGTGCTTAGATGAGTCACTGATGCATGCGTTTTTTAGTCGTCCACCCACTCTGAGGATACCGTGTTTATCCAGGAAAGGATTGAGACATGATATTTTGCTTCTGGGATGCACATGTCCTTTTTGATTGATAAATAAAATGTCGTCATGAAACTCGCGTGACTGGATATCTTTGATAATAATATTCAATGCATTGTCTCTTTCTGATGACGTTAAAATGTTTGACAGTGTGCGCGTTCCTCGCGCTTGTGTAATGAAACGTGATATCCAAGCGACTATGTTTACAATATGAGTTAATGAACTGCAATTCTGTATTAACTCTTGTATAAATGAAATATGATTTTGATGTAAGGCTGTGTACACACTAGGTTTTTTGATTTCTAATTCAGGTGATTGATATGTGGTAACAGGTAAGGTACTACGATCAAAATTGGTTATCCATTTCGGACCTTGCCACCACAATGAATGGGTTGATAATTTTTGTGCCCTCAAGCCCCGAGTGGCACAATCTGCAGCATTCTCTTCTGACTTAACGTGATTCCAGCATGATGGTGGTACGATACTAATGATTTTGATAATTCTGTTTGACACAAACTGCTTCCACTTATTCACATCTCCTTTAATCCATCCTAAAACTATCATGGAGTCTGTCCAGGCATAAACCTCGGCTTCTTGATTTGATAAACATTCCATTACCTTTTTGACCAGCTGTGTAAGCAGTAACGCCCCACATAGTTCTAGTCGTGGCAATGACACCTTTTTTGTTAGAGGTGCTAACTTTGTTTTTGCTAAAGCAAGCCTTGATGTGTACTCGCCCTTATCATCTTTAGTTACAATATACACGACACATGCGTATGCTTTTTCGGAAGCATCACAAAATGCATGTATTTGATAAGATTGATTGGTATTACCTAGATAACGTGGTATGATAAATAGATTGATGATTTTAAAATCGTTCATAAGTTGAACCCAATCCTCTTGAACTGTTCGTGGAACTTTTTCATCCCACGATGACTTTGATGACCACGCATTTTGAAAGAGCATTTTGCTCTAATTGATAATGGTGATAGCCATCCCAAGGGATCAAATACTTTGGAGATTTCCGAAAGTAACTGTCTCTTCGTGATGCCATTATTATGATCTTTTAATTGATTTTGAAAACTAAAACTGTCGGTGGAGGGATTCCATCTCAACCCAAGTGTTTTTCTAGATTCTGTGCTCTTAAACTCAAATGGGTTATTGAGTTGATCAGACGATAGATCTACCAAAAGCTCCGGGTTATTACTAGACCATTTTCTGAGATTCATACCAGCACCTTTCAGCATCCCAATGAGCTGATGCTGCAGCTCTCTGGTTTCCTGAATGCTATTTGCGCCCCCACACAAGTCGTCCATGTAAAATGATTGATTTAATGTTACTGCTGCGAGTGGATACCTCTCAGCATCATCTATTGCTAACTGTTTAAGCGTCCTCATGGCTAAGTATGGAGCGGCTTTAGTACCGTATGTCACGGTGGTAAGATGATATTCCCTGAGTGGTTCCTGAGGTGATTGCCTCCAAATGATAGACTGAAGATGACGATCTGATTCCCTGATAAAGATTTGCCGGAACATCTTCTCTATATCGGCCGTAATAACATAACGATAGGTTCTCCAGTTTAAAATAAGTGACATAAGGTCCTTTTGAAGGTTTGGACCGCAGTACATGAGGTCATTTAGGCTTTGACCTGACGATGATTTCACTGACGCATTGAAAACGACACGAAGTTTTGTCGTTGTAGAATCTAATTTCATAACACCGTGATGAGGTAAATAAAATGAACGTTTCGATTTGTCATCATTATTCGCGTTACACATGTGACCCAGTTGTTGATATTCAGACATAAATAATTTATAATTCGCAGAAAATGATAAATTATTGTACATTTTTCTTTCTAACTGTCTAAATTGTGCAACTGCTTTCGATTTAGATGACCCGAGCTGAATTTCGTAATCGGGTTTCATAGGTATGCCCACCTCGTATCTACCGTTGTCTAAACGACAAGTAGTTTGTTGATAAAACTGTTCACAGTAGTGATCTTCACTGGTCAGAGATGATGATGATGTATCAATGTCCTCTACCTCCCAATACTTTGATAGATCCGATAGATCGTTTGTCACGATATGACAATTAAATGTACGAACGTTTCCAGATAGGATCCATCCCAGTGCAGTCTGTTGCGCAATCGGAGCCTGCGCTGGACCTTTGATAAGGCCGCTCATGAGAATCTGCGAGTAGATACTGACATCCAATAGAATATCAATAGGCTTCGATACATTGTATTCTGGATCAGCTAATTGAAGATTCTGGAGATGAGGCCATGATTGCTTTTTAAAAGGCATACTAGGCAAACAATTAGTGACCTTTGATAGAACTAGTGCCTCTGTAGTAAAATGATAGTCACCGTAGATAGATTGACATTTAATTACTACCCGTCCTTTACTCTGTCTAGCACCAGAGCCTATACCTGAGACTGATGCGTTGTAACGCCTACGCTGTAGTCCTAGCCGTTGAACAGCGTTTTCCGATATGAGCGATATTTGGGACCCTTGGTCTAAGAGCGCCCTAAGAGTCAGGTAACTACCATCCGCACACCTGACATTGATTGATAGCGTTGTTAACAGCAACTCTTCATCTTCCCCTGCGATATGATTAACATTAGATTGCCTCTGAGATGACTTTGGTGATGAAGTGACCATTGGAGATGACGAAGTTGCTTGAGAGGCAGATTTTGATGATGACACGTAGGCTTCATGAAGTATGGTATGATGATCATTCTGACAAACTTTGCATCGTTTAGTTGAAGTGCATTGACTTCCATCATGACTGAATAGGCAATTTTGACAAATATTTGATTTAGTCACTGTCTTCAGTTGTACATCTGGTGACATGTTCATAAATTTTTTGCAAGAAAACAAATTGCGAGTATGATGTAAATTGCACACCGAGCATTTCGAAGCTTGGGTAATGATGACTTGATAATTTTTATTATTGGAATTTTTATAATAATTTTGCTTATTATAATTGCCTGACACCTTTGATTGATTTAGGGTTCGCTTGTTTAATGTTGATGGTTCTTTATTATTTTTGTGAATAGGTTCGAGAGCGGTGAACTTACTCTCGAGAAAAGTCATTAGCTCGTCTAACGTTGGTAAATCACGGGGAGCTTTGCGGGCCGCCCTGTAATCAGCGTAAGTCTCAGGATCTAATTTTTTGCATAATAAATGAACCAACATAGGATCCGACGAATTCGTATCAACGCCGAGATTGTGAATTGCGTGAATACATTCGGTTGTGGTGTCATATAACCTTTTTATTTCGAATGATGATTGTTTTTGTATGACAGGCTGATCGAGAAATATGTCGAATTGATTTGTAAAAAGAGCTTGAATATTATTGTATCGATGTAATAATATTTCCCATGCAGTGTCATAATTTTCCGAAGAAATATGAAGATGAGAGACGAGACGTTCTGCTTCACCCTTAAGTTTTCCCTTAAGGTGTTGCATTTTCTGCGCTTTAGTGATAGAATTATTGTTATGGATTGTCTCGGCGAATAAGTCATAAAATGTTGGCCACTGAGTAAAGCTTCCGCTGAACGTGGGTATTTCAAGATGCGGAGTAGATTTTTCTAAATGAGTCGTAGATGAAATCTTCTTATATAACAGACGTTTGATATTTTTGTACGCTAATTCATGATGATTAAACTCCTCGTCGTACGAAATGTCCCCACCGGCAAGTATATGATCGATTTTTAAATGTTGAACATCAATAATTTTCCACTTAGCCTGCACGTTCTTGAGCTCATCCTCTAATTCCCATTTATCTGATATGACATCCACTTTAATGCCCTTGATGAGCCGATTAAATGCCCTAAAATTTGTTCGTTGCAATGATAACATTTCGTCTAACTCACCATCCGGTTGAGTCGATTTTGATAATTTACCGTAGGATGATAAAATATAGCGTAAGGATTGATAAAGGTCTTTACCCTTTTGATATGTATTGTCAAGGAAATAGTCAACTGCCTCCCCTTTATGCTCAGAAATTTTTTGATGATTTTGCTCAAACTCTGCCCAGAGGTCGTCTAGCTTCTCCAAGCGTCTCATAATATATTCGGCATTTTTTCGAGAGTCGGAGTCTTTATGGTAGTTAGTTTTCATGGCAGAGATGTTGGACAAGATGTCAGATTGACGGGTAATAAGAGCTTCCATGATAATTGTAAAAGGAACAGTCTTACTTGATAAATGATGATCCTGGTGATGCACCTGCTACTGCTGCTCCCAACGCTGCTGCTAGCGGACGCTAACTCTTCGTAACGCACCGAAAAAACGCGATTATGATGAATCAACGTGATTGACGAGTCACGACTGCGATGACGATAATTTAATGCCGCGATTGCCTAACCACGGCCGCGATGTTCACTAGAGCTGTAATTGCTCAAGTTTATGATGAGATTAAAAGTCTACGATTGATCACGGAACCAATAAAGTCCACGTTACTTATTCACGAATACTCGATCCTGACCAGACCGCGCGCTAGGTCCAAGTACCGCGAAAAGGTCCCGCTAGAATGCTCGAAGGACCAAAATAATGTAGGGGATAATTCTACATTAATAGCCGATATGATGTCGGGTCGATTCTATTGGGATGATGAAATAAAACCGTCCGATTTGAATGTTAGATTAACACTGATTTATTGGATTATAATGTCATTATAAGTTAACATCATTTGCAATAATTGTAATACGACAAACATGATGCGTGTGCAGAATGCACGCCGCGCGAATCGTTAGAATAATGTACGGTTCCGTACAGTTTTTAATACTAAAAAACTAACAGTGTACTCAATAAAATCTCAGTGTCTAATAAATGATAACAATCTCGTTGCCGAGGAAATGACTTCAGACGAAATTCGACCTTTTTGCATTTAGATGGATTGGCAAAATTAACTTATGGAGGGTCATAATTCATTTAGTTTGATTGTTTATAGCAATTTAACATCAATAGTTTAATAAATTTTGAATGCATTGAGCGTGAATGCTAGAGCGTCGTACTACACCACAGACGAATAGGTCAGTTAACAGTGCATGTGGCTCGTTCTCGCTTGCCAAACTTTAGCGCCGTGAACGCTGACGTTCGCATTCATTTCCGTATCAAACGTGGTGTCAAGTGTCTAGGATAATGTGTTTAAAATTAACCAATCACAGCTGTGTTTTTGCTAAGGTCATTATTCTTTGCGAGCGATTTTTATTTCAAACAAATTGTTCCATGAGTACTCATTTAGCATGCTTAACACATGACAGTGACTCCACTCTGCCAGATGGTAAGCAGTCCCTGGAATGCAGAAGTGGTGGCCACATTCCAAAGGCCTCCATTATCGCGAGAGATACATTTTTACGCCCCGCATAAGACCCAGGATCAACATTAGACGGGAGCACAGTACACAGTACCTGTCGAGCGCGGTGGGCGGCGCGTCGTACTGCGCGAAGGCCCGCGTGAGCGTGTCGGCGAGCAGCGCGCCCCACCAGTCGGCGGCGCCGCACGCGCGCGCCAGCAGCGTCGCCAGCGCGCCCGCCGCGCGCCCGCCCAGCGCCCACGCCAGCGGCAGCACGCGCACGCACCACGGCTGCGGGACCGGCGCGTATTGCTGCCCACAAACGTCTCATCGATCACAATACATTAAAAAAGTCTACGAACGAATAGCGCTGATTGGAGCGCCCGCATATACACGAGAGTCTGCAAGCGATCAGTGCTGATGAGAGCGCGCGCGTTTGCACGAGTGAGAGTGAATCTATAAAAAGTCAACACTGATTGCTACGCGCACTTTTGTACGAGCGTTTCTGCGGCAGCCAACGCTTATGGGCACACGCGTATTTGCATGTGCGAGTCAGCATACGACATTCGTTGATTGAAGCAAACGCATTTGATTCAAAAATCTATCAATTATTTGACTCAAATTACCCAATACTTTCTGCCAAATTTGGCAGTAAATTTTAGGCAAGAAATGTCAGCTAAAAATTGTTTTTGCGATAGAGTCGAAGAGAGTACCACTAAGAGCTGCCTATTAGTAACAACGATAGTATACTCACAATATCGCCCATTTGGAAGTAGAAATACAGGAGCATATCGACAATATTCTCGCTTATAACTCTTAGTTTATCCGTGGAGGCTGCTTCCAGTAATGCCTCTGATGTCACTTGACCGCTATTTATCAGTTCTGCCATATTCTTGGAACTGTCACCGTTGTTCTGTAACTTCTTCAGTATGTTGTTACATGTGTGCAGTTGTTGCTGCAACTCTATACACTCTTGGTAAGCAGTCACAACTTTGGTGTCAGTCTCGCTTGTGATGTTAAGATATGACATCATGTGGGCCGCGTTACCATTGTATAGTTCTAGGTACCCATTTAATAAGTCCATCAGTTTGCCGGTTGCTAATCTATAAATTAAAATTAGCTGTTAGTTATACTGCAAATTACTTTTAGAAGTAGACAGATTCAAAGTACTATGGAATGTTGCACAGATCGATTAAGAATGTGATCTGTCTATACCCAAGTGGAATAGTGGTGTAATGGTAAATGTATATTTAGAGCTTTTTAACATTACATGTTATTGTTTTTGAAATGTATTATAATTATAATGCAAATCATTACATAGCATTGATAACAACATATTTATCGTTTGCCCTTTTTCTACTGAGGATATAAAACAAATCTATAAAGACAATATTAACAAATAATAAAATATTAAATACCTGAACCGACACGTCAAATCTTGGTGTAATGCGTTGAGCGCGTTAATAGACGCTTGTACATTAGCTATCTCTGCAATCTCACCGTAAAACCAACCCAATGGAATCTTGCACTTCATAGCAGACATACCATATCGGCCTATTGTTGTTATCTAATAAGGAAAACACATTGAGTAATTAGCAAAGTGTATGCGCAGAACACAGTAAAGGGGTTCTTCCACAACCGCATAAACCTTACTTTATCTCTATCCTTGTTTTTAATGGTACAAAAGAAAAAGACAAAACACAAAGTAACATTAAAATAATACTGCTTTAAAAGGTAGGCCCTCAGATTATGGTAGTACCACATAGGTCATATTAGGCTACATGATAAATGTAAACGATTCGTCGATTTTCTACTAGACGGTAGACAAATCCTAGGTCAATCTGGACTATTCATAGTGAAACTATTTTACGGTAGTAGTTCCACGCTGGTTTCAGCATGAATGGGCCGGATCGACCGGGAAGTACTACAATGTCTTCTTCGGTGAGTGTGAGCGCCTAGATACCTGTCAGTCCTCTTCCTTTTCCCTTTTCCTTCCTCATCCCCTTCTCCGTGGTCAGCAACGGCTTGGTTGTGTTTTCTAAGCATTTTTACTACTGCGATGCTTGTGACCACTTACCGTCGGGTGGGCCGTATATTTGTCACCAAATTTGAATAAAAGAAGAAAACTAGCAAGATCTAGTACGGTAAAATTATCGATTTTGGTTAAAAAAAAAAAATTCCAATCTTAAAACCCTATTAATATACAGTATAAACAACAATAAAATGCTATCTTCAAATTATATCACAAATTAATATATATCACTGTACTAACCTTCATGTATCGACATAGCGGCGGTGGTTGTATATCAGTGACTACTAAGTGTTTGGTCGCAATGTCTGTGGCGAAGGCGAGCTTGACGCAGTCCGTCTCCTCGCCGGTCACCCAGATATCGATACAGAGCGTTACTAGATCCGAGCAGGATGGAATTATCTGGTAAAAAAAGTTTTATATTTACACTACCATATAAAGCGGAAGAATTTTTTGTTTGAACGGCGCTAATCACTGAAACTACTAATCGGATTTGAAAAAATATTTTTGCGTTTTATAGCCCAGGTCTTGAAGAAGGTATAGGCTATGTAACATTACGCTACTGCCGAAGGGAGCTAAGCACTAAAGATAAGTTAGCGCGGTTCGGAAAAATAGTTAAATAATATTTCATCATCATTATTCAAATACATCCACAGCTGAACATAGGTCTACCCAAAGTATCACCACTGATCGGTCGAGAGACGCCGTCATACATCTACTAATTTAATCTTATACCTTTTGATAAAAGCACTTCATTAACATATAAGTTCAAAAATTTCATAAATTATATTTTAATTTAAACCACAATTATTCATAAATAAAAATATTAAAAATGAGAACTACAAACAAAATAAAAAAACACAAATAAACACTACTAACCACATCAGTCAACCGCACAGTATGTCCAAAGTCTAGCACGATATACCTCCTAGCGCCTGAGTGCATACGTTCCACCACAAGCGTGTGTTGCGGCGGCCGAGTCACGAGCGACGCCCACGGTATCCCGCATTGTTCGTGCTCCTACAAACAAACCATTCATAACATTCTTATAACTATAATAAATAAGGATTATATTGAAATATTTCTGTCATGTGTAAATGAACATATTTGGAATTATTTCTTGTTTATTATAAACTAGCTCTTTCCCGCAGCTCTGCCAACGTGAATGTAGGTTATATCTCTGTTTACATTGACGATTTTCCATACAAACTTTCATCCCCTATTTCAACCGCTTCAAGTCATTTTTTCGCGATAAAGCCTACGTTGTTCCCCGAGGTCTAATCTATTTTTATACCAAATTTCATCAAAATCAGTTCAGTGGTTTAGGCGTGAAAGTGTAACAGACAGACAGAGTTACTTTCGCATTTATATATTATGGATTATTTTATAGAACTTGCAAATGTTGTCGCTTAGAAAGATAGTTATATAATAATCAAAACTAATGGCCGCCTAGTAGTCGAAATTCGACCATATTATTTTTAATTATTACGCATAATTTTGAAAAAAGAAATTAGCACTCTGCATACCTCTAGTATAAACTATAAGCGTGCGAAATTTCGTACTCCTCTGTCCACACAACTTTCGTAAAAAGGGGTATTAAGTTTTTATTTCAACTATTAATAAATAGATTTCATTTTACTTACAAGAGCATATTATATAACTTGCGTGTTATGTGCAACATTTTACGTATTGACAAATCAGCATTATTACTAGTAAAGTCACTCCACGGACTCCTCAGCCTATACTAAAGCTAAATAAAATTTAATAATGACCATTTGTAAAAAAATCATGTCAGGCTAATTAATTTTTTTACAATAAATAATGTACTTTTAAATGTAAATAAATTTGAGTTATATTAAAGACACAATTTGTGCCTGTTTATGTTTATATTTAAATGTTAATAGTGTGTTAATACTTTATAACTTTTATTATGATATGAAATAAGTAAATATATTGACATTTATTTTAATAGAAATTTGTTTATAAACACCTTTATTAAACTTGATGTAAGTATAGTATCTATAATTATAAATTATTCATATTTCCTATTGCATGTTCCTCATAGTAGTATTACAAAAATGTAAAAGTGCAGTGGTTTTGCTAATAAATGATTACCTTAAACAATTTTTCTTCAGAGAAATCAATTTTTTCCTGAGGGTCGCACTCCATTGAAGAGCTGTCGTCGTCTTCCAGCGAGTCAGGGTCCTGAGACGACTGCTTCATCTGACCTTCCTTCACGACGGACCACAGCTGGTGGCAATATAACTTTGAATTGAATTAGATAGTAGCTTACTGGAGCAGTATTTTATATTTTATAACGTAACTACAGATTGGCCTATAGGACTACTAGCGGACCCGACAGACGTTGTTCTGTCTTAATTATTATCTAATTTTTCGCAGAACCTTCTCCTGACAATATAACAAACACAACAAAAAAATAATTAACGGAATCGGTCCAGTCGTTCACGCGTGATGCCGTGACCAAGGGAAATAGGGCTTTATTTTTATATAAATAGTTATTTCTAATCTCCCATTCTACAAACCCTCTTTGACCTACCTACAGATATCCCCCGTAAACTTTTCACTACTTTCCCCTATTCCCCTCTCCCTTCTTCCCCACTCCTCCTATTCCGCTTCTTCCCTCCCTCCCCCCCTCCTTCGGAGGAGTTCAATAACGTACACCGTGACACGAGAATTTTATATATTAGAATTTTCGCAATTACATTGTGCTATTCCTACTCTAATGTTGCGCTGCTGGTAAATATTTGGATTTTCGACATCTCTGGTTTTTTTTAATTATCTTAGAACTCAAATCACTAGTCCACCATGTCGTACTTATCGCGAAGGACTATTGAGTACTAAACTTTGCAGAGAATTGCGAATTCAAATCTGAAAATGTATCTATGTATTTTTTTTCTAAATTTACTTAGATCAGTACTGAAGACAACTAAGTGCGGTTTCAATTTAGACGTTTCGTGTCGGACTGCCGCCGCAGCAGTGCGTTTGTCGTACTCTGTCGGATTTTGCCCATACATTTACATATGGCACACGTACTACAGCAGGACCGGTGCCCTCCTACACGCTTAGTGCATAAACGAAACATCTAAATTGAAAGCGCCCTAAAGATGATATGTCTCAATACCTGTGTAGCATCGCTCGGTCCACCTCCAGGCAGCGAACTAACAACAGCGGAGTGATGTCTCGCGCCGGTAGACTCCAACTTGGTACCATCAGAGGCGACGTGACAGGTAACATGAAGGGGCATTGCCTCACTCAGACCAGCACTGAACACACCCACGCCGTTGTTCTGTGCCCACCACGCGGTTGATGTGGCAGCGCTCTTTGAATCTGCCGAATGATACTCGGTTATTTCTCTATATAGCATGTATAGTCGACCACATATTTAAGTGGTAAACACTTTTAGAAGACTTATTATGACAGTAACAACTGTTACTGTACTCAGAGCAATTGCAAACAAAAATAGACTTTATTGTTTTGTGATATATTATGCAAACGACATTTACTTTTTGGTTAGGATTAAAATGGCCGAGAATAGGTCATCTTATGCTTTTTTATTGGAATATATAAAATATCATGGTTGCCATACTAAGGTTAAATGCACTTACTCATATATCCATTGTATTAATATTATAAATGTGTGTTTGTGTGTGTGGTGTTTGTCTGAACTGATTTCGATGAAAATTAATATGTAGATAGATTCCGTGCCGGAGACGGACATAGGTTACTTTTAATCCCGAAAATCGGTGTGCTTCCCGAGGGATAAAACAAAACTTTTTACGCGCGGGCGAAGCCAAGGGGCGCATCTAGTTTATCATATGTAGTTAAGACCGTATTCGAGTATGTATTTATTTATTTGACAATAGACGATTGGTGACTTCAGGGTAGAGTTAAAGTTTTAAAATGATCGACAAATCTTGAGGCACTTTACTCCATGATATATGATAGAAAGGAAGGAATCACTGAAGGGAGAGGACAGAACCTATTCCAAGTTCTTCAGAACATTATTCAGAGTTAGAACAGACGGTCATTCGAACATTTTAAATTTTATATCGCAAAAATTATTTATTTTTACTTACCCATATCTATCGGCACATTAAGCAAGTCCTTGAGCTGGTAGTAGTCAGGGTTCAGGATAGGTACACGTTTGGTATACTGGTCTGAAAATAGAATTTCATTGACACAATTTTCAACTATGTTCTGTTTTTCGATTGGAATTATTCGTCAATATTTAAGATTAATATATTAATTAAATAAAAATTTTAAAAATAATGTGGATCTGTTCTATAATTTATTGTATTTACCTACTACATACTTTACCTCTAAATTTAAATTATTTAATAATACAGTCCAGTAAACCTAGCCTCAACCGAATTAAGCGTTACCAGCATTACTAACATTTATATAAATTAACACCAACAAGCTAAGCTAAGGTAAGTGACGTAAGCTAAAATCTATTTTTTTTATATGTTATAAGAACCTCATTTGTTAAGAAATGACCAATGAGAATAACACAAAAAGTACGCCCAGCTAATAATTGTCTTGACAAGAAGTTCTAACCCAAACTGTAAAAATGAAAAATAAACTGTGTATCATTCACTACTCTAATATTTCAATATTAATATAATTTTCAACAAATCCAATCGAAAAACACGTTATAATTGAAAAATAGTTGTTATATCAATGAAACTCGATTTTCGGACCGCTGTGAGGGTGCTGGTATGACCGGTGAGGATACTGGCGTATAACAAAGGAATTTATATACCAATGATTGCTTAAATATTTTTTACATAAAACGTAAGTATAGCATGCTTGCTGTTAGAAATGTCCTGAGGAAGGACGAATAGGTATATAAACTCTCTTGATAAAATTGAAAAGAAAAGTAAGATATTGACAGGGCATTTTTTAAAAAAAGAAATCGTTTTATTTTATTAAGTGGAATTGTTTATGCCTGTAATCAATATCCTTCTTTTTGCACATAAATATTATTAAGGATGATGTAAAAATTACGTACGCAGTTAAATGCACGTATACGTGTAAGCAATCTTCTGCGTACTGTCATAGTTATAAAATATTGTTTGAATATTGCACTTACCCATATCCAAAGGTAAGTTGAGTAAGTCCTTTAACTGATAGTCAGGTTTCACAACTGGTGGTGTGCTAGTGTCTCCAGCAAGCACACTAGCGTACGTTACGGGAGTGGACGAGCCTCTACCCAACTCTGGCACGTCCACGGAGAATATAGAGCGTTCTAGTGGCAGTCCATATAGGCCAAACCTGAGAAAATTAACACATGAAATAAGCGACAATATTTTATTTTTTGAAAGGCAAGATAAAAATTGTTTAGTTTGTTTTATTATGCTGCCCCCCATATTAGGTGTACGCGTTTCTCGAGCGCATTCGCAACGCGAGCTTTGATTTCCGCCGTCACGCGACGTGTGCGCTGCGCAAACGCTTAGCAGGTGCGAGCGCGTCGTTCGCGTCGTACATGCGCTCGAGGAACGCTTAGGCCCTATGTGGGTGCAGCCTAAGGTAAGGTAAGGAGCGGGCTCACCTGGCGCGCAGCAGCGCGTGGTAGACGTCGTGTCGCTGGTGCAGCTGTTGCGCCTGCGCGTGCAGCAGCTGCAGGCAGCGCGCCACGAGCGCGGGCGCCGCGTCGCGCGCCACGGCCAGCTGCGCCAGCGCCGCCAGCCAGCGCAGCGCGCCCGCCGACACGCACGCGCCCACCAGCCCCACGCACGCGATCACGCCCGCCGACAGCGACGCCGCGAACGTGCACTTCCACGGCTTCGGCAGTTGCTTCTCGCCTCTAAACACATCAATTTTTCTTATTTTATTTTATTTATTAAGGGACAACAAACAGCTAAAATATAAAATGCTTACAAAGACATTAGGTATAAATACAATTAGTTCATAATATTATAGCCTACTATAGCCTTATATCTTTTTCCTATCACGCAAATAACCCCGTGTGGGGTGCACACGGGGTTATTTGCGTGATAGGAGACTGCATGCGTGATAGGAGACGCATGCATACGAAAGTTAACGCTCTACGGTTGGTTTAAGAATCACGCTACTGGTCAACGTCATGAGTTCCGCGCCTAGCTCATCAGCACGGATCGTTTCAGTATCTTGCTGATCATTGACTTGTTCAAAATATCTATATTAAAATGACGATTCAGAATTTAATGGATCGTTCAGTGTTGAATCGCTATTTCAATACAGATAAGTCTCTATTGAACCATACGGTGATTATAAATATAATTAGTTTACGTGATAGTAATAGCAAAATTCACACTTACTCGCTAGTTATAAGAAGTATCTTGACACATTTCTTCGCTATACTTCTATTGGCACATAGTATACAGTTCTTAATCAGCGCATCTGTGTGTTTCTCTATTATCTTAACACACTCCAATTGCTGAGTTTCAACAGTTTTATCTTTGCCTTTGTCTGTTTTCGCCAAGCGCATTCTTTGAAGCCTTATAGATACAACCCAAATTAATAAGTCCATAGCTAAATTCCTTCTTTCACCATCGCCACTAATAGCAATTTCACACAGTGTATTTAGGAAGCAGTTCGATTCCAACATCGCTATTCGTTGCTGCCTCTCCATCGGTACATCAGTGTGCGGACTGGAGCGAACCGTCAATGAAATTTGATGCAACCAATCGCAACCGATGAAACCGGTTTTCTTCGAACTGCTATTAGTGGTACTACTTTCTCCAGTCTTATTTGGTCCCTTACACATGTCTTTTGCAGGATCAAACAATGTTTTAATATGAATCAAAAATGTCCGGCCCCTAGCGCGATATAAGCGAGGACTGGTCAGTATTAAAGTACCCGACTGTTGCGTCAGATCAAGGCCTGACGAGAGCAACAATGGTCCCGCTAAGATCTCAGCGTTGTGAGCTTGTAAGTACTCTTCACTATTTACTGGGTTCTCAAGGTTGGATATATCAGCGTCAATAACTGGGAAATGTATAGGCGAGTCGGACCTATTTCCGAAGGAAGCGTCTTTCTTGTAGCCAATACCGTGTAGGTTTTGTTTTAATAACGTCACTAATATTATGGGTAAATTTGCTGAGCAAGCCGAATGCAAAGTAAATCCAAATTCTATATGAGCAAGTGACACACTGTACGGCAATGTCAGTTCAAGGACATGTTCGTCCCACGTCGAGGAAGTGTTCTGTAATCTCCACGTCCTGTTGTTCTGATGGTCAGATCTTGATCGTTGAGCCGGCGACAGTTCGCACCAGAAGCCAGGCACGACCGCGCTGTAAGGCACTGTTGTATTCGTACCATAGTAACCAGTTAAAGATATCAAAGTCTCTAAGTCTGACAAGTCTAGTTCAGTCTTATTGGCAATGATGGGCGCCGGTGTGGGGCCACACACCTCGTCCCGGGGAGCTCGTTGCAACATATCAAAATCTATATTAGCGAACTCATCTTCGTCAACATCACCCGTAGAGTCATTCTCTCCGTTATTCAGTGCATAGAAATATATCATACCGTGTTTAGTAGACACACTCAAACGTTCTACGGAAGCACAGTACACTACTGATGTAAACTGTCCCTTTGGTACACGTTTCTCAGATAACGTTTTAAAATCTGGCAATGAATACAGTCTTAAACTGCCATCTACACCGACAGCCGCGAAAGAATACTGATCGTGTTTATCAACAGGCAACAAACACAAATCAACGGGACTCTCATTAAACGGTAACTGTTTGAAGGACACGGGATTGTCTTCTAGCGTGTATATTGACGTTTTATTATTAATCTTATACAAAATAAAATAAGCTTTAACATCAGATTCTGGTTTATCACTCGGTTCTGCGACATCGTCAACTTCCATCTTAGTATCACCGTCGTTATCAGTCTCTTCTTCTACCTTGACTTTATCTGGCTCTATACATGATATGACTACAAGTAAATGTTCCTTGTCCTCCGTTGGTAACAAATGCGTGACCTTAGACTCCTCTTTAAGATTCAGTTTAGCAGGAAGACTTAGGCACTGAATCGCTATGCCCTGTGACACAGCCTCTTCTTGCGGTGGATCGCTGTCAAACCCATCGTTATTGCTATTGGTAACTGCCGTTTGAGTGCCGACCTTACTACCTCCGAATGTGGTAACCTTGACTTTCTCAGTGCCATCCCCACCTTCGTACCATTTTAAATCTGAAATCTCTAGAGGTCCGTTCATATTGAGATAGTGTGTTATAGGGTCTGCTTGTTGCAACGCAGCGTCTGTTTGATCAGCTAGTTTCGTCCCAACTGACTCCAAATTGGTATTCTCAGTCCAACTTTTCAGCTGTGAGATCTTGCCTACGAAATCTAACATGGTAGCTTGTCCAGCTTCTTGCAACTCTGGTATCAAAGCAGTTGGTGGAGGCGGCGGCATCACTTTGAAATGTTTAGGTAATATTATTTTCTTGGGTTCCCAAATCTTGCAGTCTTCTTTACTGGACGACGCGTTGAGGTTGATAACATTACTTATCTGTTCGTCTATTAAGCTATTTGTGCATTGTGGAAGCTCAGTGTCTTCGTCAGAGTAATGGAAATATATTTCGTCGTAAATGTTAGCATCGTCGGTCCTAGCAACGGTGCAGACTTTTTTACTACCGCCGGGTTTCGAGTTGCCACTGCTGTTCGATGTGTGTACTACTGTGGTTATTGAACCAGCTAATGAACTGTGTATATCGTATGTTAATAGAAACAGCATTTTATTTGTTGTTAAGTTGTTTTTAGCTTCGTTCTGATCGTTCATTGCTTGAACACTTTCCTTGTCAGCCCCAGAATCAAAGAGTGCTTTACTCGAGTCTTCCTTTATCGGTTGGTCTGGATTCGTACTGTTGGTCCTTGTGATGATAACAGCGCAAATAAGTGAAGGCTTAGTTTTATTCGTGTTTGTTTCTTTTTCTGAATTTTCTGTGTTTTGTGTTTGAGGGTAGATCTCTTGCTGTGACGTCATGCCGACAAATGCCATGGCTGTGAGTTCAACACCGTATGTAGCTAGAAAAGAAAACATAATAGAGAATAATGTTCTAACCACATCTACCTATTTTATACTATTTTAAAATAACTTACAAGTATCCTTCTCCAAGCTAGCAGACCATACTTTATTGCTGTCCGTGGCCAATATCCCGCTGAATATAGAGTCATACGGCGACAAATGTATGAACTTGACGAGCTTGAGTCCGCAGTCGAACCGCCAGATGTTGACTTTGCCTTCAGGAGTGCCGGTCGCGATCAAGTCGCCGGTGTTGCCCTTAGATACAACGGTCACGTTTGGACTAGGGACCGCACACGACGTAGCATTTGTCACCTGTAGATAAAAGTAAAGATTGCAATTCACGGAGGCATGTTGCATGACCCATAACGACGTTGACATAAGGTTGAAATTTAAATATTTAGAAGGGTGGTGAATGAAGATATGGGAGTGCTATAAAGAGATCGCTCCAATGTGTACTGAAAGATGATGAATATTCCTTTACACAACGTACGCGTTCTAGCCATTTTACACAATAACCAGTTTTGAATCAAGTAAATAATTAATTAATATAGTAAGTAACGATTCAGACATCGAAGTTACTCTCGTGAATATCACAAAATATCCAATGCACATGACAATCAAAGATAAAACAATAATTACTGGCCACTGATTAATAGGACAGATACATAATGTCCTGTCACTATGAAAATGTACTTCTTCTTCGTAGCCAAAAATGTTTTTTTTTAGATTTTAGATATCAAATTTTCACAGACAATATTTATTTATCAAAATGGAAACAAGTCCTGCTATTAAAATGAAAACAATTTATTTCTTACGAAATTGATTATATTACAATGAACGGAGGCATTATCATCATATTAGACATAGGCCTACCCTAATTTTTGCCACCTTGCCCGATCGGAACGGACATAAATTTATTAACACTTTCCAGAACAGTAAACGAATATGGCCGTGATGAACAAACCATCTATTGTGTCTACAGTAGTGTCTATGACAGGGTTAATTGTATTTTTGTTACACCGCTGTACAGAGCTTCTTCCCGAATGTTCAAAGACAAAAATAAAGTCCTTATCGTCTTACTACACTCGTCTAGTATTCTCAACAATCACGATGAAGGCACAAGTTCAATCTTTATAAACACTCATGATCGTACACTACATTTAATATCACATAAAAACTTAACAATAAATAACACTATACTAATAACAATAAATTATCATCTGCTATTTATATACGTTAATTATTATCTAGTTTTTCGTCATTAATTATTTCGGAGGCGCGATTTATACGTAAAGCAGATACGGTATTACGTTGACGATACAACGGTGACGGTAAGCGGACGAAAATGGGTCTAAAATAAGTTTATTTATCAGGCAACCAGTTGTTGTTACATTGTAATTCACGTATAAAATACTCTTTTAATAATAGTATATCAATGCACATTTTAAGGTGCTATAATCATCGAACTCTCTTGGAATATGACTAATGATAAGGAAAACTTCCTGAGATCCATAAATATGTTTCGAATCTGGATGAATTTAGTGTCTGTTAAATTATGTTTGCACACAGCTTGTACGCTTGCGGGAAAAATATCACGTAGATAGTGGCGTCTCCATAAAGATTGATAATACAGTCGCTAGTATGAGACAAAGATATGACGATATATTATCCAAAGTGATAATTATCTGACGCATAATGAGCTTATGTCTGGTTGATTATCTGTGTAGGTATATTGTTTGTAGATCAGTTCAAAAGTTCAGTAGAATTAAAAATGGCTGGCATTCATGTAATGTTGTCTATCTGAGAGAATTAAATACTGTGTGTGACGTATTTTATTTGTATTTTTATATTGCATACCAACATTACTTCACACTGCTTAAAGATAAACTTTTAGTGCGATATAGGAGTGATGCATATTCCAATAGCAGTCGTGGTAAGCTATTTACACTGGAGTTTAATTCATTAAATAGTGTAGATTGTTTTCGTAGACAGTAAAAAAATCTTACTAATTAAAATTAAACATTTTTAGTCATAAAAAATTATCAATTATCTATGTCTTCTGAGAAATACAATTTCTGACTTATGAATGACATTTGTTTTTACATATTTACTAGCGGACCCGACAGACGTTGTCCTGTTTTAATTATTATCTAATTTTTCGCCAGAACCTTCTCCTGACAATAACAAACACAACAAAAAAGAATTAACGGAATTGGTCCAGTCGTTCACGCGTGATGCCGTGACCAAGGGAAATAGGGATTTATTTTTATATAAATAGATATTTCTAATCTCCCATTTTTCAACTTTTCACTACTTTCCCCTATTCCTCTCTCCCTTCTTCCCCACTCCTCCCATTCCGCTTCTTCCCTCCCTCCCCCTCCCCCTACCTCCCCTCTCCTTTCCCCGTCATTTCACTCTCCCTTTCCCTGGCTTCTCCCTCATTTACCCCTTGCTTACCCCTCACTTACATCTGCCTTCCCCTACCTTGCCCCATACTCCCACTCCCTTCCTTCTCATCTTTCTCTCATTTTCCCCTCGCTTTACCCTCACTTTCTCCGCACTTCCCCTCACTTCTTCTTCCCTACCCCTCACTTCTCTTTCACCTCCCCCCTGCCTTCCCCCTCTTTTCAATTTTCAAGTCGCTAACTTCAAAAGCAAATATCTTTCCAAGAATATTTCATCCCTAATTCCGTCCCTCTAAATCCACCCCAAAAAAATAGAAGTATTCCAAAACAAAATTTCAAAACTATTAAGAAGTTTCATACAATCGTTTTCATCCCTTTTCAGACCACCCTCAACATTTAGGGGGATGAAAAATAGATGTTGTCCGATTCTCAACCCTAGCCGATATGCATACAAAATTTCACGAAAATCGGTCGAGCCGTTTCGGAGGAGTTCAATAACGTAGACCGTGACACGAGAATTTTATATATTAGATCTAAATAATTTATCTTATTCACGATGATATTGTATTTTTAGATTGTATATATTATCCGATAGATTAATTAGTGCATAGTTCATTGACCGATATAAGATTGAAACGTCATCATGAGACAATGTCAACCTTTGTCAATGAATACTTATCCAACAATTTTAAACATAATATGTCAAGGTATAACAGTTTTCTAAAATTTAACGTGAACGGGTGGTACCTGGGATGACTGGTCAATCTTGGCATGGCATACATTTAATACTTAATTCAGTATTACCTTGTAGTTCAATATGACTGGGAAATGCATTTACTTTTTTTAATTTTAATTAAAATTCAAAATCAAGTCAAATTACCATACTAGATTAAACTAAATAATTGAAATCCTCTATTTTCGTTAATTTTCTTTTTTTAAAAATGTTATTAAATAATTAGTTGTTTTGTAATAATTACTTTGTATGGTTCTTTGGTTGCGTTGATGTGTTAAAATTGTTAACTCATACAAAAAAATTTTAATTATCTGGCGATTGAAGAGAGTGGCGTGAGTTTCTTGCCAGTTCTTCTCACAGCTCTACCTCGTCAGCGAACTGGCTGTAGGTTAATTAGCTGACTTCATGTAATTTGACTTTTCATAAGTATCATTCTTTATGATCAAAATGAAATAAATACTTTGACTTTGACTTAAGTAGTCCTTCTCCACGCGTTGACCGCGTCAGGAGAGCTCAATGAGGGTGTTTAGGAAAATTTTCACCACCAGTTGGCGCCACTTAGGTGAAAGTTCTTCCATTCACAAAAAATCAAAATTCATCCACAGTTTGAAATTAATAGAATCGTTCAGGTTTATCTAGTGTCAAGACCTGACGCCTCAGTGCTGCCACCTAATAGGCGCCATTTTAGAAAATCCTCATTCTGCAGATATATTTTCTCAAGCAACGGTTTTTGATAAAGACTTAAACGTAAAGTAAAATGACTTGTATTTAAATATTTTTTACACTTTATTGTGTGCGTCACCAGTATGTAAAAAATAAACTGCTTTTCTTTCTTTCTTTTTAAAGTTCACCACAATTAAAGGCTTATACTATACTGAAGTTTTTTTTTTGTAAACTAATGTGAAAATGTTCAAAAGAGAGCTTTAGCTAAAGAAAATATCATCCATATACATATTAACAAATATAACTATAAAAACTTACGGAGATAGGTACGTTGTGCGTATACTCGCCCCTGACGAAGGGGCAGTTGGGCGAATGTCGCTCATGCTCCACCCAGGGCTCGTCAGACTTCTCCCAACAGACGAGGCACACCAGACACGTGAAGCACATGGCCCGATCATCCCCACTCGGCGACGGCTGGTGGTAGAACCCCGCTTGAGCCATGCGAGCTGGAAGCGCCCATCTACACGGCAAACATTTTTTTCTAATCAAAGATATTATGTAAAATCATGAAGCCATACATAGTTTTGTTTTCTAAAATTTTGTGGTCCTAAAATTGCATGGTAGATATTATCTGTCTCAGTTTCTTGACGTCTAGAGTATAAGGTAAAATTACATCATTAGTAGTCAACCTATACAATGGAGACTTGAAGATTGAAAAATATAGATGAGCCTAAGGTTTTGTTATCTAAGTAGTAGTAACAATGTTAATAGAATGTAAAGAACTATGAAGCTATACCGGCCATTCAGAAGGGTAATAAAAATGACTACTGCATCCGCTTTGGTTGGGTTTCATTATCTATTTAAAGGAAAGACTGCTGGTAGGGGGCAAAGGTGATTATTTTATTTTATTGAGTGATCTGCAAATATTTGTTCCAGAAGTTTGTGTAAACTTTATGACAGGTAAATAGTAAGGATGGCGATACTAATTTTAATAAAGACAGCTGTTGTTAGCGTCTATTTATTTAAGAAATATTTCCTGAGATTTGATCATCACTTATATTTTCTAACATAATACATAGTAGACTCACTTATAGTCCATATGCGGCCATCGCTTGAAGGTCTCCTTCCTCTCGGCCTCGCTGTACATGAGCGGCCTCGTCTCCTCATCCCGGGAGCAGGGTACCAGTTCGTTGGCTCGCTGCCCCACCGCTGACGCAATAGCCAGCGCTGGTATCCGCCGGTTTTGACCCTTCAGCTCTTGCACTACGCCAGTGGTGACCAGGCGAAGGACCGATTGTGGTAGACATATTGTTACTGTGCTCCACTGACAAATAAATGCAAATATTAAATATTGCTGTTTCAACAATATCTGCTATAAGGTAAATAGCGGTAAGAATTTCGGTGGATCTGTGGTGACACTGTGTAGAATCTGCCATGCAGAAGTCTTGGGAGGGATACCCTGATTGGGTCAACATCGCTTTATACTGCTATTTTCAATAGTGAAATTCTCAGCATTATACTGAAGTTTGGAATTTTGCTCGATAGATTAATGCCAACCGCCTGCCTGTTGCTATTTACTGGGTCCTGTTAAGTGCGAACATAGCTTGCTGAACATTTCTTCACTTTTGCTTTCTGTAGGGGAAAAGGGATGATGCTATGTGATTTTAGAAGTCTTAAAATTGACCCTGTTTTCAATTCGTTTTACCTTTTGTGCCTTAACGCCTTTCCTGAGAGGCTCGACGTCAATGGAGTTCTTCAGTTCATTGATGAAGTCAGACAGGCCCTCTATGGAGTGCGCGTCTAAACTCTGAAGGCATTGGTATAGGAGCACAGCCTGTAGGCAGAAAAAACGACTTCAAATAGGTGTTACCAACTTATTAAAAAAAGGCGGTTCGAGCTTTGTTTCTATGGATGTGTATGTGTTTAAGATAGTGCTAGTTCTTTGCTAAGCAAAAATAGGTGTTAATGTCTGTTCAATACACTTTTGACTAAATACTAAGGATATAATGAAAATTATAAATTTGTTACGTAGTTTCGGTACAGCTGTTATACCAAAGCGTTACGTTCGTTTCGTCAAAACACCTGAATTTCAATTAGCCTCTCGAACCTTTCAATTCCTTCTCCCACTCTTGCTTTTCACGATCTCCGGCGCTTCTAAGGTCAATAAGCGGCGTTTATATGGGGCTAGTTGACCATAACAATAAAAACCCTTGACAAAAAATCTAAATTATATTTGACCCAAGTAACAAACCCAACGATTATGATACACATCAGCGATATAAATATAATAGACAAACGAAACAATGCAATGAACTAAGTACAAAGATTATGCAAAACATTAACACAGAACGATTGTCTAGCTTCGTTAGTGCGATAATCACGACCCTGTATAGATACAGTATAAAGTATGAGTCATTTTATAGTAGTCGTACTACAATCTATTATTTTAAAACGCACAACACAATATTTCTTAAGGATATAGAGATTCGAACAAAATTTAGTTCATCATATTACCCAAAAGACGTCCACTGCAGGAAATAGACTCCAATTTAGCCATCTTGGCCGGATGTGAACCTCATTCATCGGTTACCCCGATAATCTATACTATTATAATAATATAAAGTAGAAGAGTTTGTTTGTTTGTTTGAACGCGCGAATCTCTGGAACTGCCAGTCGGGTTTGAAAATTTATTTTTGCGTATGATAGCGCAGTTTTCGAGGAAGGTTATACGCTGTAACATTACGCTACTGGCGACGGGAGCGGAAAGCTAATCTCTAATAATAAATAACTCCTTTTTATACAATTTCGTGCAGTACCTAAATAATCAAAGTGGGTAGGTGTTAATAAGTGTAGACGTTTTTTCAAAGTATAATTTGTAATTTAATTATTAATATATATTATTCTTATTCTTATATGTGATATTTCATCAATATTAGACAGAATACTCACTTAGCAATTTAGTCTATGTGATTTATTACTAATTATACACCACCTGCTGGCATATCACACTACTTTAAATTAAACTAATAAAAATCACATAAAATGTCACAACTCGCGGAAATTCAATCCCATCAAAATATGCTGGAGGACACCTTCACCAAGCGGATGGCTGAACTGGAGGCTCAGCTTCACTCTACTGGACCGGCCAAAGATACGGTCGCAAAGGTTGCAGAGGAGTTCCGGACCTTCAGGGAAATCATGCTTAGTATGCTGCGAAGTCTTCGTCAACAGATTACTGAGTGCTCTTGTGCAGTGGACAATATGGAGACGAGACATCGACGAAAAGCGCTGATCTTCTTAGGCATACCAGAAAGCGTAAATGAGGACTGTTCTTCTCTTTTGCATGATACCATTGTCAACAAAATGGCTCTTAAGGATTCGCACACTGCCATAAAACGCTGTCATAGGATTGGTAGCCAGAACACGGATCATCACCGACCAATACTTGTGTGGTTCAACAGTGTTGAGGTTAGATCATCCGTTTGGAAAGCCAAATCAAGACTCAAAGGATCGTCTGTATCGGTAAAAGAGTTCCTCACGAGACCCCGGCAGATAGTATTTCATAAGGCAAGGCTGCACTTTGGCATGAGGGCGTGTTGGACGCAGGACGGTGTCATCTTAGTCAAGCTCGCAGATGGAAGCCGTCGTAAGTTAACGAACATGCTTGAGCTTAATTCGTTAGTGACTAAACATCCTAAGGTGACTGAGTCATCGTCGGCAGCTAAGAACGGAAACCTAAACGAGGGACTATCCGGGGTGAATCCCAAAGCACGTAGAAACTGACGCTAATGCGAATAGTACGACAACACACCAGTATTTGTTTTGTCAATTGTGTTTTTCAATGTAGGTAGGTACTTTATTTTTGTTTACCTACTATCATTCCATGATAGATAGTGAAGTACATTTTATAATTTATATTATGTTTTAAATATTTACAGTGTTTTGGAGTAAACCGTAGAATACATGTCAATCTCAAAATCTCAATGTCAAATGACATTGACAGCTGAAGGTTAGTTTATTTGTGTGTGACCTGTGTTCTTTGATCGTTATGATTGTTGTTCTTTTGCGTTTAGTTTTAATTTTTGTTCTTGCCTACGTTTCGTTCACCTTATTTTTACTTTTTGTTTCTTGCCGCGTTTTGTTACTGTTCTGATAGTATTTCATTTTCTCTGTTTTGTTTTTTATTTAATCTGTCTTTTTTTTTATGAAGCATTTTTCTTGTAAATATGTATGCTGGCGGGTGGTGCAGAGATGAACGTATTACACAGTTTGTTTATAGATTTATATAACTAATATATTATATAAGTATATTTTTATTACTAATATTATATTTATTTATTATTTATGTCTTACATAGATGAGGATAATGATTCTTTTAAGTCTGCTAATGATTCTGCTTTAAGTTCAGAGGATGATAGTTTCTGCTCGGTGAATGGTACTTTAGGCGATCTTGTACAGCAATCCTTTGTGGACACATCTCACAATTTTTTTAATGTGTGCCATTTAAATGCCCAGAGTATACCAAGCCACTTCAGCGAGTTGTCAGCAACTTTCACCGATGCTAACGTTCATGCCATCCTGATTTCGGAGAGCTGGCTCAAACCTCATCTTCTGTCTACATTCTACCCTCTCTCCGGCTATGTTTTAGTTCGTAATGATCGTATTGATAGACGAGGAGGCGGAGTAGCTATTTACCTGCGATCCAACTTTTCTTTTAAAATTCTAGCCTCGTCACCTGGTAACTATTCTGCATCTGTAGAATATCTTTTTCTCGAGGTTTGTGTCAAAGGAGCCAAATGTTTACTTGGGGTAGTTTATTGTCCTCCTGCTATTGATTACTTCTCCAGTCTCGAATCGGTGCTGGAATCTTTAGGGTCTGAGTATGCACATCACGTCATCATGGGAGATTTTAATACCGACCTTTTAGCCCACTCCTCATCCCGTTCACAGAAACTCCTCGATATTATTGAGTCCACTAGTCTGCACTTACTTCCGTTACAAGCAACTCATCATAATATCGATGGAAATGACACCTGGCTGGACCTGATCCTTACTTCCTCTCCTTCACTTGTTGCCTCTCATGGTCAGCATCCTGCTTCTGGCTTTTCCCATCATGACCTTATCTATTTATCCTACGTTCTTAAACCTCCCAAATCCTCACCTAAAGTTTTGCACAGGCGCTGTTTCGGTCGCATGGACAAAGAAAAATTATGCAATGACGCCGCTGCACTCAACTGGAATTCTTTAACGGCGGCCTCCACACTTGAGGACAAAGTTGAAATTTTCAACAAATCGATTATACAACTTTACGATGTACATGCCCCTGTGAAGAGGATAAGACTTAAGCGACCACCAGCGCCTTGGATGACCAGGGGTGTTCGGATGGCGATGCGGCGTAGGGATCGCATTTTTCGAAAATTTAAAAAAGAACGCACCGATGACAATTGGCAACAATTTAGAGTTGCAAGAAATCGGTGTAATCAGATGATACGCAATGCAAAACGCCGCCATATTCTTGATAATATTTCATCCTCTTCTCCTGCCAATATCTGGAAGTTCCTCGGTACTCTAGGTATTGGTAAACAGCGATCTGCAGAGTTGTTTCAGACAATTGGTTTGGACGACATCAACCGTCATTTCTCCTCTACAACTCCGATTGATAACCAAACCAAGTGTCATACTCTGGAGTACTTAGCTAGCCTTCCCCGTCCTAACATAAATCCATTTTCCTTTTCTCCAGTTTCTTCGGCAGAGATCAAAAAGATAATCATGTCCATTAGGTCTAAAGCTGTGGGCTGCGATAACATCAGTCGCAGTATGATTATACCTATCCTTGACCACCTTCTTCCAGCCATTTCCCACATCATAAATTTCTCTCTCCAGGTAGGCAGTTTCCCATCTTTATGGCGTAAGGCCTATGTCATCCCTTTACCAAAAATCTCTAATCCCACTCTTGCTAATCACTTCCGTCCCATATCCATACTCCCATTCCTTTCCAAAGTACTTGAGGCCTGTGTTCATAGACAATTGTCTAGATTCGTGCATGAACATGAGTTACTTAGTCCATTACAATCTGGATTTAGGCCTGGTCACAGTACTACCACTGCACTCCTTAAGGTGACTGGTGATGTGAGAACGGCTATGGAGGACGCTAAGGTCACCATCTTGACTTTAGTTGACTTTGCCAATGCCTTCAACACCGTCAATCATGATATCCTGCTAGCCATCCTCTCCTACTTTATGATCTCTGCCGAGGTATTGGAATGGTTCTCGTCTTATCTTCAGGGACGTCAGCAGTCAGTGCGCCTGGATGATTCCTCGTCCGGTTGGTGTTATCTTGATTCTGGTGTTCCTCAAGGCGGCATTCTCTCTCCTATATTGTTTTCAATTTTTATTAATCTTATAACCCAAAATCTTCAGTGCTCGTATCATCTGTATGCCGATGACTTGCAACTTTATTCACACGAAAGGGTAGACTGTTTACATACGGCAATTAATAAAGTGAATAATGATCTGGACTATATCAAGAGCTGGTCAGATAGATTCGGTTTGATGGTAAATCCCAGTAAGTGCCAGGTCATTATGCTAGGTAGTCAAAATATGCTACGTAAAGTGGATAGTAGTACGCTTCCAACAATAGCTTTTGGTGGTTGCCCTATAGAGCTGAGTGCTACGGTCAAAGACCTTGGTCTGTACATTGACTCTGCTCTAAACTGGCAGGCTCAAGTAACATGCGTTAGTCAAAGGGTCACTGCTACCCTACGCGCTCTTTATCGCCTGAAGAACTTCCTGCCATCCAAGATTAAGGTGACACTTGTGCAAACTTTAGTTTTTCCTCTAATTGACTATGGTGACGTATGCTATTTAGACCTGAATGCAGATCTTCTCAACAAATATGACCGTCTTCTCAATAACTGCATTCGATTCATTTTCAATCTTCGTAAGTATGACCACGTGTCTACATATCGCTCGCAACTAAATTGGTTACCTATTCGTCAACGCCGTAGCATGCGTACTCTCACTACTCTCTATTCTTTTCTAACTTCTCCCACTCCTCCCTCTTACCTAATGGACTCCTTTCAGTACTTATGCAGTAACCATCATAAAAACCTTCGTTCTTCTAATAATTTACTTCTACAATGTCCATCCCACTGTTCTAATTTCGTAGACTCTTCCTTTCCTGTCCAATCTATCCGTCTGTGGAATGCGCTCCCTCTTGAAATCAGGATGTCCACTAACCGTTTTACATTTAAGGTGAAGGTGCGTGAACTTCTTTTGAATAAAAAAGCAGGCTCATCACAATGATTCAGATCAAATATATATTATTAAGTTTATGTATATGTGTATATTTATATTTTATATTTATGTAGGTATATTTTTGAACGTAAGGCTATGTATGTGTATGTATGATTGTATGTATGTTTATTTAGTATTGTAACTCCTTGTGATAATCTCTTCATACTGTCTTCAGATACACCTATTTTGTTGTTCTCTGCATCACCCGTAATGGTTGACTGGTAGAGAATGCCTCAGGCATTAAGTCCGCCAATATACTTTGTATATGAAGTTTTTAATAAATAAAATAAATAAATAATCTGACGACGATCGTTTTAAGTTATTCAAAAATTTCTAATCATCTTATTTTCTATTTGCGTGTTTAACGGAACTTTTCTTTAATTAATTTTTTGCTCAAGTTTTCTTATAGAGCAACTTCAATGCGACTAGTTTTATGCCGCGCGTTTTTACTTCAATATGAACTGGGATACCCAAACTAAGTCTTATTTTAAGTAGACTGGTTACATTAATAGTATGCAAAATAAATGTGCAAAAGAAAAGGGAACAAGCCAAAATCTCTGCAAAGGTTAAAGATTCCTTGTAAATAAGGAATTTTTAGTAAGTAAGTCGCACACGAGGTTCCTGGTGGGTTCGAATACGGGCAAGTACCAATGATGATTTTTCATGATTATGTTGTACTTTCTCAGTTTATCTTGGACATTTCTGACTGACGGTGAAGGAAGAAGTGACACATCGTGAGGAAAGCTGGACGTAATGGGATTTTTTTCTTTTTTCACTGGTTAAGCATAAAATTTCGAAAATCCTAAACCTTTTTCGTTTAGTACGATAACGGTCTGATATTGGACTGGATACAACTCCGGTGACGTCACACGCAAGTAACATACACTTCAATTGCACTGATAAACCCAATGTTTAGGTACATTAGTTACTTGCGTATGACGTTATAATAATAATAATAATAATAATAATAATAATAATAATATGCACACAGCGCCATCTAGCCCCAAATTAAGCAATTATATTTGCTTGTGTTATGGGTACTAAACAACTGATATACTACTTATATACAATTTTCTTTTTTTGTAAATACGTATATATTATAGATAAATTACACCCAGACACAGAACAAACAATCATGCTCATCACACAAAGATTTGTCCTGGGTGGGAATCGAACCCACAACCTCCGGCTTAGCAGTCAGGATCACTAACCACTAGGCCAACAGGCCAGTCACGTTACGCGTGACATATGACCAGCGCCATTAAAGAAACAGTGTTTTTGGCGATTTTTAGTAAATTCAATCTTCAACATTGTTTTTGTAATATTAAAACAGTAAATATTTCGGAAATATTAATGTAGTGTAACCATTATGACATAAACAATAATATAAAACTGTTTTCCAAAATTAGTCAAATAGCCTATTATAACAAACTACGTAACATTACATTTGCGTCTCCCGAGATAAAACGGGAGTGAAAAGGTATGTTTTCTACTGCTAATTCATTATGAGCAAAAACAACAGCAGGTAGAGATACGGGCAAACTCTTTTTGGCTAAGTCGAGAAGCAAGATCCCTTTTGCTGCCAGATAATATATACTACACTATTTTGAAAATGCTATGCTATGTATGTTATGACAGATGTATAAAAAAAAAGTTCATTTTCTATACTTATATATTACTAGCTGTAGCTCGCAGCTCTGGCCGCGTAAATGTCGTTTATATCTCTGTTTATACATTCGACGATTTGTCATACAAACTTTTATCACCTATTTCAACAATTTTTTTTTTTGATAAAATATAATTATGTTGTTCCCCGAGGTCTAATGTATCTCTATACCAAATTTTATTAAAATCGGTTCAGTGGTTTAGGCATGAAAGCGTAACAGACAGACAGACAGAGTTACTTTCGCATCTATAATATTTTATTAGGATGGACATTATGGATGTTAAACAATGTTTGAAGTAAATATTTCAAGTTTAAAGTACATAACTCATATCTTAGATTCCAAATGAATCTCATTAAGTTACTAATAGGTCATTATTTTTACATCCAATAATATCGTGACGCCCACGCTACTGTTCTCGTATCGCTACAAGTGATAAGCATACCTTATTGCTCACTCTACAATCACTGCATGTCATACATCAGAATTCCTAACGTTTGAATATGTATTTGAATGTTAGGAAAGTTATGAGTTCGACCACGAACCGAAAACGACGCAAAGTGGGCAGACCTCTCACAAGGTGGACTGACGAGCTGATCAGGGTGGCGGGCAACCGTGGGATAACTGGCTCACGACCGGCCAAGGTGGCGAAAATTGGGGAAGGCCTATGTCCAGCAATGGACGTCTTTCGGATGCTATGGTCATGCTTATAAAATCTACAATAATATTATAAATAATATTAGTGTAGATTTTATATAAGATTTGTATTTTTGTATGCAACAAACAAACTCTAAAACTACTGGACAGATTTTAAAAATTCTTTTACAATTAGGAAGCTACATTATCACTGAGTAACATAGGCCATATTTTATCCTCGTACTTCCATCCGTTGTCCGATAGTATGTATTAAAACGTATGGAAAAAATTAGATAACGAAATTCCACTACAGGTAAAACTTAACTGCGAACTGTGTCCTGCCCGTTTTCATTTTAGTAAAGACGACTAAAATTACTCTGGCACTCCATACCAAAAAAAAACACTAAAAAAAATATTAATAGTTTGAATGATATTATTTGTGTTTCATTCATTAGAGCTAGAATGACCTCACTCAATAAGTCGAAATGGCCCAGTGGATAGGGCACCCGTTTCGTAAACACGGGGTCGTGGGATCGAATTTGGGTAAGGTAATTACCTACCTACCTATCTTGGGGCGGGTCTGGGCCTACGCTTTCACGGTTTCCTATACGACATGCTAGCATGGTAGCATAGGTGCAGGCCTACCCTACCATCTCCTTCTGAGACGGTAGGGGGGCGCTGGTCTTGGGAGTAGCGCAGGTCGCTAAGATCCCCAAGGCAAGTTCGGTGGACTAACCTTCTCGAGGTTGCCAGCCCTGTTGTTGGTCTAGTTCACTCTGAAATAGACATAACTGAAACCACCGAGCGCTTTTTAGATATATTACATGCATGTATGTCTATTCATATCACTCATTTATATATGTATTAATATATAACCAATCTAAGGTGTGATCCGAACCGTGCCAAGAGATGCATGGCTGAGGGTGTGCTCAGTCGTCAACGGTGGCTACTCGACACCAGGACGAATCGGGTAGTATTTTAGTCCTCCCTTCGGCATGCGGGGCTCTGCTGTTGGGTATTTTTAGTTCCCTAGCTACTCGTGGGAATCATATGGATGAAACCGCAAAAAATCAACAAAAACCGTCTTCTCCGGTTAGAGAACAGTTCTCTCCTCTATTAGGGGAGACTATAGTACTTATGGAGGAGGTTCTATTAGCCTCTCCTCAAAGTACCAATATGACGTTGGAAGGGACTAGTCCGGCTAAGGCAGGAGGCTCCTGTGACTCTGCCCCAAAGACGGAAGAGAACCCGAAACGTCATACCAAGCTAAGTGGTGCAGCACGGAAAAGATTCCGAAGGCTATTAGCAGCCAATGTGCAGGTCGACGACGCCCGTAAATTGGCTATAAAGCCTTGGAAGGAAATTCCAATCACCAACCTACCTCCAGACCCGAAGGCCAAAAAAAGGCCTAGGTCGGAGGAAGAATCTCCAAAGGAGCAGCCGAAAAAAGCTCTCCGTGCGGAGGAGCCCGTAACCAAGCGCAGCTTCAAATTGGTCGTTGAGCAAACGCGCGTGGGTATCAGAAATCTGAAACCCATGAGCGAAGACCAAATGAAGCTGGTGCATCGCTCCCTGACCCTGGCGATGTTAAACATCGCTGACAAGGGAAAGGGGCCTAAATTTACGGGCTTTACACACAGACCAGGGTTTATTATTGTCACTTGCGAGGACCAGGCTAGTCTCAAATGGCTGTCTGACAAGGTCCCCAGTATAAAACCCTGGGATGGGGCTTTGCTCTCGATCGTTCCGGAGGGGGAATTACCAAAGCCGACGGTAGGGACCATCTTCATCCCCAGCACTGAGGCAGAGTCGCTAGACGAAGCTACCCAGCTGCTGGGGATACAGAATGAAGGGCTAAACACCGAGCTTTGGAGGGTCGCGCACAGTAGGGTTGAGGGAAATGGACATGTGGTGTCCTTCTTCCTGGATGAACCCTCTGTCTCGGCTCTCCGGGCTAGGAACTTTGAGGTGGCTCTTGGTTTTAAGAAGCTTGTTTTTAAGATCAGGAACGACCCAATGGTTGGCCCTTCAACAACTGCTCCTGTGGGACCACAGCCTTCTACATCGAGGGGCTCTGAGAGGCAAGACAGGGCGAATCCTGAAGTGCGGTCAGCCGCGGCCAAGGAGACGCCCAAACCAGCGCCTCGGAGCAATGAAAGGCCTGTGGAACCACAGCCGAGCACATCAAACAGGTGCCCAGTCCTTGTGAGGCAGGAGAGAGTCGCGACCACGCCGCAGTCTGCTGTGGCTAGGGGGTCTCAAAGGACAGTGCATCGGGGTAGAGGCGGACATAAGCCTAGAGTAGCAGTTTCCCAAGGCGAATCAGCAAACGCTTGGCGTACGAGCCGAGGACGGTCGCGTCCTAAGCCTGTACGCACCAAGCCGGCGGGAAACTGCTAGCGGCTACCCAGGTGGGAGTGGTGAGGGTCCTGCAAGCCAACCTCCACCATGCTGTGGCAGCAACTGCGGTAATGGAGTGTTGTCTTGTTGAGGGCAAAGCTAGCCTCGCCTTGATCCAGGAACCTTGGGTAGCAAATACTCAGGTTTTAGGACTCAGTGCTGCTGGTAAGATTCTCAGTCATAACAATGGCAATAGACCTAGAGCCTGTATTTTATTCAATAACCTTGTTGACTTTTTACCGATTACAGAAGTTTGCAATGACGACTTGGTAGCTGCTTTTGTCAACCTCAAAGGATGGAATGGGGCTAGGGTGATAATGTGCTCTGCCTATCTATCTGGAGAGAGAGACAACCCGACAGAAGATTTGGCGAAAGTGGTAGATTATGCCACCAAACACAACGCCGAGCTACTAATCGGATGTGATGCCAACGCCCACCACACATCTTGGGGCAGCACAGACATCAACAGAAGGGGTGAGTTACTTTTTGACTTCCTTATCTCTAACCATCTAATAACGCTAAACGTAGGTTGTAAACCAACCTTTGTTACCCGTACCAGGCAGGAAGTATTAGATATCACGATCGCTACGACTAACTTAGCCAGACACATTAAAAACTGGCAAGTCAGTAGTGAAAACTCAATGTCAGATCATAGGCATTTAAAGTTTGAGATTAGGGCTGCTCTAGACACCCAAATCACAACATACAGGGATCCCAAACTAACAGACTGGGTTGACTTCAGGAGTCAACTCAGGCTTCATCTTGAATCCTTTCCCAAAGCCATCAGATCAACTGAGAGTCTAGAGATTGCTGTGACAATCTTGACAGAAGGCATACTTAAAGCCTATGAAGAGAGTTGTCCGCTCAAGACAAAGACCTCAGTAAGGAAGGTACCTTGGTGGAACTCAAAGCTGACGAAGCTTCGAGATAAAACCAGGAAATTATTTAACAAGGCTAAACAGACTCATATGTGGGAGATCTACAGTAAAGCCTTGACGGAATACAATAAAGAGATTAGGAAAGCGAAGAGAGAATCTTGGAGGAAGCTCTGTGAAGAGATCAATAGTCTCCCACAAGCAGCAAGACTTCATAAACTGCTCTCAAAAACGAAACCTAATCAGATTGGGCTCCTTAAAAAGGACGATGGCTCCTTTACGAATAACGTGAAGGAGACCTTAGAGTTGCTGGCCACGACCCACTTTCCTGGGTCCAGTGTAAGGGACTCGACATGTCAGCAGCCAGTGCCTCACAGTAAACCTCGCAATGAGGACTGGCGCATGGCTGCAAAAGTCGTAAGACCCAGGCAAGTCCAGTGGGCCGTTGACTCCTTTAAACCAAATAAAGCGTGTGGTGAGGATGGAATAAGACCTATGTTCCTACAACAAGGGATTGAAATCCTTACCCCCTATCTGATCAAAATCTACAGGACGAGCCTCGCCTGGGGATACGTACCAGAACAATGGACTTTGGTCAAAGTCATATTTATACCTAAAAATGGAAGGAAAGATTATAGCCAGCCAAAGTCTTTCAGACCAATAAGCCTCTCATCATTTCTACTAAAGACAATGGAGAAGGTTATAGACAGGTATATTAGAGATGTAGCTTTGGATAAATACCCAATCCATCACACCCAACACGCCTATCGCAAGGGAAAGTCGACAGAGACTGCCATCACCAGCCTCATCGACAGGGTGGAAAAGGCTACAGAGGACAAGGAAATAGCACTATGCGCATTCCTCGACATTGAAGGAGCTTTTGATAACTCACCAACCACACTGTTGGTGAATGGGCTGATAAGTAAAGATGTCGACCCTACAACGGTGAAATGGGTGAATTCAATGCTTGCACATAGGAGTGCAAAAATAGCCCTTCATGAAATCGCAATTGTAGTATCTACAGCAAGGGGTTGTCCACAAGGTGGAGTTCTATCGCCACTACTCTGGACCCTTGCTGTGGACGAACTCCTAGTTGATTTGGCAAAACTTCAGATTGATGCGCAAGCCTATGCAGATGACTTGGTAATTATAGTCAGAGGATTTTGTCAATCAACCATCTCATGTATTATGCAAAAGGGACTGAACACTGTTAGCAGGTGGTGTGTCAAAAGTGACCTCTCCGTTAATGCTGACAAAACAGTAATCGTACCTTTTACACAAAAGAAGCGATTGGATAAACTAAAAATGCCAAAGCTTAATGGTAAAACGATTGCGTTTTCCACAGAAGTCAAATACTTGGGCGTCACAATCGACCAAAAGTTGACTTGGAATTCACACTTGGACAATGTACTAAAGAAAGCCAAGATGACGATGGGAATTAGCGGCCGTATGATGGGCAGCAATTGGGGCATAACCCCTAGAACAACTATTTGGCTGTACACTGCCATTGTGAGGCCGATTATTACGTACGCATCAGTTGTGTGGTATAACAAGACGCGTCAAACGACCACCATAAAGAAATTAGACAGCTTACAGAGAACTGTCTGCCTCATGGCCTCGGGAGCTATGTCGACTAGCCCCGGAATGGCGCTAAATGCTTTGCTTGGATTACCGCCTCTTCATGTATTCATACAAAAAGAGGCGAAAGCTAGCATGTACAGGGCTCATATCCAAGGCAGAAGCAATTGGATCTCCCAGAAGTTGAGGACTTTACAGAACTCAATACTGGAAATACCAATACTTTGCATGCCTACGGATGCCACCCTACCCCGGTTTGTATTTGGAAAACAATACACAATAGAATTGCCATCTAGGGAAAACTGGCTCGAAGACCAGATATCTTTTGAGTCTGGTTGCCTAGTATGGTATACCGATGGCTCCAAAATAGGACAAAAAGTAGGCTGTGGAATATATGGGGAGCGACCAAAGCTCAAAAAAAGCGTGTTTTTGGGACAAAACGCCTCCATCTTCCAAGCAGAAGTATACGCCATTGTGGAATGCGCGGAAGCCAATCTGCAAAAGCGCTACACCAATCAGACTATATATATAAATTCTGATAGCCAAGCCGCTCTACTAGCACTGGATTCGAACGTAGTAACATCGAAACTAGTTGAAGAGTGCATGGATCGTTTAAACTCTCTAGGTAATTTGAATAGAGTAGTTCTCAGATGGGTACCAGGTCATGCAGGTGTCATCGGTAATGAGTGCGCCGATGAACTTGCGAGAGCGGGAGCTAATGGAACTCAGCAGGGCCCAGAGCCCTTCTGTGGAATACCAAAAAGCCTAGCTCAAAATGCCCTTACAAACTCATGCATCGAAACAGCCATCAAACTCTGGTCGGAATCGCCAGGAATGAACCACTCTAAAGCCCTGATCAAAGGCTTTAACAGAAGGTACAATAACCTTATCCTTGCGTTGAGTAGGAACAATCTACGCATTGTGTCAAGAGCCTTGACAGGTCATTGTTGCTTAAACAAGCACATGCATAATCTAAGGCTAAGCGAAACACGCACCTGCAGGCGATGTAAAGAGGCAGATGAAACGCCCCTCCATCTTCTGGGGGAATGTGGCCCGCTCATACACAGGCGTCAGTTTCTTCTAGGGAAACACACTCTGGGCCCTGAAGAAATTAAGGAGCTCACCCCTAAGCAAATACTGCAATATATCATAGCTGCAGGGTTTAGTGGTGAACTCTAGCTTGATAAAGCGGCGATCACAATAGACCATTCATGGTCGCAGTGACATTACAGCCGCATCACAGAAATAAAAAAAAAAAAAAAAAAATACCTACCAATGGCAATGTGATTTTTCAAATCATATGTACTTTTAAGTTTATCTTGGACATTGCTGAATAATAGCGAAGGAATATATCATGAGGAAACCTGGACCAAGATCTCCAATCCACCTCAAGCAAGCGTGGCGATCAATGCTCATACCTTTTCTGTATCAGAAGAGGCATTTCTCCGTAGTAGGATAAAACGGGCCGATGTGATGAGAATGCACTCACAGTGTTTTAATAATCTTATAATTATTATACAAGTTCCGAAAAAAAAAAAACTCAATATTGATTAGTATCAAATTTCTAATACCAATGTAAAAGTTCAATAGACGTAAAAGCCATTGAAGACTGTAATAAAATAAACATCATAAAGTAAACTTGCCTGTCACTTTCCATGACATAACCTCCAAAAAGATTTTTAATTTTAACATAAACATACCTTGAAAATTACAAGATAATAACACCTTTGTAGGTATTACAGTTATTTGATGAAACCTAGCTCAGTATTTATTGCTGAACTTTTTTACCTACTTTTATTATTTTAATTTTTATCATGATTATTAAAAATCTGGTCTGCGTTCTTGCTATGATTTTGTCAGGAAAACTACATTACTGATTACATATAAAATGATAGTATAGTGACAAACATTTAAAGGAGTATGTGGTGGTTCCGACATGTGGAAAGGATGGATGGAAGTAGGATAACTAAACAGATTTATGGATTGGAAAGTTTATTAATGAATGTTGAACAGGCAAAGGAGGTAATTGGATTGTAGCAAATGGCATTCTATAATCTCTGTTTAACCCATTAATGGGAGACAGGCATGTAGTTATGTTTGTATGTATAAAAAATGTAATAGCTTTAGAAGTCAAAGACTTGAAAAAATCTACAACCTGGACTCCACTGTGTGCTACAGTGGAGTTCAGGTGTGGATAACTTGTGACCAACTGTTGGCATATGCAACTGACTATTACAATTTGACAATATTGAGTATAATAGAATAAAACAGTGCTTAGAATAGTGTTGCAACTTAGTAGTCAATTATTATCACCTTTTTATTAACAAGGATTGGTAAATTTTTCACGTCTGAATATTACTTAGTCATAGAATTTTGATAGAAAATTTAGTCATTATAAATAACCTTGAGTAAAGATATTGTATCAACAATGAAAGGTATTACTATCAAACCATGATAAGATGCAACTTTCACTCAAACTAGAAGATATAAAAATTCATGAAGAGGTTAGTGATTATGTTACACATAATTTTGAAGAGAGATTGGAAAGTAGAGTAGAGTGGCTTACTGATAAGGCAGTATGGTGTACAACAAAAATAGAAATGAATGTTTTCTATTATTATTCTAATTATGCAATCATTTTGATTGTATTACTTAGTTGTTTCATTAGTGTCTGTAACTTTGTTGATAAGCTTTGTATTGTACCTAACCATGTTATTGTTTGAACAAAGCAGAAATAATTGCAGATGTATTTCATTAACTGTCTGAATGAGGCAAGTAGTAGAGTAAAGCTTTAGCACAACATTCAGGACACATACCTCTGATAACACAAGTTCGACTCGTATGCTTTTGTCGGGTTGCGAGGATGGCAGCGGGCGCTGTAGCGCCGTGTGCAGCAGTAGCACACCATTGTAGTCGGTGCGAGCACCCACCCCGCTACTGTCCCACACGAACACTCGGTCCGCGCCCGCCGCATACTCCACTCCAAGCGTACCGCCGTCATCTTCAAACACAAGATAACACTTCAATCCGGCTTAAATGGAATTGTTTATTGAGAACTGTCAAAACGAGAAACAATGTAGGGCATTGAAAAAAGTCACTGCCAACTATCCATGACTATAAATTATCCTTGTTCCTTCTATAATTTGCACGATTCAATACACAAATCATAATAAATCTTTTGTCTGTAAAGAAATAGCGTCTCACTTACCTGCTGACAGGCAAGAAGACTGCAGTATCACACCCGAATTCACATCCAAAACGTGTACACCACCGACATCATTCTTCACCAAAATTATATTTAAGTTAATATGATAAGTTAGAGAAGTAACAGGAAAGTTCATACGTATATAACCATCTTCTCGTAATATCAAAGAATCATCGCCCATCGTGGCCGTGAACACATCTGTCTACACTACGTAAACGCCATTTGTAATTATATTTTTTTACGTCAAATATTCTACGAATGAGTGGCCAGATACAAAATTTCAAAGGCTTCGTTTGTGCACAATTTTTGAAGACCAGCTTAATATATTTTAAATAATTTTGGAGAAAAGTAGTACTCATTAGGAAATTGTACCCAATATTTTAATAAAATCTATCAACTATCATAGCTATTTCATTTAGCATTTGTTTACTGAAAATATTGCCATAAACAAAAATGTAGGGCATAGACTTTTGAATTGAATAAAAAGTAGTAAATGGCATTGCAAGGCAATGTTATGAAGCGGTTCTGCCAAATAAATATAATTTACACGAATAAAACCTTACCGTTCTTTTCAAGCTATACAAAAATCGTAATTCCTTAGTATGAACATTTTTTGTTACTTGAAGACAATAAGAAGTATTTTTTTTAAATCCATGTTTTGATTTATATTTTCAATGACTACCTTTAATAAGTATTAAGTTTTTTACTTACTGTTTACAAAAAAAACTTATCTGTAAATCTGTAATTGATTAGATCATGAATAAGGCGAAATATTTTAAATAAATACCCTTTTCAACATTTTTTTTGTAGAGGGAAAATGCGTTTACACATAACGCTCCGTCCGGGGAAACGAGACAGTTACATTGGGCTCGCTGGCCTGAGATGGTGCAAAATACCGACTAAAAACCTAATGTGCACCTACTCTCGCATTAGCAGATGGGCTACCGAAACTTGTTACTACATCAGCGCAAAGAACTATAGCTTACCCTAGATGGACCCTGCATCATAAATTAATCGGAAGACGAAAAGAGGTCAAGGCCTCAGTAGCCAGGAAGCACCGTAACATTGCCATTGATACGACAGATACGGCGATAGCTACGCTTCTGCTGGTTAATTATCAGCTATTGAAATATGGAATAAAAATATCCTGCAAGCCATGCTATAAACGTATCAGACAAAAAAATATTATTTGTATTGAAAAGTATGAAAGTATACCCACTAGACTGTTTAGGCCTCTAAGGGGACTTTGAAATTAAAGTAGCTGTTTGCGAGTAAAGGGTTTAATCCGTTACTTGACAACGTATTTACAGTACACAATTTAAATTTAGTATAATGACAATATGAGAGAAATGCCCGTATGTGTGTCGCCGCGGTCGTAAGCTGAGTGAGTGGCGGCACGGTGGAGGCCGGCGCGCGAGCCGCCGTGCCGAGGATCGATGCCTCGCGTCTGCACCCGCCCCGCGCGGGCCTTCCGCCGCCGTCGCCATGTACTGGAGTGCGCCGACATACTCCCCGGGTTGAAGGGATGTCTTCAATTGTCAATGGGAAGCGGGCAAATGCAGTTAAAGGCACGACGAATGGTGCCTCTCTTCGTCTTGAGTTCCGCCACCCTTGTGACTCCATCTACGCCGGGATAGGTCTTAATGACCCGACCCAGGGACCAGAGTAATGGTGGTGTCGTCTTATCCTTAATCAGCACCAGGGACCCCGGCTCCACTTCACCTCTAGACTGAAACCATTTTGTTTTCGCCTGCAGCTGGGAAACATATTCATTATGGAATCTGTACCAAAAGTGCTGTCGAGTGTATAGTATCCGTCTCCATCTATCTAATCGAGTGATGTTAGCTTCAGTCACCTGTGAGCATGGTATAGATGAGAATGGTCGTCCAATTAGGAAATGGGAGGGAGTAAGTGCCGAAAGATCAGTAGGGTCTGAAGAGAGAGGTGTGAGAGGACGCGAATTAAGGACTGCTTCTATATGAGTGAGACAGGTAGCCATCTCCTCAAAGGTAAAATGGGTTAGATGAAGTAACCTTTTAAGGTGATGTTTGCATGATTTCACCGCAGCTTCAGCCAATGAATTAAAATGAGGACTATATGCAGGCGTGAAAATAAATTCAATACCATCCTGCGCCATTTCAGATGCAACACTTGATGATTTTAAAAGCTTGTACATATCATTTGATGCACCTACAAAGTTAGTCCCGTTGTCGGACGTAATGCTTCGGGGCTTACCGCGACGCGCTACGAAACGGTTTAGAGCGGCCATGTAAGCCTCTGTGGTCAGATCGGAGACGAGCTCCAAGTGCACAGCTTTCACTGCCGAGCAAACAAAGATGCACATGTAAGCCTTTGTAAGTTTGCAGCCGCGACCTTTGCGATCGGCTACCAATACTGGACCCGCATAATCGACGTAACAATGCAAAAATGGATATTCGAAATGAGTCCTTGAAGAAGGCAATTGACCCATTATAGGCTGTATGTTTTGAGCCTTTTGTCTGAAACATTTAAGACATTTTTTCACGACAATTCTAGATATGTCCCTACCTCCTAAAGGCCAATATGTTTGGCGTATGTGAGACAACAATAATTGAGGTCCCGCATGTAAAAGCTTTAAATGTTGCATTTGAAACATTAATCTAGTAAATATGTGTTTACTACATACTACAATGGGATGTTTCACACTAAAGTCATAAGGTGAGTTGTCAAGCCTCCCGCCCACGCGAATGATGTTATGATTATCAATGAATGGAGTAAGCGGAAGCAATCTACTTTTGTGTGGCAATTTTTGACCAGATTTTAAAAGATTAAATTCTTCTGGAAACATTTCTAATTGAGAAAATTAATTATTAAATTCAATGATTTATCTAATTCTGTTTTTGAAAGATTACCACTCAATTTAGTTTTATTTTGTAAGTTGTATATAAATCTTTGTATATATGTAAATATTTTTTGTATTTTAATTAAATCAGAATGTTTTTTTAATAATTCATGTATGATTGAAGAATGAGTGATCACGTATGAATGATGTATATGATATGAATGATTACTATTACTACTAGAATGAATCACTACTTCCGGCAAATCATGTTTCTCTGTGTTTGGCATTTTGGGCCATTCACTTTCATTTTGTGTCAAGAACGACGGCCCAGTCCACCACAGAGGTGTATCCTTGATAATGTCGGCCCGAAGGCCACGGGAAACAAGATCTGCCGGGTTTTCCTTCGACGGTACGTAGCTCCAGATATGACCAGACGTGCTCTCTTGTATCTCATTGACTCTGTTTTTGACAAAAGGTTTTAATTGGTTACAAGGAGTAGAGAGCCAACACAAAACTATCGTTGAGTCACACCACAGAATCTACATCTATGAATGGGTATGGTAAGCGATTCCTGAACCTTAGTACACAGTCTCGTACCCAATAGAGCTCCACAAAGTTCAAGTCTAGGTATCGTAGTTGATTTGATGGGCGCGACACGGTTTTTTGAAACTAATAGTTGTATGCTTATAGTTCCACTGATATTACACGACCGAATATAAATACATGCACCATACGCCTTCTCGGACGCGTCAGTAAAAACATGCATTTCGTGTGTAATAGAGTCTTCACACAGAACCCAACGAGAAATTTTTAAATGATTTAGTGCTAATATTGTATTTTCAAATGTAGACCAAAGGTTTTTAATCTCTAGCGATACCTCGTCATCCCAGTCATACTTATCTAGCCATAAACGCTGCATGATAAGTTTCGCTTCAACAACGCACGGACCTACGAGGCCCAGTGGGTCAAATATCTGACTGATGATAGAAAGTATGTGACGTTTAGTAACATCAGTTGTAGGGCGGTTGATAGTGAATGTTAATGAGTCAGAATCGCAAACCCAGTTAAGACCTAATGTTTTACTTTGTGATGTATTTATCCCTTGCTCTGAAAAATGTAATATGTTATTCGAATCGCTACTGTCTGTGATTTGATTATAAATGTAAGCATTATTTGATCGCCATTTTCGTAAATTCGGCTCGAAGGACCAATGTTTAGGCCTCTAAGGGGACTTTGAAATTAAAGTAGCTGTTTGCGAGTAAAGGGTTTAACCCGTTACTTGACAACGTATTTACAGTACACAATTTAAATTTAGTATAATGACAATATGAGAGAAATGCCCGTATGTGTGTCGCCGCGGTCGTAAGCTGAGTGAGTGGCGGCACGGTGGGGGCCGGCGCGCGAGCCGCCGTGCCGAGGATCGATGCCTCGCGTCTGCACCCGCCCCGCGCGGGCCTTCCGCCGCCGTCGCCATGTACTGGAGTGCGCCGACAAGACCCTTCCGTCACCTACCAGCACCGTCGCGTGCTATTAATACGTTCTAGTGGGCATAGTAGAGCGTATCGTGTTGCTTGCCGGTCCTGATGCGTTCATAGCACGGTCATGGTATGGCACGGTGTAGTGGGCAGACTACTTAAACTGATTTAATAAATAACATGACGTTTATAGCCTGCGCAGACGAGGGATTTTTGTCCGCGTACTTTTTTATCCGCTAAAATAGATCGCTTACAACTGTATCGAGTAACGCAAACGAGGGATTAAAAGTACTGCGTACAAAAAGTCGCCCGAATAACTGAGTGCATGCAGGGAGCGGACCGGACAAAAGTACGGGAGAGTCCCCGAATAAAATAGCGCTCTTGTGACTAGGCGAAGCAACGCACATGGGGGCGTTTAGTCCGCGTTGTGCGCTCGAGAGTGACGTACGTATGCACAACTGTATTTACAATTTCGGGCAACAAATGATCGCACGCCGTGTGCGTTGAGTTCGCGGTAAATCCGCGGCGAACTTTTTATTCGCGGAGCATACTTTTTTTCTCCGCCGCGGAGGAAAGTCCGTCGTCTGCGCAGGCTATTAGTCTTTGGATTATTGAGGGTTTTCTAAAATGGCGCCAACGAGGTGGCAGCCTCAGTGTTGCCACTGAGGCGTTAGATCCAGGCACTTGTCAAAGCGCTTTTAACCCACCAATCAACTGTGAAAGATTCATTGATTCCAAACTGTGAATAAATTTTGAATTTGATTATGAATTTCTGTGAATGAAGACCTTTTACCTAAGTGGCGCCAACTGGTAGCGAAAATTTGCCTAAGTAAACACCCTCATTGAAAAATTGCTTATAAATTGTAAAATAAAAACAAGCCTGTGAGTATATTCTTTTATTAAATTTTAATCTTTTTTTAATCTTTTTGACTGGCCTGTTGGTCTAGTGGTTAGTGACCCTGACTGCTAAGCCGGAGGTCGTGGGTTCGATTCCCACCCAGGACAAACCTTTGTGTGATGAGCATGATTGTTTGTTCTGTGTCTGGGTGTAATTTATCTATAATATGTATGTATTTACAAAAAAAAAAAAAAAAGTATATAAGTAGTATATCAGTTGTTTAGTACCCATAACACAAGCAAATATAATTGCTTAATTTGGGGCTAAATTGCGCTGTGTGCATGTGGTAGAATATTATATTATTATTATTATATTATATTATATATCTTAAGAAAATGTAAGTATTAAGGTTTAATATTTTTTTATTATGGACGGATTTTTTTAAAGCTATATTATTAATTCTTAATATTTAGTTAATTACACATAATACAATATTATTATGAAATAAATATCTTAATAGCTAAAAAAAAAATTAATGAGTCATTTAATTAAATAATTTATTCCATTCTGAATGTATTCAAATTTGAAATCACGACTTGACAAGACAAAAATATTTTTTAAGCTTAGATTACACAATACTGGTTTATAGTGAAAGAAAACAGTGAAAGATCTCTGTTTGAGAAAAGAGAGATTTTTGTAGAAGGAATTTAATGGAATGGATATTATATTGTCTTAATCTAGCTCTGGAATGTTTTGACTTTTCCTGACTACACTTAAGCTTAACCTTGACATTCTAGAAAGTGGACCCACACTGTCTTTATTATTATTTAACAATAAATTCCTTAATCGACAAGTATTACAAACAGTCACAATAAAATAATATTAATATCTTAAAACTCCCAACTTTCCATCCACTTAAGTCCAAACATGGTAGAGTTAGGTTCGTGAGCGAGAGGCCCATTCATACCGTAAGCTAACGGCGCAAATAAGTAAAAGCTGTACACTGTCGTAGATATCACGAAGCCTATGATGCAGTGGTACACTGTTTTGCCCAGCTCTGGGCTTAGATAACTTCTGATGCTGGATAGAAGATATTCTGTGAGGATACCTGTAAATTATAAATATAACGATATAAGGTTAGTTTTCTATGAAAAACAAGGAAGGAAGAAAGAAAGAAAAGTGCCAAAGGGAGAGGTTTGCCGTGGTCGCGAGCAAGTTGACCCTCCTGAGTGAAAAGAGTGCTAAAATCCGATTTAATATTTTTTTCTTAAATACTATAGCGACAATTTTCGTATGGATTGTCCAACGGTTAAAATAATGACAAGTAAGTAAGCCACCGCTTATAAACTTAGTCTTTAAATTTACTGTAAAAGAAAACATTATGATAATACCTAGACATTTTTACACGTGTTGCGTAGATAATGATAAATTTTATTTTTTCTTACTACTTCTTTCATTGCGACAATAAAAAAAAAATAATATATAAAATTACCCGTCAACATAGAACTGAACACGAGAGCTGGGAAGTAATGATGGAAGTAGAGCACGCGCCCCATCGCCCAGAACGGCACGTAGTGAAGGGCCCAACCGATGAATGTCCACCCTGCTGCGTTAAGGAGTGCGCGGGGTTTTCCACCTAAGTCAAGAATTAATCATTTGTAAGATATGCATTGGTGAAGGCACCCGCTTTGTAAACACGAGATCGGCGGATCGAATCTAGGCAAGTAATGTGATTTTTGAAGTACTTTATAAGTTTATCTGAACATTAATGACTGACGGTGAAAGAACACATCGTGAGGAAAACTGGACTTCTGAGGATGTCTGAAATCGCCAATCCGCCTTTTGCAAGCGAGGCGATCAATGCTCATACTTTCTCTGTATAAAAAGAGGCCTCTCCCTGCAGTGGGAAATAATGGGCCGATATGATGAATGGCAGAGCCCGGGCAAATACTGAGAATGTCTCGACAGGAAACGATATACCACTTGACCCGACTTGAGAATTGAATCCGAAGTCTCGGGTTTGACAGTTCGTACACAATATATCAGCCGGAAAACGTATGCTGCTGGGCCTCCCCAAGTTTTGCTACTTTAACCGATCGAGAGTCAATTTCATCCATCGGTTGCTCGCGCTTAACCAGTCATCGGCCCGCCTTGTGACCCTTCACCACTGGCAGACCCTTCTGCCGGTATCCACGCTGGGTCTTCCAGTACCCTTAGTTCCGTAGTAGTAGTTCTGTACACAGTCCAACTGGACCAACCAAGGCAGTTAATTGAAGCAAAAACCAATCATAGCAAAACCGTACAAACCTGGTAGTGATCTCCCAAAAGCTTCAGCCCTCTTTTCTCTGATTGAATTAACGATATATATCACGAAGAACACCACCAGAAACAGCAGGTTACCCCACCATACGATTGGGTTACCTAGCAAGTAGATACGATGGCTGCTTCCAGAGAAGAACTGACCCTGCAATGGGAACTTTTGTAAAGAACTTCAAATACAGCTTAAAGCATTGAAATCGCTTCGTTGGCTTGCGATGTTGACCTCGTAATTAAAGCCAGTAAATACGGAATAGAAAACAACGAAAAATTCGGTAGTAAATCAGTTGAATGAAACCCTTGTTTAATATCTACTGTTTTTAAACTTGTAAATCTATACTGGTCTATACATATAATACAATTGGAGTGTCTGTTTGTAATATTGAAATAACCGTTTTTTACTACATGTACTATATGAATATATATACGGTACATGCACCAACATATTTTTTTTTCAATTTTTGTCTGCCTGTCTGTTTGTTTCGGCTAATCTCTGAAATGGCTGGACCAATTCTGACGGGACTTTTATTGGAAGGTAGTTGATGTAATAAGGAGTAATTTAGGCTACGGTTATTTTAGAAAAATTCTTTTATTTTAGAAAAATAAAGTATTAAAGAATCGACTATTAAGCGGTACAAAGTTCAGGTCAAGGTCAGCTAGTATATTATAAAGCGGAAGAGTTTGTTTGTTTGAACGCGCTAATCTCTGAAAGTACCAGTCGGATTTAGAAATTATTTTTGCGTATGATAGCACAGGTCTCGAGGAAGGTTATAGGCTATGTAATATCACGCTACTGGCGACGGAAGCAGAGCAGAAAGCAAAGATGCGGGTCAAACCACGCCGCGGATACCTAGCAGTGGCGAAGCGTCCGTATAACACGATTCCTGCCGGCTTCCCTTTTAAAATATGACTGCCCTGACCTACTTATACCTATCACTGCTTGAGTGTCTACTCAAAATCTAACTGGCCTTCCGAAACTCAAAGTATTTTAGTCCCACCGGCTTCCCTCCTCGAAAAAGTGACTCTTCGCTACTGATACCTAGTTTATACATAAAATTATAATATATATTGGAGTGTGACTATGATAAAAAAAAACTACTAACTACTTGTTTGCTTATTGTGAACTGTAATGCATGCCGTGGCAACTTGTAACTGAAACAGCACTATTGCTTGAGCCACATAACAAAATTTGTAATACTTAATCATTTCCTACCTAAGTGTATGTATTGTAAGTTGTCCTATTAATAAATAAATAAATATGCTTCGGCAAGTACCTACTACTACCTACAGCTATTACTGAATTATATACAACATATAATTATACTTAACTAGCACAATCAGAAAGAAAAATAAACTATTGAATGTAAAATAAAGAAAAGATACATAAATTTTTGATTTGTGAATATAAAATTAACTAAATTAAAGGATGCATCGATATTTGATCTATAATTACATAGTTTAAGCGGAAGTCGCTAGTAAGCGTCTGTCTGTATAAAATTGCTAATCTCGAGAACTGCTCAATGAATTTTGATAAAGTTGCCACTGTCCCAAAGGGAATTTTTCGAGGAAGCTTTTAATGTACGAGTGATTACCTTAACCTATCGCTTATAGAGCAGCAACGCCATCAACGATAGTAGTGAACCAAGCAAACTGCAACTTTTGATACTTATGTGCAGCGAGGGTGGTTCGCTAGTTTATCAGTAACAAGTTGACGTATAAAGGAATGTGTAAAAGGCAAAAACATTGAGTTACCTGCAATGAATTCAAGAGGAAAACCGTAATTATACACGCCGACAATCTTGTCATAATATACCTGCTTTGTTGAGTTATATAAATTGTTTATAATTTTCCATTAAATGATTGTAATAATAAACATGTTAATGGTAATTAAAGTCAAAGTCAAAGCATTTATTTCATTTTGATCATAAAGTATGATGCTTATGAAAAGTCAACATTACATGAAGTCAGCCAATTGACCTACAGCCAGTTCGCTGACGAGGTAGAGCTGTGAGAAGAACTGGCAAGAAAATCACGCCACTCTTCAATCGCCAGATAATTACAGTTATTTGTATGAGTTACAATTTAAACACTCAACGCAACCAAAGAACCATACAAAGTAATTATCACAAATTAACCAATTAATATAATAACTAAGATTAAAGAAAGAAAAGAGAGGATTTCAATTATTTAGTTTCATCTAGTATGGTAATTTGACAACGTATTTTAATTAAACTGGTAAATGCACCTCCTGGTCACATTGCATGACAAGGTAATACTGGATTGAATATTAAATGTATGGAATGCCAAGATTGACCAGTCATCCCAAGTAGCCACCCATTAAATAATAATGCCAATTTGTAATGGAAGTGATTTGTTTAATTTTTAATTGATTTTACTTGTAATTTAATTAGTTTTAGTCGCCGGAGCTCGGTGTTTGTAAAGGTTCCTTAGTGTTATTCTTGGCTTAAAAGAGTCACAGTAAAAGGCGTGTGATTAGAATGAGGGTGTTTAAGAAAATTTTCGCCACCAGTGGGCGCCACTTCAACTGTCACTTTAGGCCAAATATAGGATAACTTTCAAAAAGCGCTTGACAGCTAGACCTGACGCAATGGTGCTACCCCCTCGTGAACGCCATTTTAGAAAACATTCAATTCAATTTTAATTCAATTCAATTTATTTCATAAATATAAATTACATTTTATTACAAATAAGTAGTTTCCCTTTGGTCCCAAACTAAGCTAGTGCTTGTAACTTGGGTACCATCGAGATTACAATTTTCAATATATATCTTACAGACTATCATACATACATTATAATATAAGTATACTACACACTATTTAAATAAAAGTTAATCAATAAATACCGTAACCTAAAATATATATTAAAAAAACTTAAATCTATGATGACACTTCTCGTTGTGCCTGTCGGTCGGTGTTAGTTCCGTTGTCTCGCAGCCTGCCCCGGAACCGCCGGAACACCACGCCCTTCGGCCAGAATTCTTCTTTGGTGAAGGTTTCAAGAGCCTTTGTCGGCACACGCGCTACGAACGACTTGAAGTTCACGCTGTGACGTGACTCCAAAGACTCTACCCTCACGATGTAAGTGGCCTTGTTCATTGTCAGCAATTATCTTTTATCCGCACGTTAATTATCTATTTTGTAAACATTAAAATTGTCGAAATGAACACTGAAATATATTTTCTTTTTGAAATAAATTTATTTCTTTCTTTCTTTCTTTCTTTGATAGCGCTGTCAAAATGGAAGACATTTTACCAAAGTGGCGCCATCTATTGGCTAAAATTTTCCTAAACACCCTCATTGTCTCGTAAATTACAGACTTGGTAATACATACCCTATAGTTGATTGGCCACTGCCAAGGCTGGGAGGTGACTTCTCCCTCTTTGGGTTTAAGTCCAGCGTTACCCTGGAACATGACCGCGTGTGATTCCAGGAGGCGCTCAAAGAAGCCTGACGCGTATGACTCGAAACTCACTTTTGGTACTGCAAGAAATAACATTAGGATCTTTTATGGTCAATAATGGTGGCGTGGTCCATGTGACGACATGGATAATAAGAAGATAATATAAATAACATTTAATATGCAAAATATATGTCGCTCAATTTTAAGTGGACCTTACGGTTCAGGAATCTCTGACAGAAAGCGTTCACGTGGACGAAGTTCAAATTTCAGTTTTGCGTTTGTTGTGTTGTATTGAACGCGGAACGTGTGACCGCTTTTCTGTGACAGAACCCTAGCTGCGCACAGAATCTATCTACATACCAATTTTCATCGAAACCGGTTCAGCCGTTTAGGCACTGAGTAGTAACAAACACACATACACACAAACTTTAGCATATATAATATTAATAGGATGTGAATTTTAGCGACAGAAATACACAAAATCGCTTAAAATTAAAAGTTTTGGTATTTAGAGTAAAAATACAGCTGGTTTTTTCAACTAGAATACTTACGATCATCAAAAATATTGTCCTCGACGTTCCACATAGCATTTTTGTCTCTCAAGTTTGGATTGCAAGCTACCTCCTGTTGTTCGTAGCCCCATTTCGGTAATTGTTTACCAGTTGTAGTTAATACACACGCCTGTATAACATTTTAAAAGTGGTATTATAAAGTAGTACTAGCATGAGAAGTAGAGAGGACAGAGAGAAAGGTGTTAGTACTCTTCAATATAGACATAAAATATAGTGGACGTAACGCGGTTTCACCCGCGTGCTTCACGTTCCCGTGGAAGTACGAGAATAAAATATTGCCTATGTTACTCAGAGATAATGTAGCTTTCTAATGGTAAAAGAATTTTAGAAATCGGTCCAGTAGTTTTTGATTTTATTCGTTGCATACAAATACAAATCTTTCCTTTTAAAACCGTTAGTGTATTAGTGTAGATATTATAATATACTTTTTACAATTATTATTTTACACGTCAGTTTTATTAACACAAATTAGCTGCACTTCTTTTTATATAAATATATTTACAAACGAAATAAGTAGATAAAATAACAGAAAAGGTGTATATGTATGGTAAGTTGAACATAATATGTGTATTGTTAATGTGTAAATAGAGTGGAAGTGCGTGCGTGCGTGTTTGTATGCGTACGTGCGTGCGTATGTATGTGCGTGCGTGCGTACGTGCATGTGTTTGTATTACTAGTATTATAATCTACTTGCCTGCAAATAATGAACAAACATAAGTTTGCTCCTGACAGTTTGTATTTCGTCGCCATCTTTGCCTCCTGACACGATGATCTTCCATACATCGTTTGCGTCCCCAATACCATCCTACAAACAGCAGATAAAAATGCAGTTTTAACGAGGCAGTCAAGTCTTTTGCTTACTACTCTGCTCTCGTCGCCAGTAACATGATGTTATATAGACAATAACCTTCCTCAAGAACTGGGCTATCATACGTAAAAAGAATTATTTAAATCTGACTGGTAGTTCCAGGGATGAGCGCGTTCAAACAAACAAACTCTTTCGCTATATATAATAGTATAGATAGTACAATTATAGGTATATATTATGTATGTATATGGTAGGAAGGTTATATGTATCATCACGTTACTGGCGACGGGAGCAGAGCAGTAAGCAGAGACGCGTGTAAAACCAAACTACGTTATGCTAGTTTTTAATTATAATTCATAAGCTCACCTCGCCATATCCAGTGACTTGCATATACTTGGTAGTGAGTGGCGCTTTCTCGCGGTGTGAATGCAAGTTGCGTCCAGTCTGCGCATGCGTGAGACGCACTAAGTCCCCGCTGCGTACTAACACCACTCCGTCTACTTGTTCTTTGTCGTAAGGCTTGATCTGCCAACGGTTGTTCTCGTCTTTGTGGGTGTATGTGGTTATCTATGCAAAAATATTTAATCTATATATTAATACGTCAAGCAAAAATTTTGAACCCCTTTTTACGAAAATTGCGCGGCGGCGAGAAGTATGAAATACACACTTATAGTTTAATATGGAGAAGGAGTGCAGAATGCTAATATTTTCCATAAAAGAAAAAAAACTGTTCTAATTTCGACCAGTAGACGACCACTATAAATACATTGTTTAGCCATCACCCATTCGATAATTCCAAGCATACGATATCGAGTCAATAAGCTTAGAAAAGCATCCGTATGTTGTACTTTACCGCCTATATAATGCGCTGTGTCCTGAGGAATTCGTACCTAAAGTGATGGTAATCGGTTACCCTATTGACGCGTGAAACACTAGAAGTATAACTCGCATGTTGCCGTCCCTGCTTTCTCAGAACTGTATATTGTAGTCTTTAGAAAAACTTCAATAAGCCTCGATTCTTTTTTCATTATAGATTTATACAACGCCCTCAAACAAAGCGAATATACATCTTTTAAGTAATTTAAGTAATATTATCTAATAATTTAGTAAACACACCTGTTGTTGTCTCGCTCCCACGCCAGACGGGTACAAATGTTGATGTGAATGCAAGTACCCACCGCCCGTCCTGTGGTTCTTCAGCGAGATCTGAGCGCCGTATGCAAGCGTCCGAGGAGCGCTCGCGTTGTGTAAGCTATTTCCTATCAAACGTGCTTGGAAACCAGACGAGTAGAAACCGTCGCCGTTACCACTAGAAGACAAACAGATAGACAAAAAAAAATATTTTGGCGTTTATGAAAATAAGAAAATTTTGCCTCATACAAGTATAGAGTGAGAAAATGTATACTAAATATTATGAATAGATAAAGTTTGTGACGTTATTAGGGGTAATCTCTTGATCTACTGAACCGATTTTGAAAACTCTTTTTGGGTTTGAGAGCTCAGTTCTTGAGGAAGGTTATAGGCGACGGACGACGGGAGCGAGGCAGGACATGTGTGAGCCTGACAGTAGAGGGTGTCTTTACATTATATTTTTTTTTGCAATATAGCTCTCGCGTTATATCTAATACTAATTAATTTGCATTTTAGCTAAACTGTTACCTTTTATTAAGTACAGTTAGATGTATCCAGAAGAAAAACATGTACAGCATTACTGGCCATAGTATCAACGTTATTGCTCTGCCAATAACATGCTTCATTGTATAACTCTGTAAAGGAAACCAACCATAGTTCAATAGGAAAATGTATTGGTAGTCAAGGACTTGACGACAAATTTTAATGCAAAGCAATGTGGGACAATCCCACTCACACGCCCATCACTGTGACTCTTGCAAGCCACGATTAACAGTGAAAAACCTTTGCGAACACCAACAACCAAATCGACAAAAACATTTGTGAGAAAATTGCCAATCCATCTTAAGCTTATATAGCGCTCATGCCTTCTCTGTATAAAAATAGGTCTTAGTGCCATAATACATAAGTACATACATAACTTCACACCTGTCTCCCATTAATGGGGTAAGCTACTATAGAACACCATTTGCTGCGATCCAAACATACCTCTTTTGCCTCTTCCACGTTTATTAATCTTTCCATGTGTCGGGACAATCCCACTCACATGCCCATCACTGTGACTCCTGTAAGCCAGGATTAACAGTGATATCCAAGAAGAAACACCGAGCTTTGACACTCGAGAGTCCCGGGAACTGCTAAACCTACTGTCTTGGACCCCGCAACAAATTTAATCAGAAGTAAAAGGAGGAGTTGGAAATAAAATGTCCACTGCGAAGAGACATCGCCTCAATGGCCGTCTTCTATCGCCTTTACCATGGCGAGTGTTCTGAAGAGCTCTTTGAATTAATCCCACCCTCTCCCTTTTTATCCAGAACGACACGTGCGGGACTAAAGTGCCACCCTTTCACAGTGGAATCTAAAGGGTCTCGAACCAAACGGTTCAGCACTTCATACTTTTGTCGCTCAATTAAAGCCTGGAACTCTTTGCCAGCGCATGTGTTCCCATCTAATTTTGATCCTGGGTCTTTTAAGCGGGGCGTGAAAAAGCATCTCACTAAGCCGCCATAGTGGAGGCCACCATACCAGTAGTTTGGCTTTTGGAATGGTGTCCGCCACTTCTGGATTCCACTTACTGCTTACCATCAGGCAGAGTGGAGTCACTTTGGTAGGCTAATATAAAAAAAAAAAAAAAAACTACCCTCTGTTGCAAAGCGGGAGACAAATTTAATCTGTATAGGATTATGGCCTATTAAAAGAGAGCACCACGGACAAGTAATATTAAGAGACCTATGTAAGCTATATCTGATTCCAGTAATATGTATGGCAGAAACGCTTAAACGCACGGAAATTCACCCTAGATGACACAATCTTTCTATGTGTATTAATAATTAAAATTATTTATAACACTTACAACAGGCTTAGTCAAATCGCCGAGAACGTTCCACATGTCAGCTATAGTCCTTAATCCAGCGAATAGTACGACGAACAAACCAACGAACTTCACAGACATGGTACATGCTAGTGACGCGCCGAGGAACAACTGCCACGATATCATGCGAGGGCAGAAAGGAGCCAGACCTTCGTCTGTTAAAGTTCGAACCTGTGGGGATAGAACGGAAATAATATGTATTAAATTAAATGTTTTCACAAATCCATACAAATATTATAAATGCGAAAGTAACTCTGTCTGTCTGTCTGTTACGTTTTCACGTCTAAACTACTTAATTGATTTGGTAAAATTTGGTATAGTGATAGATTAGTCCTCGGGGAACAACTTAAGCTATCTTTTATCGCGATAAAATAGCTTGCAGGTGTTGAAATAATGTATCTTAATATCTTACGGTAGTAGATCCACGCTGATTTCAGCATGAATGGGCCGGATCGTCCGGGGAAGTACTACCCTCTCATAGAAGATCGACTTAAGAGTAGTAGTATCCGTACTACTGCGTTTCGTTCGGTGAGTGAGAGCGCCGGAGGCCCAATTTCCCCCCTTTCCTCTTTCCTCACGTCCCTCATTTCCTTCCCCTAACCCCATTCCCAGCCGCCATAGTGGAGGCCACCATACCAGCAGTTTAAAACGATAGCTTTTGGTATAGTGGCCGCCACTTCTGGATTCCACTGACTGCTTACCATCAGGCGGGGTGGAGTCACTTTGGTAGGCTATACTATAAAAAAATAAAAATAAAATGTATGAAAATTTGTATGAAAAAGACGATAACCGCCATTGAAATAGGCGGAGCTGCGGGCAACAGCTAGTAAAAATATAAACAAGGAGGATCCAGTGGTCTCCAGATTTCGCTAGCTATATTGAGTTACTTGTAACAAGGCGCGGATCTGTTCCCATTTATACCAAAAGAAACAGTCAAAAATAATTAAGTTGCTTTTTCTTATCGAGTGGTTAGTGGTCAACGTAGTGTCAGGATTTGGTCAGGTCGGCCGTAATTCTATTTCTATTTCTATTTCTATTAATTATACAGGCATCCGATTTGACCTAACGACTGTTATTAACTTGGTAACAACCGGGACCGACTTTTAACGTGCCCTCCGAAGCACGGAGACGCTCAGATCAAATTCCACTATGCGGTCACCCATCCATGAGCCAGCCGCACTCTTAGTTGCTTAACCCGCAGATCGATTGCCGATCAGTGACTGCAACAAGCTTTGAGCGCCTCAAATAAATTAAGTTACTGTTATAAGTACTCGTATGATAAAGGTAGGTACTATTTACTTAGGTCCGCACAAGGTCAGCGGTCGGTACCGGCTGTCCGGCATTTGGTAACTGCTACTATAGAGGCGATGGGACTTCTTACAGTAAATAATTAAATGCGTACCTTAAAAGTTCCATATATCGAGCAGCTCATGAAGAACAATAATATTGGATCAAGTAATATGTATCTATTTAATGTCAAAAATCCTACATCTGTAAGAAAAATCAAATATACTCATATAAAGAACAACTCCAGATGAAAAACATCAGTCAATACAGATGATATATGTATATACCAATACTCTTTTCAAAACGCTGTATTTGTTCATGGTTTGTATGAAAATACAAAGTTATGACGTCATAATTTTTTAAGTCAAAAAACGTAGGTACTAATTAACAAAAAGTTTTGTGTGCTGATATTTAGGTAGATCCCGACGGCATCTTGCCCCTGTCCACTGGACTTTTGGAAAAAAACATGTGACGATTATAAAATAAATAAAAATACTTCATCATCATCATGTCAGACAAAAGATGTTCACTGCTGGACATAAGCCTCCTCAATTTTCGCAGCTTATATACAGAAATACACTTACCACATAATAAAAGCAAAGTTCCAATTACAGTAGATTCTATAGATTTCGTCATCTCCCATATTGTTAGAAATGTCAATGGAATGATCAAAGCTCCCAATGTAGTACAAAACTGCAATAAAAACATATGCAAATTTTTACACATGTTTAAAACGGAAGAGTTTGTTTGTTTGTAAGCGCTAATCTCTGAGACTACTAGTCAGATTTAAAAAAATCTTATTGCATGTTGCCCAGTTCTCAAAGAAGGCTATGTAACATAACGCTACTGGCGACGGGAGCAGAACAGTAAGCAAACACGCGGGCAAACACAGCCCTATGTGATGACTTTGTAAGTTTAGCCCTTGGATGTTGTATAAATAAAATAAGGGTAAATACCTACATTAAAAAAATCCATCCAATGTTATGCACTCTCTGTACAGGAATAATTATGACACTGTAGGACAATAAGCTGGTTGGTGTATGCACAGGTCCTACATATCCTTTGGAAAAATGGTGTGATGCTTTTTCATCCCAACTTCTAACTGTCCAAGGTCTATGCATATATGTCCTCCTAGTTTTAAAAATGCATGTGGTGGTAAGTAATTCTAACTACCAAACCATAGTGCTTTCTTAATTATTTTAACTTAAATGACCATTTGAATAACACACACAATAAGTGCACTTACTATAGATTTTGTCTGATATATAAAATGTATGAATACTTACAATTCTCATCCCCTCATAGCGAGCACCTTCATACTTGTCCCCTGGCTTTTCAAATGGAAATTTACCATCATAACCAGTCAGTTTACCTGATAAGGCTATGAGCATCTAAAAAAATATATTTTTATATTTACATGCTAAGTTGGTTACATGAAAACATTATCTAACAGCATAAAGTAAAGTTAATTTATCTATATTTTGTTTACATTATATTTGGCCAATATATTACAATGAAATAATTCTCTAAGAGAAATGGAAAGGAAAAGATTGAGAGTACTTCTTTTTAGTCTCAGAGAAAAGACAAGCAATCTTTTAAATTAATTTTTAATTGTTATAAAATACTTTATGATCTTTTTACATAATAATTTTGTCTAATTAATAAATATAAAACAAAATCATTAAAGACATAATCTCAGAGAAAAAGATATAAAATAAATTACCTTTCCAAGAGGAGGATGTACATCAAAGAAGAACGTTCTATTAATGTACCAACTGCCCATTTTACCAAAATGTGTTTCATCCCAGCTAAAATTCAGTATAATTATTATTATTATTTTTTTATATTTGCCTACCAAAGTGACTCCACTCTGCATGATGGTAAGCAGCCAATGGAATCTAGAAGTTATGGATACCATTCCAAAAGCGAAACTGCTGGTATGGTGGCCCCCACTATGGCGGCCTAGTGAAGTGCTTTTTCATGCCTCACATAAAAGACCCAGGATCATAATTAGATGGCAACACATGCACTGGTAAAGAGTTCCAGGCTTTTATATGTATGTTACATACATTCATATAAAGTTTTTTATCACCAGCACAGAAAATTTTTAACAGACCTTTGCATGACAATCTGCTGCCAGTTAACTAAATTGATGGTAAATTTTATTAACGGTTAAGGGTTTACAATAAGATACCTGTGCCTATATAGCCACAATGTATAACACACAACTTTAGCTGCCTCTGTGGTGCAGTAGGAGTTTCGGAAATTGCTATGAAAGAGGTTGGGTTTGATTCCCCCACAAACTGTTTTGCATGGGAATCTAAATCATATTATGTTGGTACCCAATTAGGTACTTATTATATTTGTTCAGTCTACTTTGGGTTGATTTATTGTAAGTATAATAATAATATATTTTGTAAAGTGCCCAAAATGCAGCACTTTATCTCTCGTGCAGGCGTAGTCGTTTTAAATAAGTAAAAATAATGTCTCATTGTGGGTTACGAACGCTTCTTTGAACAACTTAAAACTTACCAAACATGGTCAGGATCCAGTACTTTATAATACCGAGTTATGAATGTAGCACCACACAAAACCGCAAACGTAACCCACCATCTAAAACACAATACATTTATCTGAATAATATTAAAAATGTAAAACTTCCGAACTTGAACTTTAATTAAAATAGGAAGTACATTTTGTTACTCGACTTCGAGGTATTATTATTTTTGCTCTTAACAGACATTGTTGACATAAATATCTGTAATTACATTATATAATATTTAACTTAATTTAGCATTTTAATTCAGGAAAAAAAAAATTTTAGCAACGGTAAAATGATCTTCTTCTCCTTTTTTTTGGCAACAGAGCCGACGATTGAGTCAGCTATTTCTGCCAGCGTCAAGTGTAGAATAATATTCTTGTTGATGATAATGGTATATTACAATGATAAAATAGAAAAAATGCGGATGAAATTAAATGACAACCATATTCACTGAAAACAAAAGACGGATGATGTAAACGTCACCAGAATGTCAACCGCTGTCAGACAGCAGGCTGTCAGTTTAGCTCGCTCGCTTGCGTCACCTGATAGAGTATTGCCATTTGTACACTTAGATTTCCCCATTATTTTTATAAAAATATAAATATCTCTAATTAAAGTGCTTAAAATATAGCTTTGTGCCTGCGACATCTGTCAGTGACATATGTGCTAGTGCTGAGGACAATCTACCCGTAATTATCGATAAATTTTAATATTGAAAATATTTAATATTGAAAATTATTTTAATGGCTTTTATTATAATAGATGAAATCAAACAAGAAGAATTAGTTCTTAATTTAGACTTATATTGCCTTGAAGGGGTACAATACAAATTTTATTATCATCGTAGTCAAAATCAGTTTCATCACTGGAGCAGTCTTGTAAATTAATAAAAAATAATACGGTATTATTTTAAACGCATTACCATTTCTTTCTAAATAAATTCATAATTTATTTAGTATTATTAGTATTACATTCAAATTATAATTAGCATGCAATTATTTTATCGATATTGTCTATGTCAGTTGATTACGTACCTCTAACCAGTCTTCAAAAAGCGTTTATATGGTTAGCTACCGTAAATTTTTAATTTCGGCAAAATACAAAATATTTTATAACACCGTAATTATTCTGCAAATTATTATTAGATAAAGCTATATTAAGATGTTTTTGTAAAAAACCTATCTGAACAACAAAAAAAAGTCTTAATATTAATTTTAAACTCGAACTTTTTTAACAAGGAATTTATTATAGCTGTCCCTAAAAACGAAGTGGCGAATGTCGCAGGCACCAAGCTATATTTTAAGCACTATAGGGCCCGCCCTCTGCGGCTCTGCAGGGGTGAATTTTTTTAGATATTTGGGGATAAATTTGATAATCTCTCTCGCCACGTTGCTCACTACATTGCGTGGAGCCACACCAACGCGGCGGATGTATTTTTTGTTTATATTTTCATTCTTACAACCTCTGTGGTTCAGTGAAACTGTATATGGACTGCCACGGAGGTCCAGAGGTCGCGGGTTAGATTCCCGCTTAGTGCAAATATTTGTGTGCATGATCATGGCTATTTGCATTGGCCTGGGTGTTTCTATGTATATGTAGGTATTAACAAAAAAGAAAAATTATAGGTATGTTTATCCGCATTCTAGAACCTATATCACAAGCTGTAATATATGCTTACTTTGGGTGTAGATGACGTTGTGTGGTTGTTGCGGTAATATTTTTTTATTATTCGAATTTCGTAATATTTTTTGAATGGAATGTCCGATTTCAATAATTCAAAAAGTAGTCAACAGGTATTAAAACAGTCTTGAATACGATATAATTTATTTGGATAGGAATTATTAACATGGTGGGAATAACATCGTCTGATTTTTATTTACGGTAGTAGATCCACGTTGATTTCAGCACGAATGGGCTGGATCGTCCGGGGAAGTACTACCCTCTCATAGACGATCGACTTAAGAGTAGTAGTATCCGTACAACTGCGTTTCGTTCGGTGAGTGAGTACGCCGGAGGCCTAATTTCCCCGCTTTCCTCTTTCCTCACCTCCCTCATTCCCTTCCCCTAACCCCATTCCCAGCCGCCGTAGTGGAGACCACCATACCAGCAGTTTAGGATGAGGGCTTTTAGTATAGTGGCCGCCACTTTTGGATTCCACTGACTGCTTACCATCAGGCGGGGTGGAGTCACTTTGGTAGGCTATAAAATAAAAAAAAATTCTATCATCTTTTAAAAACGTAGTTATACGTGCTTCAGGACCACGATGTCTCCGTTGTGTCCATGTTGTCTCGTAGCTGAAGGCTCCGTGTCCAGTTTTCAGGGGTCACCAATGTAGAGTATGGTTAATGTGTACTTAGGCAATTATTGGGATGAAGTAAAAGACAACCATTCAGTTATAAAACATATTACCGACTCTTTATTCAAATGAATTATTTCTAATATGATTCCCACGGACGCAGCCGTGTGGTGACGTAATGCCCAGGTGCATAGATTCATATTACTTGTTACTAGGTAGGTAATATTACTATGTGTCCCTACAGTGACATAACTATAATAGTTGGACATAAGGTCTCGCAAAGTTTTTTGTAGTTATTGATATGTTCTCTAATATTGTGGAACACTTTTTTGTTTTGTCATCAACACTTTTCACAGCACATGCGATGAAAGACATTTTTTGGCAAAAATTTTGACACCTTGAGTTGGTTTTTTAAATTATTATTTTTAATTTTACTAGTAATATATATAGCCTATGTTACTCAGTAATAATGTAGCTTTTGAATGGTAAAAGAATTTTTGAAATCAGTCCAGTAGTTTCCGAGTTTATTCGTTGCATATAAAAATACAAATCCTTATTCCTTAAAATATCATTCATTTCACGGTAGTAGATCCACGCTGATTTTAGCATGAATGGGTCGGATCGTCCGGGGAAGTACTACCTTCTCATAGAAGATCGACTTAAGAGTAGTAGATCCGTACTATTGCGTTTCGTTCGGTGAGTGAGAGCGCCGGAGGCCCAATTTCCCCCTTCCTCTTCCCTCACCTCCCTCATTCCCTTCCTCTAACCCCATTCCCAGCCGCCATAGTGGAGGCCACCATACCAGCAGTTTAAGACGATGGCTTCTGGTACAGTGGCCGCCACTTCTGGATTCCACTGACTGCTTACCATCAGGCGGGGTGGAGTCACTTTGGTAGGCTATAATATAAAAAAAAAAAAAAAAAAAAAAAATCAGTGTAGATGTAGAAGTGTACCACAGATAGAAAGAGCTTACGTGGGATTGCAGATTCGGCTTTAGAAGATTATAATTTAAAATGAGATACATATTATGTATCTTTTGTCTGAGTGATAATGTCCACATAACACCGATGACTTTAAATTAGAATAGAATATTCTATAATACTCTCCACAATTTTAAAACAAATAACAGAACAGCACAACATTAGATAGTACAATGGGCGGTCTTATCGCTAAAATTATCTCTTCCAGATAACCTTTAGACTTTAAATTAATACTTTGGCAATCCCTACTAACATTATAAAGTTAGAAATTTACTTAATCAGTATTGTTGGTATACTTACTAATCTTGTAACATAGTTGAATTTAATAGATTAATTTTGAGTTAGATTTCTATGAATTCAATAAGAATACTTAAAGGGAAAATGGCAAACTGTTGAACACATAATATACACATTCGATGGGTTTTTATTATTCTCATTTTTCTTACAAATTTCATCCTTTAATTCAACCCTATGAAGCCATTTTTCATGCCTATGTTGTTCCCCGAGGTCTAATTAATCTCTGTGCCAAATTTCATTAAAATCGCTTGAGTGGTTTAGGCGTGAAAGCGTAACAGACAGACAAACATAGTAACTTTCGCATTTATAATTATTATTATTGATTATGGATTAGCAGGATTACTATGGAACAATGGATATTTGGATTAATTCCAATGAATATAGGAAGAGGAATTTAACTGGTCACCCTTTTACATTCCTTATAATAAAACATTATACATATTTTTATTATTTTGTTGCCATAATAATGACATTGGGCTTGTAGTTTTTCCAAGTAATGTAACTCTGTAATGGAACAAGAATGTCCATAAAACTTTACATGACTTAGGATAATAATATTTACTTTTCTAGAATGTCGTTAAAAATTCTTATTGCAACATAATATTTGGAATGTAGTATATTAGGTGTAAGTAAAAATGGAACGTAGGATCCTAGGGACGACTATACTTTTTTCTGTTGGTGATGTCCAAGAGTGATTGATTGAGTGAACTATGTAGCGCATATTAAAAAAAACTGTTTATTTAAATAATTCGTTACATGAGCAGTTTTGGCGTCTTAACCATTGTTTTACTTGGATTTTCCGACATTGTTAAGACAGTGCCTAAGTTTCTCACGACAAAGGACACAGTACCTACAAAAACGATGAAATGCAGGATATATCATCTGGCTTAGGTTGATCGTGTGAAAAGGCACGACAAGTGAACATATTTAGAACTCAAGGCTAGTTTATAGTTCTACAAGGTACGATAGCAGTCGCATTCAGAAGATGATCCGTATTGTGTCCGGATAAAGCGTACCTAATGTATATATTCCCGGGCTTCCCAGTGTAGAGATTTTCATTAAGTTGTGAACGCAGCGATGAAGAGTAGATATTACTTGGCGAACTTAGCTATATCGCGATAATAGAGTTTTAAATCACGATTTCGTTCGTCACTTAGTTATTAGATTTTTTGACGAACTAAAACCTACTGTTGAATTTTTATTGAACTTTCTTTCTTTTTATTTTTCTTCTTTTTTTTGGCAACAGAGCCGACGATTGTGTCAGCTATTTCTGCCAGCGTCAAGTTTAGAATAATATTCTTGTAGATGATAATAATGGTATAATACAATGATAAAAATAGAAAAAATGTGGATGAAATTAAATGACAACCATCTTCCGTGAAAACAAAAGATATGACGATCTTTTGTTTTCACGGAAGATGGTTGTCATTTAATTCCATCCACATTTTTCAATTTTTTATCATTGTAATATACCATTAATATCATCAACAAGAATATTATTCTAAACTTGACGCTGGCAGAAATAGCTGACAATCGTCGGCTCTGTTGCCAAAAAAAATGAGAAGAAGAAGAAAAGATATGACATCCCTACAGAAGCATGTCACTGTCAATTTCCTATTTGTCAACATTAAAATGTTTGTTCGTTCAATTTCAATGTTCATGTTCGTCTCAACTTTCATGAATCATGTGTGTCGTATTGTAAACAAATAAATAGCGGAACACCTCGCCTTTAACTTTATTATTCAAGTATCCACATCGGGTAATATCGTGGTTGACTATGACGGTGCATTGACGAATAACTCATCATGAAAATTTTAATTTGTATTTTATTTTTGCCGTGGTTATTTTCTTTACGTTTGTGCGAAGTATCCGAGGATAAAAAAATTAAGTTGGTATCAGACTTTATCAAATATTATAATCTTCAACCAAACAAAAGTTATACTGCTTTTAATGGACATCTTCAGAGTGTACGAGAAATAGTAAGTTTATTTTTCTAATTTTAAGATTTGACTTGATTCATAATGGTTACGATTTAGCGTGTTGGGTTATCGATGACCGAGACCTTTGACATTAATATCGTAGTCTTAAATGTAATGTTTTTGTGTTGTGTGTAAAATTAAACCACTTGTAGTTAATATAGGTACATTATTTTTTTGAGGAGATAGTTGCTAAAGAAAGCTAATAATAATTAAAAATAAAATTATTGTATGAATAATTAAATTAAGTATGTGTATTCTTTCGCATTTATATCACTTAATAAATTACACACAATTTTGTATATTGCCAGAATTAACTGTAATATTTCTAAATTGTCTGTAAATTCCAAAATAATGTCATACATACTTTATTATGGGTCAGATATGAGTTTAACTGAATGGTCATATTAAAACTTTACAGCATACCTTTGCCTCTTCAATTATTATTTTTCTATTTATTAAAAAACTTCAAGCAGACAGGTACAGGTACATACATATTGCTATATTATTTTTATTCCTAAATAAAGCTCAACTGTAACTTCATTTGATTAAGGGTATCCCATGATCAGGGCAGTTAGTGAGGGTATGGGAACAGATACAGGCTTGATATTATTGATCTGACTTCTACAACCAAAAGTTGTCTGTTCTGAAAAGTATTTTATTAAATTGTAAATAACGGAACTCCTTGTTAGCAACCAACTCTTGCGGCCAGTACTTACTGTGCCTTCCAGAAACACTGAAATACCACTGATTCCCAGCTATGTACTGTACATTACATTTGGTACATTTAAGTGCATAACCATATTTTTAACATTTTTGCCAGAATTAATTTTGAACTGCCTAAAAATAGAATGCAGACATCGTTTTCGGTCTGATGCCTCAAAATCAATATATTATCGTTTATGTGAATCAGGCAGGTGTTAAAATAAAATTTCTGCATGTGTGGTTTTATGATCTGATAGGCGCCTTTTTACTTCCGTTGTGTCGCGACGACGCCGTTTTTTGGATTCGGTTTCGAATTGACTGCTTGACATAAATGAAATGACCATTTTTTATGTTTCTCCCAAATTTAAAAATTATCTATATAAGAATGAACCTCTGGCTCGTAACTACTCGCGAGTTTATAGTGCTATCAAATCTAGTTTATTTGATTCCTTTTCTTTCCACTGTCCACTTTTTTACACCTTCACTTACCTGTAGTTATGTAATTATATTATATATTATATTGGCTTTATAGTTGGGCCTTTAAATGCTTAAATAGAGTTTGGATATTTAATGATTTTTCTGTTCCCAAATGAAGCAGTTTGTTTTGCTTCAAATTATTTTTCTTCATACAAACATAATCAGGCGAAGGTGCGTATACAGCCAATCGTGCTCAAGGCGTTTCTAAACAGTCTTAAATTCACTAAATTGCGCGGTGCAGCATCATAGGTACATATTTTCTTTGTTTTAGGATAACACAACATACAGCCTAGATGTTGCATTCAACACGGAAGGTGATGAAATAAAACGAATCGTATGTACCGCCACGGTCCATGAACTGGAAGAAGGCATTAGCATCGTTAATAATGACTTCAAGTGTGCTGAAGAGGCACCGCAAAGTTCAGATGAAGATGAAAGCCAAGAATCTGGAGAAGTACAAGAAATGCGGATGCCGATCAAACTTGAAAATGAAGTTCAGGCGGACACGGCGGTAAGTCTCATTTTCATTATTCTATCTGAGAATTTTGATAAATACGGGAATTTTTTACTGGATTTACCGGGCTTCTATGTCGAAGCGGTGTATTTGCGTTGTGCTCTCAAATCGTACTTGCAAGAATACCTATTCACTTTTCTAGAATGCGTATCATTCCATACCACGAAACAGTAAGTTTCTATTAAGTCGATTACATTTTTTTACAAGCTATCTAAACTTACGCAGACAACAAGTTGCTTGAAATCTTGAGAACCGGTTTTTGCTATTAAACTTATTGTACGTTTTTCATTTCATCATCATAAACTTAAAATATTTTAATCTACTACCTAAATTTCAGCTTCTAGTACCGATGCAACGAGTCGCTAGTAGTAGGCACATAAAATGTTCTATAGATATAAATATTAATAACCCTGAAAGTTGCAGTAGGTAAATAAATGTTTATCATGTCAGTGTACTCTAAGTCTGATTGGGGTCTGGGTGACCTAGTATTCTGTTTATATGTCAAGGATGTCAATACTACTGTATCAATATAACTTTTATCAAACTTTAGTACACTTTATTGATCAGATTTTAAGTGGGGTTCCGCAAATAGTTTATTTATCTCAATACTTAAATTGATCAACATAAAAATGCGTACATAATTTAGGTAATTTTCAGAGGTACTTAGCCGTCAATGCTTACCAACTTTTAAATTCATCAAATGAAGCGCACCAAAATTCTTTCTCGAAACGCAGAATCCAGTTACGTGGTGCGTTTCAAACACAGTTTCAAAGTTGGTGTTCTTGGCGGAATGTCCCTTTTTACGGTATTTGCATGAATACGTCGGCGGTTTATTCCCATCCTAGATTTTCGGTATAACTAACTATTTTATCTTCGGACATCGGATCTTAATATAATGCAAAGCTTCATACAACATACAATTTTTTGATCTAAACTGTATTTAAAATATAGAAATCACAGGCAACAATAACACCTATGTACGACACAATATACTCATAAACCTATTTATTAGATGCGTTGTACGACAATTAATGATTTAAAATTGAGGACTAGGTCTAAACAAGTAAATCATGAGTACCTATAAAATTCAAAATAATGCCGTATGTCCAACAGCATTACGTACTTATACCTATTGAATAATACAGAACATAGTCGTATTTATAAGCGCAGTGTTATTTGCAAGAATATGTCTAACGCGCTCATATAAAATCACAATAACAAGATCGTATAACATATTTTTATAACGCCTATATCAACTGACAGATTATTCATCTTGAGTAAGTAATTATGTATTTTTTAAGTCGTAGAAACGATTTATGCCCTTATTATTCCTGTTATATCCTAAGTAATCTAGGGCCATGATAAGGATAATTATAGCATCTAACAAAAAATTCACATGAAATCTTGTTAATAGTACTAACACTGCAACAAATTCTCATGCATGCGATGGTGCATATAATACTCGATTAATGACCAAAATATGACCACGTGTGGAGTAATTTACCATGGAATTCTCATATCAGTGTAGCAAAAATGTAAAAGATACTTAGCATCAATATTTTTATTAATTATTTGTATGAAGTTGCATACAACTAATCAATTTATTGATTGATACATTTACCGTAAGTAAATTAATTAATTAGTTGCATAATTGATTCATTTTATAAATTAATTAAGTTATTAAGGTGTTGCATAATTAGAATTACATACAATTAATCAATTTATACAGAAAGATCAATTATCAGCAACCTAAAGTCGTCTTCTGTGGGACATTTTCTCTCAAGGAGAGGATTTGCTATAGTTCCCAAGATTAGCAGACAGTTTGTAGCAAAAGATGATATTTTAAATACATACATAACTTTACGTCTGTCAGCTATCATTGGGGTAAGCAGAGACTATAGTACGACATTTGCTGCGACCCAAACACATCGACGTCCTTTCCTTCATGATATTTTGTAAGCAGATAATACTGCTGCCTGTTTTCTAATATTTCGAATAGGCAACCATTTAAAATATTCATTATTTGTTCCGCAAATCTAATGTTTATACACGTAATACGCAACATTCCTACCAATTCTTTAAAGATTATGAAATACGAATTTCTTATTGAGTTACGGATCTCGTGGAATTCTATTATTAGACTAATACCGAATATTATTATTGATTGCGAATTTATCATAAAATTTTAAAGGGAAAGGTCACTGATTAACTGAATACCAAAACCTTTGAACTACTTGACTTTTAAAGCTGAAATTTTGCCGGTAGGAATTTTATAGTGGACAAAAAAGTATCTTCTTCGTCGTCTCGTCTTTATCTTTCTGTCACTGGGACTTGTCATTTCTCGTTGTTGATCTTTCTCTTACAAATGACAAAAAAGGATGGACGCATAAGTAAGTAATAATAATATCACAACAACTACACACAACGTCATTGTAAGCATATACCTATTTATAGCTTGTGTTATGGGTTCTAGAATGAGAATATACATACTTAAATACTTTTCTTTTGTAAATACATACATATTATACATAGAAACACCCAGACCAATGCAAATAGACATGTTCATGCAAACAAATATTTGCACTAAGCGGGAATCGAACCCGCGACCTCTGCGGGCAGTCCGTATCTACACAGTACCGCCGAACCACAGAGGCAGTCAAAGTGTGGTTCCGTGGTGCCAGATGTGGTTAACCCTAATAATTACTATGAGGAAGGACGCATGGATCGTCTGATCAGATAAGGCGGCAAGTAGACATTTCGCTCGTCATTCGGCAATCAAAAGTGAATTTATTGATTGATTTGGTAATTAATAATAATTACGTTTATTATCTATTACTGACGCTATTTGTATGTACATAAATGTGACATATCGTTAAAAAACACTTATATTAACTATCAAAGTAGTGAGTTTTCTTATCTGCGATTGATTTGATTCCAAGAGTCATTATTAGATATAATAAAATAAATGGACAATGCATGGTGATTAAATAGTTGCATTCGCTGTTAATAGCTTATTCGATTTGGGAATCATTAGCTCTAGAAGCAATTTACAATTGTACTTGGCTAATAGGCTTACACAATAGGAAGAAACACAAGTCGCGCTATCAAATTTATTTGGATATAGCGGTTCTGTTCGCAACCCTGCCGGCTGCACATTTCTGAATTCCAAGATTGAAATGTAGTAATTAAAACGCGTAACTGCTAAACAGTCGCATCTGCTAAAATCGTTCTTATTATGTCTGACTTTATGTCAGAATTAGGAAATGTGAGCAAAGTATTAACATGGATATTTTTCTAACATAAATATTAGGCCACTCTTATTAGGTCGTCGGTCCACCTGACTAAAATCCGCGTTTAACAAAATGTTCGATCCGCCAGTTTAATATTTGGAAAAAATAATTTCACATAGTTCGACTATCGAACTACTGCTAGGACTAAATGGAATAATCGATAAAATCCATGTTTTCAAATTGTTCGATTTGCCAGTCTTGATCCGCCAGTCTAACAATTTGGAAAATATAATTTCAAACAGTTCGACTATCTAACTACCGGTGGAACTGGATGGAATAAACCATATATTCTTATGAGGGTGGTTTACGACCGGCCATAGCCTAGTTGCTTAGGGTAGGCCTATGTTTTTTTTTGTATTAGCCTACCAAAGTGACTTTACCCCGCTTCATGGTAAGCAGTCAGTTGAATCCAGAAGTGGTGGCCACCGTACCAAAATCCATCGTCTTATATTGCTGGTATGGTAGCCTCCACTATGCCGGCTGGGAATGGGGTAGTGGAAGGGAATGAGAGAGGTGAGGAAAGAGGAAAGGGGGGACATTGGGTGTCCGGCGCTCTCACTCACCTAACGAAACGCAGTAGTACGGATACTACTACTCTAACGTCGATCTTCTATGAGAGGGTAATACTTCCCTGGTCGATCCGGCCCATTTATGCTAAAACCAGCGTGGATCTGCTACCGTACAAATGTAAATATACTATGTCCAGCAGAGGACGTCTTACGGCTCAAGTGGTGATGATACCTATATCTAGCTCTTCCAGAAGACTTAGCGTATCACCTGCTTCGCTTACGTTGCGAAACTTTCATAATAATAATAATAATAATAATAATACCAGCCTATTTACTGTCCCACTGCAGGGCAAAGGCCTCTTCTCATATAGAGAAGGTATGCTTAATCACCACGCTTGCTCAAGGCGGATTGGCAATTTCGGACATTTAAGTCCAGGTTTCCTCACGATGTTTTCGTCAGAAATGTCCAAGATAAACTTAGAAAGCACATATATGATTTGAAAAATCACATTGGTACTTGCCCGGATTCGAACCCACTACCTCGTGTTTACGAAGCGGGTGCCTTATCCACTGGACCATTTCGACTTTTATATTGGAACTCAATCACCCACTGACTGCTTGTCATCAGACAGAGGACCGAAGCCGCTAAGGAAGTTATTTTGGAACGCTAATATAAAAATACAATATTTAGGTAGGTATGGCGTTCTCATATGATTCAACCTTAATAATATACGAACCAGGCATCCAACCCGGTCATACTGATAGTGAGTTACTAAATATGTTTATGCTAATAGCAATGCATGAAGTCATTCTGAACTGTGTTTGACGCATGATCCTAATATTGTAGGGAACGCTAATGTCTCAATCTATACTAATATATAAAGTGGAAGAGTTTGTTTTTTGTATGAACGCGCTTATCTCTAGAACTACCAGTAGGATTTGAGTAATTCTTCGCGTTTGATAGTCCAGTTCTTGAGGAAGGTTATAGGCTAGGTATATAACTTCACGGTAGTAGCGACGGGAATAGAGCAGTACCCAAAGATGTAACTTAACGAGGGTGAAACCGCGCCGCCTAGTTATAAAAATATTGGATGACGTGTAGGAAAGTAACAATCGCAATTTAAGGGTTAAGCTTCGGTCAGAATGATCAGAACGTAAATGAGTGACGGTTTTCTAAAACATAGATCGGGTGGTTCAATATTCTACACCGGAGTGTACAAGAACAATGTGTGATTATAATTACATGAAGTATCCACATCCGCAACTTTCATAAAAATGTACCAACTTTGTTATGTGTATTCCATAAACTGTTTATATTATGTAGGTATAACAGTATATATTTGTAAACAAGAAATAGCAAAAACACACAGTTTTTTTTTGCATAACTTGATGGTAAGTGACTACTGAAGTCTGTTTACATAAATGTATTCCCTAAGCAATGCTAGGAAAACAAATTAAGTCATTACCGACCATTAAGAGAGGTGGGAGAAAGGGATAGAAAGGAAAAGGAATAGAACCAAGTCGATAATTGGGAACTCAACTGCGTTCATACACCGAACGTCAATATTCTGTGGGAGGCAGTACTTCCTTGGTTGATCCAGTCCATGCTGAAACCAGCAAATAGATAAAATAGTTCCATTCCGTTTCCCCGGTCAGGAGAAAGTATTTTTGATATGCCGTTTCAAAAATAGGATACATTTATAAGGGATAATCTGGATCTGGTGGTACGGCGGCACTGTGTATAGACTGACGAGTTCCATTCCATCGAGCAAAGTGATACCTATTGAGTTGTTTGTCGAAAAGAGGCCCGAAGTCTGAAATTGAAATCCCGCCTACCCCTTTAGGGAGAAAAGCCGTGATAGTATGATATGTTACAAATACAGAGCTAACATATTGTATTTTTTTTTTTTTTTTTTTTTTTTTTTTTTATTTATTATCATTTTACAATGTAGTCAAACTTATTATACTAATTGCATTGCATTAAACCACGGAGGTTTGTCCACAATGCGATTTTTATTAGTTATAATGTTGTTAGTGTGTATTTATTATTTTGAAGTTAATAAATTAATGTTTTGTTTTCTTCGATACAAACATAAAGACACAATCAGTGCTATGTGCGCTTGAGGACACGTGCGCCGTGCGTTAGAACTGTCATTGTTCGGATTTAATGTCTGACATCATAGTACCCAAGAACATTCCCACGTAACAATGACTCAAACTTGCAGCAAGTAGAGGAGTTTTCCCTTTGACATACAAATTCGTGCAGACAGATGTGATGACGTTGCGTTATTACGTAAGTCGCATTACATCGTTAGCCAATGTAGATCTTGTTATGGAATTATTTTAATAGGAATTATAACTTTTTGATTTTAATATTTTTCATAATAAATTTAAGACAAACACTGAACTGAGCATGTCAATTTTCTTTAATTTTATTAAGGAATAATGTAAAAACGTACACATTACCTTTTTATGTATGTTTTAGATATCCTCAGGAGAACAGTTTATAGCAATACCTCGAGATCAGCCTAGCGCGCCTTGCATAGGTTGCTCATCCCACGTAAATCCAGAGGCTGCTGGTGTACAAGATCTTGCTAACATGGGAGTCAGACATTTGAATGTACATGAACCAAATGTGAAACACAGTCTAGAATCGGTTATAGAAGTCGTTAGGCAAGTGCAAGTAAGTCTTTCCAATATTGTTTATTTCCAATGATTAAACACCTATAGTCAGTACTGCTTTTGTCTTGAGCGTTAAACTGTTTCAAATTAAATTCACGGCTTTCTTTAATTAATTTCCTCAAATATGTTTTGTTTTCTTTTCCAGGTTGTAAACGGTGTTAGGTATATATTAACATTATCAATTAGTTTTAATAACTGTTCTGACACGGCAACTGATTCTTGTATTTTTTTGAAAACTTGCAAAGTTTCGATTTTGGTGAAACCATGGCAGACTTTACCTAGTGGAGCTAAATACAGAGCAATCCTAGCAAATAATTGTACAGAAGAATGGCTGTTCGGTGATAATGGTGAAATATTACCTGAACCTACCGATGGTCGCCACCACAACGATAATAATTCACCTGGCGATATAGATGGTATAAAACTTGAACGACATGAAGATGTACAATCACAGCCAAATCAAGATAAGTTATTGACGACTGACGGACTTAAAGCTTTAGAAGATCAAATTCTTCCGCATGATCATGTTTCAGAAAAAGATAAATTATTGCCTGATAGTGCTACATTAAATAAGGTTGGCGATAAAATTGAGTCAACTCGGCAGTATAATGCTGAATATGTGCCTGTAACTGAATTTAATCAAGATACAAGTGGTTTAAGCCAAGACAAGAAAAATGCCATCGATGGTATTTTAGATATATTTAATTTTTTCGATTTTAAACCAAAAATTGAAAGTAAAGAAAGTAGAAAGAAGAGAAGCTTTGCTAACAATTCCAATTACGTAGGAGAAGAACTGGAAAATGTTGAAAACCCAAAATATAAAAGTCTAGCTGAAGAATCCTTAAAAAAATATCTTCATTCGTCATCTAGTCAACGTCATTACGGTATATTAAGATTAGAACGCGTTACTGTCCAAGTAGTTTCAGGCACATTAACGAAAATAGACTTTACTATATCTCCTACCGATTGCACTATAAATAGTGATGGAAGCACATCATCGTCTAATTGCAATTTCGTAAATGCTGAAGATACCATAAAATGTCATTCTGCAATATGGGAACAAACATGGCTTAAAAATAAACAATATACCGTTAATTGCAAAACGAATGTACAAAACTTGCATCGTAAAAGGCAGTTAATGAGCTTGAACGAAACTACCTCTGGCAATGATATAACGTATCAGAACGTCAATGATTCCAAATATAAAAAACAAGCCGAATATTTCTTGTCTAACAGACTGAAAAGACAACTACCCGGAGGACTTGAATTACAAAACCCCAATGACCCAAAATATCTGACTTTGGCTGAAGAATCTTTGCAAAAATACGTACAAGACAAAGGCCTTCAAGGATCACACAAAGTAGTGCGAGTAGATAAGGTATATACCCAAGTAGTAGCGGGTTCCATGACTAAAATAGATTTCGTAGCGACATCTGTCGCGAACAGCGGGTTGAGCTGTCATTCTGATATATGGGAAAAGTCGTGGGAAAACTTTAAAGACATTAAAGTATCTTGCCAGATTGACAATCAGAGGCTGAAGAGACAAATACCCGGAGGACTTAAATTGCAAAACCCTAATGACCCGAAATATTTGACTTTGGCTGAAGAATCATTGCAAAAATACGTACAGGACAAGGGCCTTCAAGGATCACACAAAGTAGTGCGAGTAGATAAGGTATATACCCAAGTAGTAGCGGGTTCTATGACTAAAATAGATTTCGTAGCGACATCTGTCGCGAACAGCGGGTTGAGCTGTCATTCTGATATATGGGAAAAGTCGTGGGAAAACTTTAAAGACATTAAAGTATCTTGCCAGATTGACAATCAGAGGCTGAAGAGACAAATACCCGGAGGACTTAAATTGCAAAACCCTAATGACCCAAAATATTTGACTTTGGCTGAAGAATCTTTGCAAAAATACGTACAAGACAAAGGCCTTCAAGGATCACATACAGTAGTGCGAGTAGATAAGGTATATACCCAAGTAGTAGCGGGTACTATGACTAAAATAGATTTCGTAGCGACATCTGTCGCGAACAGCGAATTGAGCTGTCATTCTGATATATGGGAAAAGTCGTGGGAAAACTTTAAAGACATTAAAGTATCTTGCCAGATTGACAATCAGAGGCTGAAGAGACAAATACCCGGAGGACTTGAATTACAAAACCCCAATGACCCAAAATATTTGACTTTGGCTGAAGAATCTTTGCAAAAATACGTACAAGACAAAGGCCTTCAAGGATCACACAAAGTAGTGCGAGTAGATAAGGTATATACCCAAGTAGTAGCGGGTTCTATGACTAAAATAGATTTCGTAGCGACATCTGTCGCGAACAGCGGGTTGAGCTGTCATTCTGATATATGGGAAAAGTCGTGGGAAAACTTTAAAGACATTAAAGTATCTTGCCAGATTGACAATCAGAGGCTGAAGAGACAAATACCCGGAGGACTTAAATTGCAAAACCGTAATGACCCGAAATATTTGACTTTGGCTGAAGAATCATTGCAAAAATACGTACAGGACAAAGGCCTTCAAGGATCACACAAAGTAGTGCGAGTAGATAAGGTATATACCCAAGTAGTAGCGGGTTCTATGACTAAAATAGATTTCGTAGCGACATCTGTCGCGAACAGCGGGTTGAGCTGTCATTCTGATATATGGGAAAAGTCGTGGGAAAACTTTAAAGACATTAAAGTATCTTGCCAGATTGACAATCAGAGGCTGAAGAGACAAATACCCGGAGGACTTAAATTGCAAAACCCTAATGACCCAAAATATTTGACTTTGGCTGAAGAATCTTTGCAAAAATACGTACAAGACAAAGGCCTTCAAGGATCACATACAGTAGTGCGAGTAGATAAGGTATATACCCAAGTAGTAGCGGGTTCAATGACTAAAATAGATTTCGTAGCGACATCTGTCGCGAACAGCGGGTTGAGCTGTCATTCTGATATATGGGAAAAGTCGTGGGAAAACTTTAAAGACATCAAAGTATCTTGCCAGATTGACAATCAGAGGCTGAAGAGACAAATACCCGGAGGACTTGAATTACAAAACCCCAATGACCCAAAATATCTGACTTTGGCTGAAGAATCTTTGCAAAAATACGTACAAGACAAAGGGCTTCAAGGATCACATAAAGTTGTGCGAGTAGAAAACGTATATACCCAAGTAGTAGCGGGTTCCATGACTAAAATAGATTTCGTAGCGACATCTGTCGCGAACAGCGGGTTGAGCTGTCATTCTGATATATGGGAAAAGTCGTGGGAAAACTTTAAAGACATTAAAGTATCTTGCCAGATTGACAATCAGAGGCTGAAGAGACAAATACCCGGAGGACTTAAATTGCAAAACCCTAATGACCCGAAATATTTGACTTTGGCTGAAGAATCATTCCAAAAATACGTACAGGAAAAAGGCCTTCAAGGATCACATACAGTAGTGCGAGTAGATAAGGTATATACCCAAGTAGTAGCGGGTTCAATGACTAAAATAGATTTCGTAGCGACATCTGTCGCGAACAGCGGGTTGAGCTGTCATTCTGATATATGGGAAAAGTCGTGGGAAAACTTTAAAGACATCAAAGTATCTTGCCAGATTGACAATCAGAGGCTGAAGAGACAAATACCCGGAGGACTTGAATTACAAAACCCCAATGACCCAAAATATCTGACTTTGGCTGAAGAATCTTTGCAAAAATACGTACAAGACAAAGGGCTTCAAGGATCACATAAAGTTGTGCGAGTAGAAAACGTATATACCCAAGTAGTAGCGGGTTCCATGACTAAAATAGATTTCGTAGCGACATCTGTCGCGAACAGCGGGTTGAGCTGTCATTCTGATATATGGGAAAAGTCGTGGGAAAACTTTAAAGACATTAAAGTATCTTGCCAGATTGACAATCAGAGGCTGAAGAGACAAATACCCGGAGGACTTAAATTGCAAAACCCTAATGACCCGAAATATTTGACTTTGGCTGAAGAATCATTGCAAAAATACGTACAAGACAAAGGCCTTCAAGGATCACATAAAGTTGTGCGAGTAGAAAAAGTATATACCCAAGTAGTAGCGGGTTCCATGACTAAAATAGATTTCGTAGCGACATCTGTCGCGAACAGCGGGTTGAGCTGTCATTCTGATATATGGGAAAAGTCGTGGGAAAACTTTAAAGACATTAAAGTATCTTGCCAGATTGACAATCAGAGGCTGAAGAGACAAATACCCGGAGGACTTGAATTACAAAACCCCAATGACCCAAAATATCTGACTTTGGCTGAAGAATCTTTGCAAAAATACGTACAAGACAAAGGCCTTCAAGGATCACACAAAGTAGTGCGAGTAGATAAGGTATATACCCAAGTAGTAGCGGGTTCTATGACTAAAATAGATTTCGTAGCGACATCTGTCGCGAACAGCGGGTTGAGCTGTCATTCTGATATATGGGAAAAGTCGTGGGAAAACTTTAAAGACATTAAAGTATCTTGCCAGATTGACAATCAGAGGCTGAAGAGACAAATACCCGGAGGACTTAAATTGCAAAACCCTAATGACCCAAAATATTTGACTTTGGCTGAAGAATCTTTGCAAAAATACGTACAAGACAAAGGCCTTCAAGGATCACATAAAGTAGTGCGAGTAGATAAGGTATATACCCAAGTAGTAGCGGGTTCTATGACTAAAATAGATTTCGTAGCGACATCTGTCGCGAACAGCGGGTTGAGCTGTCATTCTGATATATGGGAAAAGTCGTGGGAAAACTTTAAAGACATTAAAGTATCTTGCCAGATTGACAATCAGAGGCTGAAGAGACAAATACCCGGAGGACTTAAATTGCAAAACCCTAATGACCCAAAATATTTGACTTTGGCTGAAGAATCTTTGCAAAAATACGTACAAGACAAAGGCCTTCAAGGATCACATAAAGTAGTGCGAGTAGATAAGGTATATACCCAAGTAGTAGCGGGTTCTATGACTAAAATAGATTTCGTAGCGACATCTGTCGCGAACAGCGGGTTGAGCTGTCATTCTGATATATGGGAAAAGTCGTGGGAAAACTTTAAAGACATTAAAGTATTTTGCCAGATTGACAATCAGAGGCTGAAGAGACAAATACCCGGAGGACTTAAATTGCAAAACCCTAATGACCCGAAATATTTGACTTTGGCTGAAGAATCATTCCAAAAATACGTACAGGACAAAGGCCTTCAAGGATCACACAAAGTAGTGCGAGTAGATAAGGTATATACCCAAGTAGTAGCGGGTTCTATGACTAAAATAGATTTCGTAGCGACATCTGTCGCGAACAACGGGTTGAGCTGTCATTCTGATATATGGGAAAAGTCGTGGGAAAACTTTAAAGACATTAAAGTATCTTGCCAGATTGACAATCAGAGGCTGAAGAGACAAATACCCGGAGGACTTGAATTACAAAACCCTAATGATCCGAAATATTTGACTTTGGCTGAAGAATCATTGCAAAAATACGTACAAGACAAAGGCCTTCAAGGATCACATAAAGTAGTGCGAGTAGATAAGGTATATACCCAAGTAGTAGCGGGTACTATGACTAAAATAGATTTCGTAGCGACATCTGTCGCGAACAGCGGGTTGAGCTGTCATTCTGATATATGGGAAAAGTCGTGGGAAAACTTTAAAGACATTAAAGTATCTTGCCAGATTGACAATCAGAGGCTGAAGAGACAAATACCCGGAGGACTTGAATTACAAAACCCCAATGACCCAAAATATCTGACTTTGGCTGAAGAATCTTTGCAAAAATACGTACAAGACAAAGGCCTTCAAGGATCACACAAAGTAGTGCGAGTAGATAAGGTATATACCCAAGTAGTAGCGGGTTCTATGACTAAAATAGATTTCGTAGCGACATCTGTCGCGAACAACGGGTTGAGCTGTCATTCTGATATATGGGAAAAGTCGTGGGAAAACTTTAAAGACATTAAAGTATCTTGCCAGATTGACAATCAGAGGCTGAAGAGACAAATACCCGGAGGACTTAAATTGCAAAACCCTAATGACCCAAAATATTTGACTTTGGCTGAAGAATCTTTGCAAAAATACGTACAAGACAAAGGCCTTCAAGGATCACATAAAGTAGTGCGAGTAGATAAGGTATATACCCAAGTAGTAGCGGGTTCTATGACTAAAATAGATTTCGTAGCGACATCTGTCGCGAACAACGGGTTGAGCTGTCATTCTGATATATGGGAAAAGTCGTGGGAAAACTTTAAAGACATTAAAGTATCTTGCCAGATTGACAATCAGAGGCTGAAGAGACAAATACCCGGAGGACTTAAATTGCAAAACCCTAATGACCCGAAATATTTGACTTTGGCTGAAGAATCTTTGCAAAAATACGTACAAGACAAAGGCCTTCAAGGATCACATAAAGTAGTGCGAGTAGATAAGGTATATACCCAAGTAGTAGCGGGTACTATGACTAAAATAGATTTCGTAGCGACATCTGTCGCGAACAACGGGTTGAGCTGTCATTCTGATATATGGGAAAAGTCGTGGGAAAACTTTAAAGACATTAAAGTATCTTGCCAGATTGACAATCAGAGGCTGAAGAGACAAATACCCGGAGGACTTGAATTACAAAACCCTAATGACCCGAAATATTTGACTTTGGCTGAAGAATCATTGCAAAAATACGTACAAGACAAAGGCCTTCAAGGATCACATAAAGTTGTGCGAGTAGAAAAAGTATATACCCAAGTAGTAGCGGGTTCCATGACTAAAATAGATTTCGTAGCGACATCTGTCGCGAACAGCGGGTTGAGCTGTCATTCTGATATATGGGAAAAGTCGTGGGAAAACTTTAAAGACATTAAAGTATCTTGCCAGATTGACAATCAGAGGCTGAAGAGACAAATACCCGGAGGACTTAAATTGCAAAACCCTAATGACCCAAAATATTTGACTTTGGCTGAAGAATCTTTGCAAAAATACGTACAAGACAAAGGCCTTCAAGGATCACATAAAGTTGTGCGAGTAGAAAAAGTATATACCCAAGTAGTAGCGGGTTCCATGACTAAAATAGATTTCGTAGCGACATCTGTCGCGAACAGCGGGTTGAGCTGTCATTCTGATATATGGGAAAAGTCGTGGGAAAACTTTAAAGACATTAAAGTATCTTGCCAGATTGACAATCAGAGGCTGAAGAGACAAATACCCGGAGGACTTGAATTACAAAACCCCAATGACCCAAAATATCTGACTTTGGCTGAAGAATCTTTGCAAAAATACGTACAAGACAAAGGCCTTCAAGGATCACACAAAGTAGTGCGAGTAGATAAGGTATATACCCAAGTAGTAGCGGGTTCTATGACTAAAATAGATTTCGTAGCGACATCTGTCGCGAACAACGGGTTGAGCTGTCATTCTGATATATGGGAAAAGTCGTGGGAAAACTTTAAAGACATTAAAGTATCTTGCCAGATTGACAATCAGAGGCTGAAGAGACAAATACCCGGAGGACTTAAATTGCAAAACCCTAATGACCCAAAATATTTGACTTTGGCTGAAGAATCTTTGCAAAAATACGTACAAGACAAAGGCCTTCAAGGATCACATAAAGTAGTGCGAGTAGATAAGGTATATACCCAAGTAGTAGCGGGTACTATGACTAAAATAGATTTCGTAGCGACATCTGTCGCGAACAACGGGTTGAGCTGTCATTCTGATATATGGGAAAAGTCGTGGGAAAACTTTAAAGACATTAAAGTATCTTGCCAGATTGACAATCAGAGGCTGAAGAGACAAATACCCGGAGGACTTGAATTACAAAACCCTAATGACCCGAAATATTTGACTTTGGCTGAAGAATCATTGCAAAAATACGTACAAGACAAAGGCCTTCAAGGATCACATAAAGTTGTGCGAGTAGAAAAAGTATATACCCAAGTAGTAGCGGGTTCCATGACTAAAATAGATTTCGTAGCGACATCTGTCGCGAACAGCGGGTTGAGCTGTCATTCTGATATATGGGAAAAGTCGTGGGAAAACTTTAAAGACATTAAAGTATCTTGCCAGATTGACAATCAGAGGCTGAAGAGACAAATACCCGGAGGACTTAAATTGCAAAACCCTAATGACCCAAAATATTTGACTTTGGCTGAAGAATCTTTGCAAAAATACGTACAAGACAAAGGCCTTCAAGGATCACATAAAGTAGTGCGAGTAGATAAGGTATATACCCAAGTAGTAGCGGGTTCTATGACTAAAATAGATTTCGTAGCGACATCTGTCGCGAACAGCGGGTTGAGCTGTCATTCTGATATATGGGAAAAGTCGTGGGAAAACTTTAAAGACATTAAAGTATCTTGCCAGATTGACAATCAGAGGCTGAAGAGACAAATACCCGGAGGACTTGAATTACAAAACCCCAATGACCCAAAATATCTGACTTTGGCTGAAGAATCTTTGCAAAAATACGTACAAGACAAAGGCCTTCAAGGATCACACAAAGTAGTGCGAGTAGATAAGGTATATACCCAAGTAGTAGCGGGTTCTATGACTAAAATAGATTTCGTAGCGACATCTGTCGCGAACAACGGGTTGAGCTGTCATTCTGATATATGGGAAAAGTCGTGGGAAAACTTTAAAGACATTAAAGTATCTTGCCAGATTGACAATCAGAGGCTGAAGAGACAAATACCCGGAGGACTTGAATTACAAAACCCCAATGACCCAAAATATCTGACTTTGGCTGAAGAATCTTTGCAAAAATACGTACAAGACAAAGGCCTTCAAGGATCACACAAAGTAGTGCGAGTAGATAAGGTATATACCCAAGTAGTAGCGGGTTCTATGACTAAAATAGATTTCGTAGCGACATCTGTCGCGAACAACGGGTTGAGCTGTCATTCTGATATATGGGAAAAGTCGTGGGAAAACTTTAAAGACATTAAAGTATCTTGCCAGATTGACAATCAGAGGCTGAAGAGACAAATACCCGGAGGACTTAAATTGCAAAACCCTAATGACCCAAAATATTTGACTTTGGCTGAAGAATCTTTGCAAAAATACGTACAAGACAAAGGCCTTCAAGGATCACATAAAGTAGTGCGAGTAGATAAGGTATATACCCAAGTAGTAGCGGGTACTATGACTAAAATAGATTTCGTAGCGATATCTGTCGCGAACAACGGGTTGAGCTGTCATTCTGATATATGGGAAAAGTCGTGGGAAAACTTTAAAGACATTAAAGTATCTTGCCAGATTGACAATCAGAGGCTGAAGAGACAAATACCCGGAGGACTTGAATTACAAAACCCCAATGACCCAAAATATCTGACTTTGGCTCAAGAATCTTTACAGAAATATCTTACTGATACTCGCAATCAACGAAGGCATGAAGTCGCTCGAATAGTTTCAGTTTCTACTAAAATATCGAACGGTGCCCTGACTAAAATTGACTTTTTAGTGACACCCGTTAAAAACCCCAATGCAGATGTTTTTGATTGCATGTCTAATATATGGATAAAAAGTACACAAAATAAAACAGATATTAATGTTTTTTGTGCTATTAATTATGTAAAACTGAAAGATTTACATAATTGTGAAATTAAGAACAAAGATCCCACTAACCCAAACTATTTACGAATGGCTCAGGATTCTTTGGAGCAGTTTCTTCATGATAATGGCCACTCAAAACTGCACAAAGTAATTCAAGTCACAAACGTCACTATTGAGACTTGTTACGATACCATGACTCGAATTTATTTTCTAGCCGCACCTGCTGATAACCTAGAGGATACTTTTAAATGTTTTTCAAGCATATGGAAGCATTTCTGGCTAAGCGAGAAAGAAAGAAATGTTTCATGCCAAATCGACGTACTAAAGCGACATGTGCAAGTACCACATACTTTTACTGAAGAAAACCCCACAGAAGGTAAATATTTAATGGCGGCAGAAAAATCTTTGGATAAATATATTACAAATGCTGGCAACAACCAATCTCACAAAGTAGTCCGAATAGAAAGAGTTTTGGCTAATAGAATGTTTACTAAAATTGACTTTGAAGCTGTACTGACTGATAATCTTAGTATTATAATGAATTGCACTGCTAAAATATTTAAGAGAATCTTGGTGGATAGTCAAGTTACATGTGTAAGTAATGAACTAAAGTCTAGACAAAAGCGTGAGTTATTGTTAGAAAATAAGATGAATAAACCCCAAACCAAAAAAAATTATCAAAAAGAAGAAGATGTTACAAAGCCCGAATATAAACTATTAGCTGCGCAGGCTTTACGTAAATTTTCAAAAAGAACTGGTATATTATATAAGCTTAATGAAGTAGTACACGTCACAAAACAAGTTGTTGCGGGCTTGACCTATAATATAAAATTCTCAGCTTCTCCAACGGAATGCTTGTCTGAAGTTTCAAACGTGGCCGCTCTTAGTTGTAAAGCGATACGAAATATTACTGTTGATTGTAATGCGCATATATGGGATAAGCCATGGATTAGAAAAATTAAGATTAATATTCGGTGTAGCACTGCGGATGATATCAGTAATCAAGATTATGCCGACGAAGACACAAATAGAGAAAATGCCAATGCAGTTGAAGCTAAACTGAGCTTTCAAGATATCCAGGGGCCAAAAGTTCGTGCATTGGCTGAAGAAGCTTTAGAAAAATATTTGTCATTATCAAACAAGACATACTTTTATAAAATTACGAAAATACTGACTTATAATGTACGTCAGCAAAACGGCATAGTACGGAATATCATGTTTTCGATTTCGCCGACAGTTTGTCTAAGACACGTATATATTGATTCTATTGAAAATTGTAAGTTTAAAAAGCCAAGGTCATACTATAAATGTGTTGCTAACATTCACGAAAAATCTTGGTTAACGGTTCAAAAAGACATTGAAATTACTTGTAAAAAATTGTCTGATAATAAAAGCAAATTTGCAATACGACTAAAACGACAGATGATTGAAAAGGATAACGAAGATGGAGATACCATATCTTATTATGCAGATCGAGTGCTCCAAGAAGTTAATAAACGATCTGACGGTAATGATTTATTTAAGATGGTTTCGATTCATGCCATACACAGAAACATTCAAAACCAATCACCTGCGGTTAAATTGGTCATTGAAATTGCGAGGGATCTAGAACACAAATTATGTCAAGCTAAAATTTATCCTTCACCTTCTGATAAGTTTAACATAAAACATGTATCAGTTGTATGTGATGGCAACGATATAGAGATGTTTTTAAATATGACTATGAAGCAACTTGAGAAGGACCCTGACCTTCATTTTAAGATAGTTCGACATGGCAAAGCCGAGATAATTTCTAAAGCGAGTGACGGCAGTAACGAACCAATAAAAATATATTTTGCAATCGCCTTAACAAATTGCACTAAAAATACAAGTGTGCCTTCACATGCGACTAATTGTCTTGCTAATGTTCTCATGCCTTTAAAATATTGTCGGTCCTTGATATGCATTGATAATGAACTTAGAACTGTTAAAAACATAAATGCTTCTTGTGACGGTAGCTTTAGTAAAGAATCTGAAAATGATACCGATTACGATTTTGAATCAAAAACCATACCTCGTAAATATTACAATAACATCGATGATCAAGAAATAGCTAAACCACTGACAAAACAGGCTTTAAGAGTCATAGAAGCTAAATACCCACAACCAAATAAACAAAAAATCGCCAGAATATTGTCATTTAAAGAAATAGTTACCAATTCCCATTACAGAATGCGGATTGAAGTAAGCCTTACTAATTGTACAGCGTTAAGTGAACAAAATGTCTGTGAAATAATAAACGGTACGGGTAGAGTCTGTCGTGTAGACGTCTGGTTGGACAAGTTATCCGACCGTTCTCCTTTATCCCGAGTATACTGTGAGGTTGACAAAGAATCTGCTACTGAAAATGCAAATGCTCCACTATCACTATTCATAAAATTTTTGGATACATACAATCGAACTTACATAGATAATGATACTGAATGGCAATATAGATTCCAAATATTCAAGGACAATATTCGAGAAATTCATAATCTTAACGTGTTTGAGAAGGCCACAGCTACGTATGGTATTACACGTTTTACGGATTTGACCAGCGAAGAGTTTAATTTAAAGTATACAGGATTGAACATGGACTTGCGAGATGACAAACATCGTTCTATGAAAGACGCTGAAATACCGAATATTAAAATACCGTCGAGCTATGATTGGAGAGAGTTTGATGCAGTGACAGAGGTCAAGGATCAGGGTTCCTGTGGTAACAGTTGGGCGTTTAGTGTTACTGGTAAGGCTTCTCTTTTTATTTACCTACTACATTAAATATACACCTAGAGATCCTCGAATTGGAGTCTAAGATAGAAATTAAACTCCAGTCTAGGCAACTATCACCTTAGAAGTTTAAGCAGCTTGAGAGTCGTAATGTGTATAATTAATAACTCGTTTTGCATTTTAAGTATAGCAAAATAGTTATAAATGACTGCTATCACGTTTCTTTTCTCTTTGGCTCACCTGATTGTAAGCAGTTACCTATGTGTGTACTGATGTTTTACTTTTACAAGATTTTGTTTGGTATTACCTTAATGCTTAGGCCGACCGCGCATTGCCTTGCGGTGCGTTAATTCTACCGCACGGTAGAATAAACGCATTCACGGGACCGCGCACTGCGGTGAAACTAACGCATGTTTTTTGTCATTCGAACTCCGGCTGTGGTGCCAACACGTCGTCGCTTTATATTATCAAACAAGAGTCGCTATCTACGTATATTTATTATTGCATAAGAAAGGGTACCCAAACGGTTTTGGATAGATCTCTTGACGGCCTTAAGACCTATGAAGGACATTTTTCATAAGATAACTATACTTAACGACCTACGTTCATATCCAAAAAAGCTTTTTTGGATATTGCATTACTAGCATCCCGCGGCGCAGTTTCACCCGCGTCTTTGCTTACTGCTCTGCTCCCGTCGCCAGTAGCGTGATGACTCAAACATCAGATTTAGTAAATATTTACTTAAATTTCGAGAAAGGATGAAACATAGAGTGGATAATACCACCTCTGAAATACCGGCGGCATGCCGGTTGTAATATGTAATAGCGGGATTTAAACATCATAAATTATTAGTGGATTTCACAGAAGTCCATACTAATATTATAAATGTGAAAGTAACTGTCTGTCTATCAGATACGCTTTCACGCCTAAACCACTGAACCGATTTTGATAAAATTTTATATAGAGATAGAATATTTTATTGCAAAAAAATGGCTTGAAGTAGGGGATAAAAGTTTGTATGGAAAATGCGATTTTACAGACATTCATGTGGGCCGAGCTGTGGGCAACAGCTAGTAATATTTAGGTACAAAATATAGATTGAAAAATATTATTAATTTTTTTTTCCGTACTAAATGTTTTGTAATTACGTAAAATAAAACTAAGTTGGTTTTGTTTTAGTACTATTTTAGTATTACTACTATTACTACAACTTTAGTATTTTAGTGGTGGTATTATCCACTCAATGTTACGTCCTTCCTCGAAGTTTAGGTAAATATGAACTGTATTATCCGATCTCTGTGATGTTAGTAACATTACTACGTAACGTAATGTAACGTAATGTTACAGAGCCCATAACCAGTGTTGGCAAAAAATAATCTGATTGACGATTACGATTAAAAGTTCAATCGTAGCTTTTCGATTAAAATTAACTTCATCCTAATCAGATGACTTCATCTTCACCAAAACATTATATTTTAAGTAGTACAAAATAAAAAACATACAATAAAATAATTCATTCTTAAATAATTAAAAAAAATAAAACATTCATTTAACAACAACAACAAGAGTTTATTTACACATAATTATAATAATTGCCTGAGTTGCTGACCTATGTATGTGTGTGTGAAAGTTGTTAATGTAGCGATGCAATTCGATACCTTCTATGAATTTTGAAAACGCATCCCTAATATTATTATATTACCTTCCGCTTTAAAAACTCAAGCAGTTAATAGTAGATAAATACATAAATTGTTGTAAGTAGGTACAACATGAATAATTATTATTTGAACGATTATACTCAATCAAATCAGATCAATAATCCCAGAAATCTCGGGTATTTAATATACGCTAGGTAACGACATTCCTGTATCGTGTCTCTACTGCAACTGGGCGACCGTGCGTTTTTTCCACCGCAGTGCGCGGCGCCTCATAGATCTCTATGCGATACAAAAATATGTGCGGTAGACTCACCGCAAATTTGCAGCGAGAGTCCAAAACGCATGCGTTTATTTCACCGCAGTGCGCGGACCTGTATGACATTCTATACTTCACAGATTATGCGTTTTGAAAACGCAAGGCAGTGCGCGGTCGCCCTTAGGGCGACCGCGCACTGCCTTGCGGTGCGTTGCGTATTCTACCGCACGGTAGAATAAACGCATTCACAGGACCGCGCACTGCGGTGAAACAAACGCATGTTTTTTGTCATTCGAACTCGGCTGTGGTGTCAACACGTCGTCACTATAGATTATCAAACAAGAATCGCTATCTACGTATATTTATTATTGCATAAAAAAGGGTACCCAAACGGTATTGGGTAGATCTCTTGACGGCCTTAAGACCTATGAAGGGCTTTTTTCATAAGATAATTATACTTAACGACCCGTTTATATCCAAAAAAGCTTTTTGGATATTGCATTACTAGCATCCTGCGGCGCAGTTTCACCCGCGTCTTTGCTTACTGCTCTGCTCCCGTCGCCAGTAGCGTGATGTGTAAATATTTACTTAAATTTCGAGAAAGGACGAAACATATAGTGGATAATACCACCTCTATATATATAGATATACTGGCGGCATGCCGGTTGTAATTTGTAATAGCGGGATTTAAAAATCATAAATTATTAGTGGATTTCATAGAAGTCCATACTAATATTATAAATACGAAAGTAACTGTCTGTATGTGTATCAGTTACGCTTTCACGCCTAAACCACTGAACAGATTTTGATAAAATTTGGTATAGGGATAGAATATTTTATTGCGAAAAAATGGCTTGAAACAGGGAATAAAAGTTAGTAGGGAAAAAGCGATTTTACCGACATTCACGCGAGCCGAGCTGCGGGCAACAGCTAGTAATATTTAGGTACAAAATATACATTTTAAAGATATTATAAATATTCCGTAATAAATGTTTTGTAATTACGTAAAATAAAACTAAGTTGGTTTTGTTTTAGTACTATTTTAGTATTACTACTACTACTACAACTTTAGTATTTTAGAGTTGGTATTAACCACTCTATGTTACGTCCTTCCTCGAAGTTTAGGTAAGTATGCACTGCATTATCCGATCTCCGTGATATTAGTAACATTACTACGTAACGTAATGTAACGTAATGTTACAGAGCCTATAACCAGTGTTGACAAAAAAAAAATCTGATTAACGATTACGATTAAAAGTTCAATAGTAGCTTTTTAATTAAAATTAACTTCATCGTAATCAGATGACTCCATCTCCACCAAAACATTATATTCTAAGTACAAAATAAAAAACATACAATAAAATAATTCATTCTTAAATAATTAAAAAAAATAAAAACATCACTTAACAACAACAACAAGAGTTTATTTACACATAAATAAAATTGCCTTAGTGGCTGATATATGTGTGTGTGTGAAAGTTGTTAATGTAGCGATGCATTTTGATACCTTCTATGAATTTTGAAAACGCATCCCTAATATTATTATATTACCTTCCGCTTTAAAAAATCAAGCAGTTAATAGTAGATAAATACATAAATTGTGGTAAGTAGATACAACGTGAATAATTACTAATTTAACGATTATACTCAATCAAATCAGATCAATAATCCCAGAAATCTCGGGTATTTAATATACGCTAGGTAACGACATTCCTGTATCGTGTCTCTACAGCAACTGAGCGACCGTGCGTTTTTTCCACCGCAGTGCGCGGCGCCTCATAGATATCTATGCGATACAAAAATATGTGCGGTAGACTCACCGCAAATTTGCAGCGAGAGGCCAAAACACATGCGTTTATTTCACCGCAGTGCGCGGACCTGTATGACATTCTATACTTCACAGATTATGCGTTTTGAAAACGCAAGGCAGTGCGCGGTCGCCCTTAAGGTTTTAATGCATTATCTACACAGACGAATAAACCACTTGACAGCGCATGGCTCTCGCTCGCCAAACGTTCGCGCTATAAACACCGATGTCCGCACTCATTCCCTCATGGTCAAACATTCCACGTTTGAAACCGGCTAAGCACAACCGTGCTTTTGCTGAGGTCAATGTCCTTTACTAGCTATTTTTATTACAAACAAAAATTGTTTCATGAGTACGCCATTTAGATCATGATTATGCTTAAAATTGTTACTATGTTTTCTAGGCAATATTGAGAGCCAAATTAAGATAAAAACGAAGAAATTGTTGTCCCTGTCAGAACAACATTTGATGAACTGCGACCAGTTTAATAAAGGCTGTGACGGTGGACTACCCGAAAACGCTTACAGGTAATATTTTAATAACAAAGTTAAGCTGACCTTTACTACTCTAGCTTAAGCAGGATAGATAGTAAACTCTTTCTATCTTTTTATCAGTTAATAGATGTCCACAGAACATTATCTTCTTCCAAAAAAGCGAGTTTACATTTTATAGTCACGCGTTTCAGAGGAATTGGTCAGTAGAGGAAGTTATTGTGGTGGATGGATGGATGGATGGATTGAGTCCAGGCTGGCCTGGTCTGCGATATCGAGTCCAGCTGTTTCCAGGGAGCGCCGTGGGGAAGCTTATTTCATGCAACCCACTTTCATGGCCCATTACTTGTATTAGGGATGTCCTAAATAAACAATTCATCAAACTTGCTTTGAAAGTTGCCAAATTTTTCAAAAAAAAGAAGAAAAAGAAGAGAAAGAGAGAATTGGTGACCTCAGTAGACTGAGATGTCTGGAATGCTGCTGCCCGTTACCTGGTATTCCCTTAGCCTCCTACGACACTCATGGGAAGAGATGGGGTGTTCTCATATTTTAGACCGGAGATGACACGGTATTTTGTGACATAAAATAATGCGCTTTCAAAAGTCTACTTATTTTATAATGTACTTAACACTATATGAGGGGCTATGATGTACCTTTACAAAGGTTGGTCAGCATCCTAACTAGGAGTACATCGCCTCAGGCAATAATGCTGTATTTATTCTATTTGTAATATAAGTACTAAATATTTTAGTACATATACCTAGTTCGACAAATAAAATCCTATGGCCGTTCTCCGGTCAAAATCAATCATCTCCTTCCATTAGTATGAAAGGAAGTGGCTATAGAAACATCAGATACCTTGATAGAAAAGAATACTTTACGTCGATATTCTAAGATAGGATATTAATTCCCCGGTCGATCCGGCCCGTTCATACTGAAACCAACAAAACCGCTTTCGATCTATTAGGACCGATTTTGTTACCGTGATAAAAAAAAACTACCTATTTATGAAACTAGTATTTTATGTATGTAAACAATTTATTTATAAATGCATCATTCGCCACAGAACTGACGCATTTACGATAAAACTACGTAAATAATTGATTTAGTATACCTGCGTATCGGTACGTAACTTGATTTTGCATTATAAGTTTGATCAACTTGTGTACCTACTTTTTAATGAGCTTTATGGAAAAAAATGCATTTCATTTTACTTGATTAGATAAGATACATTATGGTGTAGTGTGGAAACGTGACTTTGTAAAAAAAGCTTGAAATCGCCAATCCAAATTGAGTAAGCGTGCGATTTATCCTTCTCTAAGAATAAGATCTTTCTCTACAGTAAAAGTAAAAGAGAAGAGAAAATTTATTTAATTCGCCACAGTACAGAATTACAACAACTTAACAATAAAACAAAACACAGAGGAGAAGTAAGAATTAATTAAAAAAAAAACGGTCAGGCGCTATCCTGTACGCCTATGCCGAATGGGTCGCCGACTCAGTATAAAACCGCAGTGGGTTAATAACAGTATAATGATAGGGTAATAAGTTTCCATAGACTCTGTCGTAGATGACCGGGAAATATATACCCTCTCATAGAATATCGATTCTCCTATATCGTGCACGTTCATGGTCGACAAATGTGAAAAGGATGGATGGTAGAATAACGAAAGAGATTTATGGAGCTTAAATCACTGTGAAAGTTGGTAGCGGACGCCCTAGATGGACATACGAGGACCAAAGAGGTGATGTGTTGACAAAGGTCACATAACACAAGCGGGTGCTTGTAACCGACGTGTGTGTTTGAAAAGATTAATGAATGTTGAAGAGGCAAATGAGGTATGTTTGGATCGCAGCAAATGGCGTTCTATAGTCTCTGCTTACCCCATTAGTAGGAGACAGGCATGAAGTTATGTATGTATGTTCTGCAACACTTAGAAAACACAACATGTACATACATGTAGTACTATTTGCCTCCTATAGGATGATATTAGAGAATACGTCTGTTGTGTGATATTCCACACTATTGATCATAAAATAATTTTAATCCAAAAAAAGCCGTCTTCATACGTTAAAAATTAATTTACTTAGCAGGAAGTAATTCGTATTTCGATTTAGTTAATCAGAAATGATTAAATAAATATTTTATAATCTTGAAGGAAGTTAGTGCCAAGTAAAACAATAACTAGGTAGGTACCTAGTTATTAGTTTTACTTGCCACCAACTCCTCCTTTTTTTGAAGTCGATTAAAATCTGCTTACAATAACTAGTCGATGTTATTAATTGACGAAATTTTAATTACTCTAAGAGTAGGCATAATTATAGTGTACATATTGTAATTGTCAATGATGAACGGCACGTAAAGGCAAATAATGTAGAAGTTTGTAATCAAGCTGTAAGACAGAGCTACTTGTATGCTCGGAGTTTCTGCGTGACAGAATCTTAGAGGAATATTATTTTATCCTATCAAAGCTGCTTAAATTTTTCTTATAAGTTTTATTTCAGTTATTAATAATTAAACATTACCTCAGTGACGTTAGCATCGACTCACAAAGAAATTGAAGAGAACCGTGAATAGAATTCAGCTTCTTATCGTGCTATGCGATATATAGTTATGTGATAAATCTATTTAATTAAGATTATTATTTTAACAGAACCATTACGGAGAAGGGTGCTGCTGAGTGCTTGCTTGATGGCCTTGAGAAGGTGGAAATCATCGGCGGCCTCGATATCACCTCCAACGAGACTGACATGGCGAAGTGGATCACAGTTAATGGACCTATTTCTATTGGTAAGTAACTATTACTATTATTACTTTTCTGAAGTCGCAGGACACATAGCTCGCAGAACTGGTGGCCGTTGGGACAAAAAGGTTTTAGTGGTACGGCTACGTTCGGAAGACGCAATATGGGCAGGTTCTTCACAAGATGGACCGACATGTGTGACGGGCAAGCGATAAGTGATCATTCGAGTGCCACTCCTCTCGATCAAGGTGGCGTGACTTGAGGCAGTTCATGTCCAGCAGTCGTCAAAGACATCCGTCTTTCCCCTGAAGTTTTGCCAACTTGACCAGTCGTGACTCTCATCTAAGGTCGTCGGTGCCTATAAGAGGTTTGCCTATGCTGCGTCTTCTTTAATGTAAAAAGAAGATGATTGCTAGTATTATTTAAATTATTATGCACTTCATGCCCAGCACTATTCGCTGGAAAGTTAAAACATTTCTGTTATGTTTATAATTTATATTATTCGTCACATTGAATTAAAAATAAACAGTAGGGTCATCAGTCGCGTGCTTATGTTAGTGCCATAGTAGGTGATGTTTGTTGCAACAATTTAGATCTGCAAAATTTAGATGAGAATCAGTCAGGGCAGATTAATAGTATAATATAATACCGTGTGGTGGCTGAGTAAGAATTTCTATTAAAATGTGAAGAAAAATTGGAAAGTTTATAATTTATAGTACCCATACTAGCTTTCCGCGGCGATTACGCTGTCGTCTTTACATTCTGCTCTGCTCCAGTAGCGTGATGTTACATAGCCTATAACCTTTCTCAGTAACTGGGCTATCATACGCAAAAAGAATTATCCAGATCCGACTGGTAGTTCCAGAGATAAGCGCGTTCAAACAAACAAACAAACTATTCCGCTTTATAAAATAATATAGATTTTACCTGATGGTAAGTGGTAAGTGGTAACGGTAACCCATGGACATGGTTGTGTCCAGTAGATAACACAGTAACAATGTTAAGAACACAGCCGAGCCGGTTGTTGACCGTGTAGGGAGAAATGAGGAAGGGAAGTAAAAGGACTAAGGGGGTAAACGAGCCTCCGGGGTTCTCACTCATCGCACAATACTCATTAGTATGAAAACTAATACTTTACGCCGATATTCTATGAGATAAATGAAGTCAGGGTCTTACAGTTAAGTTTTACTTGATTGAAGATACGTAGATACTAGAGGTAATATTCACACCGCAATTACAGGATCGTTATTAAGAGATATGGAAACGAAACGTTGTTAATTTTGTCGAATGGTTATTTTTACTGAAACTGAAATACATTCTTGTGTGTGAAGCACTTACACGTGCTTTCGTCGTGTACCTATTAATAAAAAATAAAATCGTGTAAAATTAAAGTAATACTATGTTAAAGTTGTTACATGTCGTTTTTTGCGCATATAAACTCAGCCATAAACGCAACATAAATTATATAATGCGTTTTTAATTCGATAAAGTAAATTGACTCGTGATTTGTTGATACCTGTTTCTAAAATGCGATAATTATGTTGAAGTGTAATTGAAAACCAGAATTCATTATTTTACTATAACGTAAAGCGGTTCCATACTAATATTATATAGTAACTCTGTCTGTTACGCTTTGACGCCTAAACCACTAAACTGAATTTGATGAAATTTGGGATTTGAGATTGCATAGACCTTGAAAAACAACATAGGCTATAAAGGGGTTGAAATAGGGGATGAAAGTGAGTATGAAAAATCGTCAACGTATAAACAGAGACATGTAATGATTAGTAAAAATATATTATGCGATAACCGACCTTCTCGCGGGCAGAGCTGCAGGCAAAAGCAAGTACCTAAATAATAAAACTAAATAAAGAAAATAATAATAAAAAAATAATTAAAAAAAAACTTCTTTTCCTGTATTTTACTAAAAATATTTTTAAAAAAAATGTTGACAGCGTGTTAGTAAACCAGTCACGGATTGGTAGAATGGTAGTATAGCGTTTAGTGAAATTGTCAGAATATCATTCGTTCACAATTTTATTGAATGCAATTATATGAAATTGATGCTTTACAGAATCGCTCCACGCAATTTTATTCATACTGACCTTAACAAGGTGACGATGATTATAATAATTTGTCTATTCCTTTATTTACTAGCTTTCCGCGGCGCGGTTTCACCAGCGTCTTTGCTTACTGCTCTGCTACCGTCTCCGATAGCGTGATGTTATATTACGTTACGTGGGCTATCATACGCAAAAAGAATTATTCAAATCAGACTTGAGATTAGCGCTTTCAAACAAACAAACTATTCCGCTTTATATAACGTCAAAGTCAAAGTCAAAGTATTTATTTCATTTTGATCATAAAGTATGATGCTTATGAAAAGTCAACATTACATGAAGTCAGCCAATTGACCTACAGCCAGTTCGCTAACGAGGTAGAGCTGTGAGAAGAACTGGCAAGAAAATCACGCCACTCTTTTCAATCGCCAGATAATTACAGTTATTTGTATGAGTTACAATTTAAACATTCAACGCAACCAAAGAACTATACAAAGTAATTATTACAAATTAACCAATTAATATAATTGCTAAGATTAAAGAAAGAAAAGAGAGGATTTCAATTATTTAGTTATTTATTTATTTATTTATAACAGTATAGATAATCGTTATAACAGTGTAATTATTATAACAGTATAGATAATCGACGTATGAAAGCGATTCACGACCGTCCAAGGTGGTAAGCAGTGAGCGTCTGATGTGATGATGATAAAGTACTAGACAAAGTTCAGTATACGTATAATTTCTATAAATGTTCTTATGTTCAACACTTTATACTTTCAGGAGTCAACTCAGCACCGCTGCAGTTTTACATGAGTGGAGTTATCCATCTCAGCAGCTTTTACTGTAACAATGCCAAGCTGAACCACAATGCCCTTATAGTTGGATATGGTGAAGAAGGTGAGTTAATACATGTTTTAGTTTATAAATTTTATTGCTTTTACTTAAGGAGAGATGAAAGGTAAAAACCTTGCCAATCCCAATCAATGAATTTTTTTTGTACGGCTCCCCTACTAAAAAAGAATAAAATAACTATAAAAAAAAGAAAAATGAACTTAAAGAATAATAATGTAGAGATGCTTTTTTTGTATCCTGTGTCTTTTAGTTACGGCTTTCTTTCTTAGTGCGGCAGACTTGCTTAATGAAATATAACATGGGAATACCGTTTAAAGTATTAACAGGAATTAATTAAATATTTTTAAAAAATACTTAAATTTTATTTATTAAGAAAACTCAACCTTAAGATAAATACACTAACACTTCTAATTAGAAGAAGGAAGGAACGAAAAATTATTTACTTGTGCACACATAATATACGACACATAAAAAAACCTACAAAATAAATAAATTATTATACATTACACATTACATATACATATACAGCAAATTCATAAACTAAATTTCTGTTCTAGAACACCCAATATACAAGAAGAAGGTTCCTTATTGGGTAATAAAGAACTCATGGGGCAAGAATTGGGGCGAGGAGGGCTATTACCGTATGTACCGAGGCAACGGTACTTGCGGAGTCAACAAAATGGCGACCAGCGCTTTAGTTACTACTCTGTCTGTGTAAATACAATCAGTACTTAGATATTTAATAAGTAAAACCAATGTTATGACAGCTTACACCATGAACCTAATGTTTTAATTAGGTGGTAGGTTTTCGGCGTCGATAATGAAAACTGGTGGTAGTGTTTTTCTTTAGTCTACAGGCTTGATATAGGTTCCTAAAGGTTATATCTAGATGGCTTCGACCATCTTTACTACCAGGTCATTCATCATATCAGCCAAAAGAAGTCCACTGCTGTACATAGACCTCCACCAATTTTCGCCACCGTGGGCGGCCGATCGCTGCCCTCCACCCTTATAAAGTCATCAGTCCACCTTGTGAAGAGTCTGCTCACACTATGTCTTTCGGTTCGTGGTCGCCACTCTAAAACCTTTCTGCCCCAACAGCCGTCAGTTCTGCGACCAGCTCATTGCTTATGTCCGGCCAAATTTCGTTTTAGTGAGGCACATTTTGTCCAAAAATCAGAAATCGATTCTTTTAATTTCTAAAATATCAGCGGCCTTCTAATAAAAAAAACATGTCTCAAAGTATGGATCTACTCACCACCATAGTCTGTTACCTTATGTTTATGTGTCAAGAACCACTCACATTCATCAGTTAACGATTTCGAAAGCGTTTCCCTACCACCTAGTATTTTAGGTTTTAATTTTAAACTCTGATATAAAATTGTGGTGCTATAAGATTATAATAAATCGTTCCTTTTAATGTAGTAAAATGTTTTTGCGAAAATTATTTTAATTAAAAAATAAAATATTAAAATGTTGGTAAGATGTTGTCTGAACATTGTAACGCAGAATAGTTGTGACGAAACTTTAGAACTATGCTTTTAACATTTTTTTGAAGCATATCTACTTAGTATAAAGCCTGAGAGTCCTGAGCCTTTCATTCGACGACCGAAATGACCTTCAAAAACTTAAATTTCTTTACTAGCTTATTTCACACAGGAAAAGGACACATTTGTATCTGAAATATTCGTAAATGTAAATAAAGTTAACCAACTGTCTAGGGTTCGAGCTTTTAGACTCTGTGTTTCAACATGATCAGAATAAGGCAGTTTGATATAGGTCTCTCCCAAAGCGTGGTATGTTACCCGATTTTTGGCTGGCTGCTACCGTTTTTTGCCAGCTATTCGTTGTAAATTATTGTGTTTAGCTAAACTTGTTTTTTGACAGCTAATGAAAATTGACTGTAATGATTTAAATGAAAACATCTCGCAAAAACATATTTTAGATAATATTTGTATTATTAATGTAGGTTAATTTATAACCTGTTTTATGTATTTACGTTAATAATATGTGTGTGTTTATTCTATAATGATACGCCAAAATAAGTAGCTAAACATCTTTTATTATAAATATGAAAGAAGATGGTTAATGTACACATCGAATATTCATAAATTTAACCACACTTTTTACATAAATAATATGTTACTTTATTTTTAAATAATGTTTTATTTTTTTTGAAGCTATATTTTGTTATAGTGTATGACAAACATTTGTGTTTTGAAGTTTGACCAAATATGTGATATGATTGTGTGATATGTTCTATAAAATATATATTATATTTATATACATTTTACATGCATGTGATAATAGTATGGCCAGCGTCTGAATTTTTAAAATATTTACTCTAAATCTATGTTTTACGGCAAGAAAAAATACACCTTAAGTAATCGTAATGAAGCTGAAATTAATTTGATTATTAGATAGGTCTGTACAAAATTGAGAGAGAAATTCAGTCATGCAAACATTGCTCTCTACATTTAATATCATATTTTTTTTTTTACTTAGTTACCTATTTCATTTTGTTTTAATTGCCATATAATGGTGAAGTTTACGAAAAATACTTTTCTACTAAGTTTGTGTCTTTTGAAATGATCAAAATATTACTCAAAAAATAAATATACTAGATACAGATATTGTTTATTTTTTTACTTTTATTTATTTTTTAATATTTCAATATCGTTTTATTCGACACTGTGTATTTTTATTATCATTGTATTTATATTTTTCATAACATTTTCTTTTTAGTTGAAGAGAAAATATACTTTATGATTTAACTAATACATAATACTGTACTTATTTTGTTTACTTATCATGCTATTGTATGGCTTTTGGTTTTTAGAATCTTTATAAACTACTCGAATTTTCTTATAGTCTTTTGAGTCAATGTGAAATAAAAACCTCGAGTTACTCAATTAAAATGAACTTTATCAGTTGAGGTTCTGATTCTCAGAAATAGCCATAGATAATAACATTCACATGAATCACCTTTACAAGACGTATGCTTTTAACGTCAGTGAATGACTAACAATAATCAGAACTTAAACTTTAAAAGGCGCTCTTTAAATCTAAAAATACCTATTACTGAATATTAAAAATTTCACTCTACGTATTTTTATTTTTTCCATGTATAAAATATGATTCATTACAATTGAATTTGTATTGTGTCTCGTATTGGACCCTTAAATAATATAGTATCTATGTCAATACTTAAGTTAAAGTAACTATTATAATTATTCTGTTAAAGAAATTATATTTACCGAATTTTTTTTTATTTAAATAAGAATTTGTTTTGTATTTATTCGTTGATTAGGTCTCAAATTGTATATGATTGTAACTGACCTAATGTCATTATAAGAGAAAAGTAGTACCTACGAAACCTACTAATTCACCATTCATCGCCTCGTAATTAGCAATTCAATAGAGCCTATCAGTAAATGAAAATATTGGCAAAAATCTTTTACCATAAAAAAGTGTGTAATGTGTTTACTGATATATATTGGCATTGAACTGTTTTAGATATGAACATTGTACGGCATGGCATACTATATCTATACTATTATATAAAGCGTAAGAGTTTGTTTGTTTGTTTGAACGCGCTAATCTCGAAAACTACCGGCTGGATTTGAATAATTCTTTTTGAGTATAGCCCAGTTCCTGAGGAAGGTTATAGGCTATGTAACATCACGCTACTGGCGAAGGGAGCGGACATAAAACTCATGTTTTGTCAGGTATATAATTCCTGTCTGTAACTATGTATTTACTAGTACAATTGTATAGTCTACTACTGAGAATTTATCGACAGAAAACCTAATATCACTATCAAACCCAAAGATAATATATCACTTTATAAAACAGCCCTAAGTTCATACGCTACCAATAAACTATCGAGGCATTGTCTGTCATAGACCTAGTAATACCTACTTACCTACATACATTATTTCTCTTATAATGTCATAGGAATCAAATTCGTTATTTTCCAGCACCTGTATTTTATAAAATGCTCATAAATGCCATCTTAAATGTATTGTGAATAATTTTATTAATTATATTGAAGGTCATAATAAATGGTGGTAGCGTAAGCTAAATGTTTTGATAAATTCGCTTTAATAAACGAATTTTGTTTGTGTATTCTAATAAAGTGGTTTACAGTAATTGTTTATTTTATTTAGTTGCACCCACGGCTTCGCCCGCGCCTAAAATATTTTTTTGTCTTCCTTGGGGACCAGACCGATTTTCGGGACAAAAATGTCCGTCTCCTGCACCGAATCTTTCTACATACCGATTTTAGATTTACATCGAAATCTGTTCAGCTGTTTAGGCGCTGAGTGGTAAGAAACATTCACAAACTTTAGTAGCATACCTACCTAATTCTTTATCATCATTTCTTTAGCTGAAAGGCTGCTGGACATATGTTCTTCTCAAGCATATTCATTATACCTAATAGGTCTAAAGCTGCTTTCATTCATCGGTTGTCTAAATACTACCTGGGGTCGCACTTATAACCTTACTTTGTCTATCCTTGTTTTAAATGGTACTATAGAAAAAGACAAAACACAAAGTAACATTAAAATAATACTGCTATACGAGGTGGTAGTAGGTCATTGGTCGACTTGGTGAGAAATCTGACGATGCTGCGTCTTTTCGATAGTAGTTGCCTCTGAAATTTACAGCCTTCAGTTTTGCGAGTATTGAATACCTATTTATTATTATTTTTTTGTTTAAATAGCTGGCTGTGGGGTCACGTCAGATGACTTTTAGTGTGTTTTTAAGTTTTTTGTATGGGTTTAAGTGTTTTGTATGGGACGCGTATGGAACGCAAGCGCAGCCTCCTTAGTTCCTTAGTTCTCTATTTAGTTAGTCGTTCCCTGTTCCCTACTTAGTTAGTCATTTGTACCATTGACCATTTGTACCATTGACTCATGTAAAAGTATAAAGTAAACTGTACCAATATTCGGTATTTTATTAGAGAATTCCTACGTGCCATAACATCGTAGAAGAACACATGTAAGAAATAGATTGGGTCAATAGAAAGACCCAACACTGATATTTGAGGAGCCATTATGGTTTTCCAGCAGTACAGCTACTACTTACCGTGATCAATACAGTTTTTATACTTCGTAAGGTATGCAGGTTATGTTGCAGCTCGTGTTGTAGCATTGTACACTAGGTCACAGGTAAGCATAACGCAGTTAGCAACATAGACATGTACACTAAATGCATATAATACACAGGCTCTGAATTTGTGTACGTTAGGACCGCGGGTGTGCATTATTGACTCCACTCGTGCTATAGTGCTTACATCATCACTACTCGTGATCACGTATACTTACTACTCTTCTATGCTCTTGATATTAGTCATGCGTTTTGTGAGTGATAAAAGGGCCCAATTGCCACCTTTTTCTTTTACTGCACCTCCCTCAATCCCCTCACCTAACCCACTGCCTTCGCAGTAGGCAGCGGCTTCGCAGTCCGTGACATTGCAGGAGCAACGCCAGAGACTTTGAGGCGTGCATGAGCACCAGTTACCATTTACCATCATGTAGGCTGTAAAAGCCGGTGTTTTCGTCTGCTACTGTCGGCAATAAAAAAAGATTAAACATTTTTAAATCTACCCACATAATTTAGATGTGGGTACTTTCATAGATTTTTTGGTGTAATTCAGGTCTGTGCTAATGTTATCTACCCTTTACGTAGTGCGATCGCCAATCCGCTTGCCAGACGTGGTAATAAGAAATCGACCAATACTTTAGAGAAATCTACATAACGATGTTTTCAGACTGAAATATATGTTGATTTTGAACGTGATTGTGAGGTTATGACTGCCACTCGTAATAACTGATTGTGTGAAGTGAGTCGTAAAAACTTTTAATGTGCAAATGTGAGAGAAAGTTTCAATTCCGGACGAGTCAGTGTTGTATCTAATGTTGTGTAAATTCATTGCTGAGAAAAATTGGGGCGAACAGAGACAGAGAGATACTAAGTAAGTACCTACCTACCATTGATTTAGTGTAATGTTCTAAATGTACCTATAATTTACCTCAATAATTTAGTAGATAAATATTTTGGAACACTTACGAGTATAGTAATGTAATCACGGAACAGAATAAACTATGATAATTACGCACAAAGAGCTTACAAGGTACCTACTTTCAAACCATTCGATAAATTACGTAGAGTTCAATGTAAGGTATGTATTGTGTATGTATTGGCGCATGATATCATTACGAGAAGGTATTCTATTTACTTCACTCGTACGAACGACATTGATTTAATTAATTTGATTACAATACACCGTTGGTATGTTTTTCTAGAGCCACAGAATAATAATAAGCTTCCTTATGTTGTGAACAATGGAGTTACGTGTTACGTCGGTATGATGAACTATGATGTTATTATCTGTTAACTAGTCATAGTGGTCTAGTGTTTAAGACCACTTGACGGTTGCGGGTTCATCAGTGAGATTTTTTATCAAAATTTTAGATACTTATACTCATCTCGTGGTTAATATTATTATTACCTACTAATCTAGTTCCTATTCGTACTTTCTGAATTTAACTTGGATATTACAGACTCACGGTAAAGGAAAACATTTCGAAGAAACATGAAGTACCTACTTATTACTAGTTGCGCTCCACGGCTTCGTCCGCGCTTAAAATATGTTTTGTTTCTCTCGGGCACCAGACTGACTTTTGGGATAAAAAGTAGCCTATGGCTGTCTCCGGCACCGAATCTCCATACCAATTTTAAGCGAAATCGATTCAGCCGTTTAGGGTCTGAGTGGTAACAAACATACACACACACACACACAAACTTTCGCATTTATAATATTAGTAGGATTTATGTGTAATCTGAAAATTGTCACTTTGATCAAGCGTAGTCTTAACAATTGGGGGCCACCAGGGAAGCCAAGTCTACGAAAGCGTTGTGTTCAATGCTCAGCCGTCGCTGTCAAAGTTATTAGGTACCCTATACCGGGAGTATAAAGGAATTAGGGTGTTTACGATTTTTTTTGTCACCAGTAGGCGCCACTTCAACTGTCACATTGGGCCAATCAGGGTTTAACTTTCAAAAAGCGCTTGACAGCTAGACCTGATGCATCGGTGCTGCCTCCTCGTGGGCGCCATTTTAGAAAACCCTCTCAGCAATTTTCTTTTGTCCTTATGCACGTGAAATATCCATTTTGTAATGTTTAACATTAAAATTGCCGAAATGAACATAGAAAAATATTTGTCTTGATTGCACTGTCAAAATGGAAGACCTTTTACCAAAGTGACGCCATCTGGTGTCGAAAATTTTTCTAAACACACTCATTGGACGAGAGTAGATATTAAACCTTTTGAAGGCTGCCTATTATTTGACTAGTGCTCAGTGCTTAGTAATATTTGTTTTGTTATGTAGCTTTGGTATTCTGGTAACACGTTGTGCTTACGATGCATTTTAGTGTAGAATTACACCATCATAGTCGATTGTCAGTGTAGTCCATCTTCATATAGTAATGTAGCTAATATACCTACGTAGTATTATTAAGTATTTCATGTATTGTATTATCTGGTACCAGTAAATAATAGCACTCTTACATAATTATGAACTTTATTTATTGAATTCTCACAACGTTTACCTAATAATAGTCTTATCTAAATATACATCTTTAGTAAGGTGGATGATCGGGTATCAATTCGTAAATTGGAAGAAGTCTATATCCACTAGTAGAGCAATAAGGTCAAAGATACAACAGTGTTTTATTACTAACTATATAGTCAAAAGATTGTTTTTCATAGATTTAACTAAGCAAACAAGCATACGGCTCACCTGGTGGTAAGTGGTAACCGTAACCTATGGAAATGGTCGTGTTTTCTAATCATTAAAAAATTATGCTTAGAAAACACAATCAAGCCGATCATGTAGAGAGAAGGATGAGGAAGGAAGAAGGAAAAAGGAAGAGGAGAGGGAGGTAATTAGTACTCTTAATTCTTTGCTTAAACTAGGTAAATTATTGTATTTCTTATATGACAGCACTGGTTGCCATCTGGTTGACCCCACAGGTCCCGTCTCCTCGGTACACGCGGTAGTAGCCCTGCTCACCCCATGACTCGCTCCATGAGTTCTTAATGATCCAATATGGCAGATGCTTCTTGAATAGTGGGTAGTCTGAAAAATAGAAGTGCATACTGAATTGTGGTCCTTAGAGACGCAAAAATACCTATAGGAAATGTAAGCGAAAAGAATAAAGAAACAACTTTTTCCTTTTGCCCAACTGAAACAGTCAAGAAGGGTAATGTTTTACCTAGGGTATGTATGTATGTATGTATGTATGTATGTATGTATGTATGTATGTATGTATGTATGTATGTATGTATGTATGTATGTATGATTGTATGTATGTATGTACCTATGTAAATATGTGTGTATGTATGTATGTCTATCTTTGGCACGCTCTACAGCGTAAATGGCTTGATGGATTTTAACTTATGAGGTGTCATTAGATCCGTATTGTTTGTTGGAGTGACATAGGATGTATAAAATTCAATGTAATTTCAGCACGAGAAAAAATAGATTTCTTTCTTTTCACTTTGTTTTAGGCAGGCGGGCTTTTTGTTTTTGAATAATATATATTGCTTGTATTTATTAGAGTCTTATCGTTACACCACCATCTCGTCTGATGTTAAAAGTTGATGCGGTTTACGATTACATTCACCCAGACTCAAAAAAGACGGCTAGATTTAGGTGGTTTATTTTTATTTTTATTCATCATTTCAAATCAGAGACGTTGACTACTGTACAAAGACTTTTTTCAAACACTACACTACATAGTTTTGCTATGCCTAATCGCTGTTTAGCAGACCGATTGTATTTGATTGCCCGTCTTGTGTTGTATGATTTTGTTGACGCCTTTTAATGTAAAAACCGCTATTATTTAAAATAACTTTTAATTGACTGATCAGTCTAGTAAGTGTTTATTATTATGTAGGTATGACCGGTAGGTAGGTTACAACTTTTCTAGCAGACGATGGGTCGTCACTTACCGGGAGACGCCTTGTCTTTTAGACGATTCGCACACTGCCCCGCACTACACTGCGGGGTGCGTGGCGAAGGAACATTTACACCGTGCGTGCGTTTTCAGTGTGTTGCACCACGCGTGATTTGTATACAAAGAGAGATACATATTTACAAACAACGCAAGAACGCGCAAGCCGGCACTACGCTCCGTGATGCGGGGCAGTGTGTGAATCGTCATAATATGCCATTTATTTCTACCTATTTTTCACAGTTTAGTACCTACTTCAAATGATATATCTATTGTTCAACTTACCTTTAGTGCCATACCCCACAATAAGTACTCCGTGATCCAAGTTTTTGGGACTGCACAACACTTTGAAAGGATGAGAGATCCCTCCCATGTAGAACTGCATAGCGTTTGCATTTATTCCTGAAATAAGAGATTTGATTGAGTATCATTATTCTTGAATCCAGATGCAGAAGTTTTATATACTCGTACCTAACAAACAAGCATACAGTCCATTTGTTAGTTTATGGACATACGAGTGTTGTCTAAGCATTAACACAGTCAACCACGAAGCGCAGACTAATACTGATCACATTCACTGCTAGGTACGAGTAGCAATGGCGGCTGCTTCCATTTGGCCTTTTTGGAAATCGATAGTCTTTCGGGCCATAATCTTTCGGCTGCCTATATCAGGTCGTTTGCCCATATATCTGGTGTCAACCAACCATCACCCTTCACTTCATGATTTGTGATCTCCATTTGAGAACTTTCTACCATGATATACCCGAGATTGATAGTATAATTTATTTACATCCTTACCAATAGAAATTGGTCCATTCTGTACAAGCCACTGCGCCATGCCGGTTTCATTGGAAGTAATATTAACAGAGCCGCTAATCTGGACCTTCGACAAGGACCTGTTGAACACGCACTTGTCGTCAGCACCTTCGTAAGGATAGTCGGTTTCCAGCTCCAATCCACCTAGCTGCTCGATAGCTCTGGAAACAACATAATAAAAATTTAGCACTGCATTACATTAGATTTTTTTTTAAATTTTTTTTTTACCACATTTACACAGCGCCATCTAGCCCCAAATTAAGCAATTATATTTGCTTGTGTTATTATGATATACTACATAGATACATTTTTTTTTTGTAAATATACACATATTATAGATAAATTACACCCAGACACAGAACAAATAATCATGCCCATCACACAAAGATTTGTCCTGGGTGGGAATCGAACCCACAACCTCCGGCTTAGCAGTCAGAGTCACTAACCACTAGACCAACAGGCCAGAGATAGGTATACAAAGGTTATTGCAAAAAATGATAAGATGGTTTTGGATTTACGGTACTCTAATCATAAAAGACTAGATGATTTCCAGGGGTTAAGTAGGTAGATAATTGTTGTAATAAACGCAGTTTTGTTCCATGGCGTGGTCGTTTGAGTAGACCGGTCTGGAACATGGAACCACTCAATATTTTCCAGAAGAAGTTGTTGGTTTAAGCGATTAGGATATTAGGCAACAATCAGCATTAATGCATACTTCCATAATAATATTATAAATGCGAAAGTAACTCTGTCATTCTGTCTGATAAGCTTTCACTCCTAAAGCACTGAACCGGTTTTGATGATGTTTAAGCAGTTCAGTTAATAGATGTGTTTTAGTTCCGATTGTGGTCATTAGATGGCGTTGTGCTAATGACGTCATTTCTTAGAAGTCGGTGTTAAGATTCTCCGCAGTTCAATGACCTCAGTCGATGTTTATATGTATTTTTGATTATTAATAGTGACGGCTATCTAGTTCAAGCCGTCTTGATCCAATATAGATCAGATTATTCTATCAGGTGTTTTATTGAGTACCCTGTAGGAATAATCCCGCCCTGGACCTGCTTTCGGCTCCGACCTTAAATATGGTCCTTCGAGCCGGATTTTTTGACTTTTTGTGGCCGGTCATGAAGACCGAAGCGGCGTCGACACGGTAGTGGATTGCTACTGATGACGCTGAGGTGCTGACTGGGCACTCAGGTTGAAGAAGTTCAAGAACAAGCTGAGGTCTCACCGGTAGCGAGTTCAGAAGCGGTAGCGGTGTTGTGTGTGTAGCAGCGGGAGTCAGATCACCCGCTTGGCTGCATCGCGAACGAGTTCAAGAGAGGAAGAGGGCTTGTAAACGCAAGTGGATTTATAAGCGGAAGGAGGATTTTAGTGAGTAAAGAGTGCGAGGACAATCGTGAGTACAATTTTAATTTAACTAAAAGAAGAGATTTGGACTTAGAATAATTATCAAGAATTTGGACTTTGCAAATTTTGTGATTCGTAGTTTTAGACTTAGAATAATTTTAAGAAAAGTGTACCGACGGGGAACCTATGCCCAATTTTTTAATTTTGTTCTTGTTTTCAAACACTTAGAATTATTTTCAAATTTTTGAACTTGTAGTTTTGCAATTAAGTTTGGTCTTTGACCTTAAATTTACTAACATGGAATCCTTAATTAAATTGCAAAGCGACACAAAAAATATAATAGAAAAAGGAAAAATTAATTTTAAAAAATCACCTAAGGAAAGGATTACTCAAGGTTATGTAGAAACAAGATTAGAGACTTTAGAACAACAATGGACAAAATTTAGTAATACACATACAAAAATAATTGAACTTGCTACAGTAGAAGAAACAATGGTAGATTTATATTTTACAACAGATATTTATGAATGTACGGAAGAATTGTATGTTAGTTATAAATCAGATTTGAAGGACTGTAAGCTCAAATTTGCAAAGAATGATTATCAGGCACGAGTATCACCTAGTAGTAATAAATCAGGAAATATTAAATTGCCTAAGATCAATATTCCAACTTTTTCTGGTGATTATGCTGAGTGGATAAGTTTTCGAGATCTGTTTAAGTCACTTGTCCATAACAATGAGAACTTGGATGATGTACAAAAACTTCACTATTTGAAAGGATTACTTACGGGTGAAGCTGAACAATTGCTTCGACAAATATCTATTACGGAAGCTAATTATGATCTTTGTTGGGCTAAGTTAGAACACAGGTATAATAATAAACGTCGGTTATCTAATAATATATTACAACGATTATTTAATCAAAAATGTATTAATGTTGAGTCCGCAATGTGTTTAAAACAGCTGTTAGATACTACGATAGATTGTATTAGTGCTTTAAGGAATTTAGGTATTGATGTGACTACCTGGGACATCATAATTATACATATTATGGCGTCTAAGCTCGATCCAGAAACACGCAAGCAGTGGGAGTTAAAGGTTTCCGAAGATAGTTCAAATGAACTACCCACTTTAGATCAGTTTCAAATTTTTATAGAAAGTCGATTCACAGCCTTTGAAAATATTGAGCCTCATAAACGGGTGACGGTTCAGACGCGTGGTTTCCATTCATCCAATCAAAAGGTATTGCTAGCGACTCATGAAACAGATTTTACTAAGCATCTACGTTGTGAGTATTGTTCAGATAATCATAAATTGTGCTTTTGCAAAGGGTTTATGCAATTAGATTTGGATAAAAGACGACAATTTGTGTCAAATAACAAAGTCTGTTTTAATTGTCTCGGTGGTAACCATATGGTAGGTCAGTGTAAAAAGGTCACAGCATGTCGGGTATGTAAGAAGAGACATCATACTCTTCTACATGCAGAGAATGTAGGCGTCAATATGGTAAATCAGAACAAACCTAACATTTCTTCTGATGATCCAAATTCATCAAACGTTATTACGCCAGTAGTGTCTTGCCTCTCAACAGGAATTACTCCGCCACGTCAAGTTTTATTAACCACAGCGTTAGTAAAGGCTCAGACTGCGGCTCATGATTTTCAGATAGTTCGAGCCTTATTAGATCAGGGCTCTCAAGCTTCCTTCATCACTGAAGCTACAGTTCAGTTGTTGAGGTTAAAAAAGAGTCCAATAAGGGGAATCATCTCTAGTATTGGTAATGATAAAGTGTCTATTGCAAATTACATGGTGACATTAGTGCTTCACTCTGTAACAGATTCTAGGTTTGAGATAGAGGTTAAAGCTTACGTATTGAAGAATATAACTTCATATCTCCCAGAACGACAGTTAGAACCAGTACGATGGCCAGACCTAGAGCATTTGGTCCTAGCAGATCCACATTTTAGTAAGCCTAACAAAATTGATGTTTTGTTGGGTGCTGATGTGTACAGCAAGGTGTTAAAAGATGGTGTAAGAAAGGCACCATCGGGGTCCTTTATAGCACAAAATACCAGTTTAGGTTGGATCCTATCTGGCATAGTTCATTATCAAGGTAAGATCAAGGAAGTCAATAAGATCACGGTAATGCATACGCAAGTTGAAGAATCTGATATTCTAAAGAAGTTCTGGGAAATCGAAGATCAGTTACCAAATACAGAAAGGATATTGACAGAAGAAGAACAAAGATGTGAAGAATTGTTTGCATCGACAACTAGCAGGACAATGGATGGTCGTTACATTGTGAGATTACCATTCAAAGAACAGAATCCATTTTGTGTAGGAAGCAATAGTAGAGAAATTGCGCTGAAAAGATTTAAATTGTTAGAAGGAAAACTAAGTAAAGATCAAGATCTGAAAGAAAAGTACACAAAGGTAATTAAAGAATATTTACGATCAGATCACATGAAGAAAATAGATAAAAATAATACTAAAACTAACAAAGCTGTATACTTACCGCATCATGCAGTCATAAGGGACGACAGATCTACTACCAAGGTACGGGTAGTTTTTGACGCTTCCTATAAGAACGGGAATGACATATCTCTCAACTACACTCTCATGATAGGTCCTAAGTTACAATCAGATCTTCGATACATCGTCCTTCGCTGGAGAACACATTATATAGTCATCGTCGCAGATATTGTCATGATGTATCAGCAGATTAACGTTGCAGAGGAAGTTATTCAATATCAAAGAATTTTATGGCGATTACCGAGAGTTTTAACATATTGCAGAAGATTTATACATTTTAAAAAGAAAAAAGATAGACCTCCTTACTTACAAGCTAAAGAAATGGAAGAAAGTTTGAAGTGTTGCATAAGACATTGTCAAAGGATCGAATTTCAAAATGAGTACTTACAACTAAAAAATAAAAAACATATTAAGTTCAAGGGCAGCAAAATTAGTTCATTGTGTCCCTTTATAGATAGCGATGATATAATTCGTGTCAGTGGCAGATTGCAAGAAGCGCCTCTATCAGATCAATTGAAGCACCCTATAATTCTGCCTCATGATGCGCATCTTGCTAAATTACTGGTAGCAGATGCTCATGATCGAACTTTACATGGAAGTTGTCAGCTCATGATTAACTATTTGAGGTCAGCCTACTGGATCATTGGAGTGAAAACACTTGTCAAACAACATTTTGTTGGCGCCGCTAGAGAACTGAAAGAACTGACTACAGTACAGCAGAGCATTGCAGGACATTTAGAAAACATGGGTACAGTGTGGCACTTTATACCGCCCCATGCCCCAAATTTTGGCGGACTGTGGGAGGCGGCTGTTAAGTCTACTAAATTTCATCTCAAGAAGGTTATAGGAGATTCAACCTTAACCTACGAGGAGATGAGTACTTTGCTCAGTCAAGTAGAGGCTTGTCTGAATTCCAGACCTATGACCGTTATTAATGGTGAAGGTCTTGATGAACCATTGCCATTAACACCGGGTCACTTTATGGTTGGTGAACCATTAGTGACTGTGTCAGAACCCAATTATGAGGCATCATATATTAGTCCTTTACATCGGTGGCAACTCATTCAAAGGATGTTACAGAATTTTTGGCGGCGCTGGTCTGCAGAATACCTGGCCGCGCTAGTTCACAGGTATAAAGGGTCGTATCAAAATCCCGAACCAAAAATTGGAGACGTTGTTCTTGTCAAGGAATCTGATTTACCTCCTGCTCGTTGGTTGCTTGGTCGAATAGTCGAAAAACATCCAGGGCCTGATAATGTTACCCGAGTAGTCACATTAAAGGTAAAAGGGAGTTTATTGAAACGTCCTACATCTAAATTGTGTATATTACCAGTCAATGAATAGTTCTATTCACAACTGTTATTAAGTTTAAGTTGTTGTTATACATTAGTTCATTTTTAATACTATAGACAGTTATTTTAGTTCATGTGTTGTGGTTTATATTTTACAGTGCTATAAACACATACAATTATTATTTAGTACATAAGTTCTTATAATTTTAAATTTGTTAAAACTTTGCTAATACAAGAAAATTGTTTACTTATGTTACAGTAGTAAAGTTTATAAGTACCAGTTGGGCTATAATATGTTAAATTATACCAACAGCTCTTTGAGGTCCTAGTTCAATTACTATTGTTAGATACTTTATTTCATTAGTATTAGTATACCCTCATCAATGACATTATTATAGCTAGGTACCATTAGATCTGAGTGTTTTTGTTTATTAAGGACATATTCTTCGATAATGTCCTTGGTGGGCGGTATGTTTAAGCAGTTCAGTTAATAGATGTGTTTTAGTTCCGATTGTGGTCATTAGATGGCGTTGTGCTAATGACGTCATTTCTTAGAAGTCGGTGTTAAGATTCTCCGCAGTTCAATGACCTCAGTCGATGTTTATATGTATTTTTGATTATTAATAGTGACGGCTATCTAGTTCAAGCCGTCTTGATCCAATATAGATCAGATTATTCTATCAGGTGTTTTATTGAGTACCCTGTAGGAATAATCCCGCCCTGGACCTGCTTTCGGCTCCGACCTTAAACAGATGAAATTTGGCATAGATAGAATAGACTTTGGAGAACAACTGCTATCTTTTATCGCGAAAAATGTCTTGAAGAGGTTGAAATAAGGGGATGAAAGATTGTATGAATAATGCGGTAACCGACATTCACGCGGGCGGAGTTGCAGGCTACAGATGAGTGACCGCACATAGGAAATTATTAGTAGTTAAACAGGTAATACTGCTTTCGGTCACTTGACTTTTTCTTAGTCGCCTTTGAGGTAGTTCCATAGCTTTAATCTTAGAATTACGGCCTATATTAAAGTGTTACCTGTAAGCACTATCAGGCAGTCCTCCATTGCATCCCTCATCTAATTTGTCACAGTCTACCAACTCTTGCTCTGACAGCGACTCCAACTTGCCAGATTTTATTTTCCACACACCCTCAATGTTTCCTGTAAAAATAAAGCAGTATATTAGTAAGTTTATAAGAGCTACAGTAGCTCTAACGAAGTGCGTTCTTTTGACAAACATAAAACATATTTCGGTTTCATCCTTATACAGCGCCCCTGGTATTTATTCTGAGAACAAAATTGTCTGTGTTGACATTTAATTACCGTATTAAATTTAAACTCTCTTGTTCTTCTCTAGCACCGGCCTGTGTTCTGATAGAATGATAAACGTTACTGCTAATTAGTCAATCGGTAACCCGTCATCTTTATCAGGTCGTTGGTTCACTTGTGTGGGGAATGACCACAAACCGTCTTCTGGTTTGTGTTGTTTTTTATATAATTTTATTTTTAATCATGCTTAGTATGAGTAAAATATATTGTTGCATTTTTTGTGAATAAATAAGTACGTAGGTTCTTATCGTACTCAGAGGGTCTATCACCACCTCATAAAGCAGTATTATTTTAATGTCGATTTGTGTTTTGTCTTTTTCTTTTGTACCGTTAATAACAAGGATAGAGACAAAGTAAGGTTTTGTTAAGATTGGTATAAAAGGTTGTGGTAGGGCCGCTGGCCACGTCTTATTGATCTCGTTTATTTTGAAACTTAATTAATAGATTTAATTTTGATCCATCCTGATTCTTGTTGTTTTTAGTTTGTATAAATAAGTAATATTTCATGTTTAAAGTCTGAAATTGCATATCCGTCTTGAGCAAGCGTGGCGATCAATGCTCATGCCTTTTCTGTATGAGTAACAGTAACACCGGTATTAGGTATACTGAAAACTAAACTACGAGATATGATAGCAGATCGTAGAAAAACAACACATCGCACATGATACAATCTAATAGAGTTGTGAATAATATTTCGCAATAGAATTAATTATTTACGTAGGTATATTTTTACTTTATTATCATGGCAATGAATCGAATGTGTAAGTTAATTTAATATGAGAAAACGATTTCAAAATATAAAAATTTAGTAAAAATAAACAAGCATAATTTTTGTTACTAACAGATTTGTCAAAGAACGTATTTATGTAGTGCGAGAAAACAAATTAATATTAATTTAAATGTTTCGTCAATTGTATCAAATAGTAATAGAAGACTTACCGGTAACACTGAACGCCCAGCAGCTACCACAGGCACCTTGATCTTTCACCGGCGTCACGGCACCAGAGTCCCTCCAATCAAAACTTGGTGGCAACTCAACCTTTAGTATCTCAGCCTTTGGCATAGGAATCTGATTATCGTCACGCAACTTCGGCTTCAACCCCATGTATTTCGACTGAAACTCTTCATACGTCAAGTCTGCGAAGCGTGTAACGCCATACGTAGCTGTTCCCTTCTCGTTTATGTTAAATTCGTGGATTTTCTTCACATTCGTCTTAAATATCTCAAACCTCTTTTGCAATTCAGCTGGATCACGCACGTAGGCGGGATTATGTGTAGTCAAAAAGTTATAGAATAACTGCTCGGACTGTATTTGGTGGTATAATTCTGGAGTATTGAGGTCTTGGCCGTCGCAAGAGACGCGGTAGTTCGGTGGCTGGTTAGTCCAAGGTCTTATCCAGATGTTCACGCGGCAGAACTTGTGCATACCAACGTCTGATTTGATTTTACAGTCGGTTTGCGCGCTTAGGGCTACACAATCAGTAAAGCCGACTTCTAGTTTCATTCTGTAGTGAATTCCGGCGACTACTTGCTTATCAAGTGAGAGTATTCTGACTATAGCTTGCTTTCTTGGATGAGGGTATTTCGCCTCTATATGTCTTAAGGCCTCTTGTCCTAATTGAGTCGCCATTTCGTAATTCGCCTGCTGGAAAACAAAATGTGAAAATCAATTCGATTCTTCCATTGCTAATTTGTTCAAGGTTATAGTGATGCACAATAATATGTTTAAATTCTTATCTTATGGTTACAAGGTACTAGGTATATTTGCGATAAAACAAATAGGCATAACTCCTGGCTTTGCACAGCACAAGACCGGCGTAAGTGGAATTCAAAAAGTGAGGCCTATACCCAGCATTAGGTGCCTATAGGCTGTGGTAATGGTAATGATGATGAATCCGAGCGAATAATATTCTTACTTAAATGTATACCTAGATCTCGGATTCTAACTTGTCCTCTCTGCAATTAGCGTAAGTAGCGTCGCAGTAAACGTTTTTTGGGAGTAATTGGTGACAAGGGGTGAGAGTTACTGGACTGATACATGCGACATGCGCGGTAACTTACTTCAGACCGATCGAATTAAAACGCGCAATCTGTACCTAGTCTTTTAATCGTCATCATATTAGCCGATAGACGTCCACTGCTGGAAAAAGGTCGCCCCAGTATTCGCAACCTTGACGGGTCGTGACCCACCCTTATCAATTAGTTGCCCACTACCCTTATCAGGTCGTCGGTCCATCCTGTAAGGGGTCTGCCTACAATCGAACTTTTCAGCCTCAACGGTCATCAGTTCTGCGAGCTATATCTCTAGTCTTTTAATAATTCCTATTTATAACCATTATTATTTTCTTAACTATATAGTACCTAATAATAAAGGGTTCGTGAGTGGGGCATCTGCGTCTGCGCAGTTAGATTAACGAGGTTAATCAATGTTCACCGGGTCAATTCGTGGATGCGTGATAGCAAACAAAAGATATATGCTGTCGACGAATTAAATACTATAGTAATTGCTGTTTACGCAAATATAAGCTTTATGCGGTAGGGGATAAGGTACATTTTATGTTTTGAAATATGTTTTTATTCTTTTGTATTTCTTGAGAGACGCCAGCAGTTAACGTCTTTCGTTTATCTACAATAACTAGCTTTTGGTGGCGTGGTTTCACTCGCGTCTTTGCTTACTGCTCTGCTCCCGTCGCCAGTAGCGTAATGTTACATAGCCTATAACCTTGCCTCGAGAACTGGGCTATCATACGCAAAAAGAATTACTGAAATCCGACTCGTAGTTCCAGAGATTAGCGCGTTTAAACAAACAAACAAACAAACTGTTATTTAATATAGATAATGATGACTTTTGGAGCGAGAGGGCAGGTTTTTAATAGTGGGGCATACGAAAAGTGGCATTATGGATTTTGTCCTGTACTTGGTTTGGTATTCAAAATTAACTTTAGGGACATACCTACTTTTTTTAAGATATACCCTAACATCGTTCCATTTTAATAAAAATAGTCTATTTAACAAAGGTATACAGTAGTTTTTGACGTCAGTTTTACTACTAGTAGATAGTGTGAAGATTACCGGGTTCAAAAGTACAAACGCTACAACTCGTATTCTAGAGGAAAAAGAGCGCAAGTTGATAATATTAATCTATCTATATATATAAAAATGAATCCCTATTTCCCTTGGTCATGGCATCACGCGTGAACGGCTAGATCAATTTCGTTAATTCTTTTTTTGTTGTGTTTGTTATTGTTAAGAGAAGGTTCTTATAAAAGAACAACTAAGAAAATTGCGCGGTGATTTAGAAAGTTTAAAAATACTTAACCACCATATTAAATTTAAACCGCTAAACCGATTTCGATGATTATTGGTATGTACCTAGATAGATTTGGTTTCGGGATATAGGCTACTTTTTATCCCGAAAATCGCTCTGATTCCCGAGTTACATTAATTAAACACATAGCAAATTTCACGCGGGCGAAGCCGTAGGGCGCAGCTAGTAAGCAATAATTAACTTAAACCTAATTATAATAAGATTCAGAATGTCGAAGACAGAATAACTTACGACTCTTTACTATTACTTTACTATTGAATGAGATATAATATTAACACGGACTTAGTACATAATGATCTAAGATTAAAAAAGTCATAATTGATAACTTTAAGAACATAAAAAAACTAATACTAATGAACAAAAGAATTATTATATTTTACGTTGTACCACTTAATTCAGACTGGCCTGTTGGTCTAGTGGTTAGTGACCCTGACTGCTAAGCCGGAGGTCGTGGGTTCGATTCCCACCCAGGACAAATCTTTGTGTGATGAGCATGATTGTTTGTTCTGTGTCTGGGTGTAATTTATCTATAATATGTATGTATTTACAAAAAAAAATGTATTTAAGTAGTATATCAGTTGTTTAGTACCCATAACACAAGCAAATATAATTGCTTAATTTGGGGCTAGATGGCGCTGTGTGAATGTGGTAGAATATTAAAATATTATAAAAAAAAAATTCAATAAAAATTAAATGCCACCATTGCATTTTGTAAAATATAACGGTCTAGTAGACCTCAGCGTGATACCAAATTGCTCTCAGTAGGACATCAAATTAATATTAGTAGGAGATGAATGCATTTTATTATATTTAGGTAGGTATTAGGACAAAAAAACAGTTGCAAAATCAATTGAGAAATGCTTAGATTTTAGTAAAGAACAACAAGTCAATGACTAAAACAAACATTTGATTTAGCAAAAAGAAGACTGCGTTCTTGTTCAATTTTAACGTAAACAATGTACGTACATATTCTTGCAGTAATTTGTAGCTTTTAAAGCGTAAATATATCAATAGGATTAAATATATAGTTATATGCAAGTACCTACTTTTAATGTTCTAAATAATTACCGACTAGGTACTTAAAGCATCTACTTACCTGGTAGGTATTATCTATGCATCACCCAAAGGTTATTTGGTAAAGAATGCCTTTGGCATTTAAGCTCGTGTTATTACAGTGTTTTGTGCATTAATAAATAGGAACATAATGTTATAATACCTTAATAATAATGTTCTTAAACAATGCAAGGCTAACTTCGATAGCATCAAAACAAAAATAACTTACCCATTGTTGCAAACTCCTTATAAGTCCTTCGTCATTACTATTGTTATAATAACGTCTAAAATCTGTGAGTAACTTCTCTCTTTTACCGACAGAAACGTCGCCTAAACAAAAAGCAAACAACAACGGTAAAAACAGAATGTACTGACAATTCATTTTGACGTCAGTGCACCGACGCAGCCCGGCACACAATGTATGAGTATGAGTGAGGGAGGACACTGACAGAGGGCAGTAGGGAGACACGCAAACAATATTCCTATGCTTCGTTTACACTTTGTATGCTGCGTGTATAACTATGATTCGGACGAGCTATTGGTACAAGTGCTTTGTATTTGTTTTTAACGTTGAGAGACAGGGACAGAATGAGCCATTGTATAAAAACGCGTCTACACTCGTTTGGTATAAACGGACGTTGCTCTTAGTTTTATTGTGTTTTTAATTTGAATTAAGATCGGTTTTGTGGACGCCTAATTACAAAAAAATGATTGAGAGTATATAATGTTGTTCTTTTTTAATAACGAATACCTAATTTTAGCACTCAAATATCAAAGAAATTTAATTCATTTTAACCCTTTTTTTTTAAACACTAATCTACCCTCGGTTTCTTCCATCCTCGTACCAATAAACGTAGAATAACGAGGGATTATCTACTCCGTGTTTTGTCCATTTCTCTTTCTGTCGTTTTCGAACTTTAAAAAAAGGGACAAAATACTGGGTAGTTATTCCGCTTAGTTATTAGTAAGACTGTACATAAGTGTACTTTATTTTGAATGTACAATTGATATAATATTACATAATCCTTTAATAAATTTGTTAAATCGTGTTATAAACATTTCTTCACAACCGGCGCCAATTTCTCCTGTTGCCAAGTTGGTTGAACTTGCAAGTTATTGATTTTATACACAGACGTTGCGTGAGGCATGCAAGTAACGGGTTCGTGACGTATTGATACATATTATATCATACTTGCACGTCTGAATGTACTAAGTAGTTTCTAATGTGTGATGAGTTGATGACGATTACTCATCCGTGGATTGAGCACGACAAGATTAATGTAATCACGCAGTTGATTTTTTTACTAGCCCACAAAAATCAATGAACTCAGCTCGATGGTAAGGAATGAGAGGAAGTTCAAAAGAGGTGGATCATCAGAGACATGATGGCAAACAACTGTCATGGTCCGCACTATGGTCATGGACGAGATCTGTCATACTAACTACAAAACTCTTTTGTTTAATTAATTAACTAGTAAATTCCATTTTTATTAAAGTTTTCACCTAAAGTCACGATTTGTAATTTAATTGAATATAACATAATATTATTGAGTATATAAGTTAACCCTTTCATGGACACTACTGTAGACACAATAGATATTTTATTGCATTGTTAACATTGGTCGATTAAAACTGCTTGATTAAAATAAAAATAAAACTACGAAGCTATTTATCCTAGGCCATTAAAGTGCTTTTGCTAAACTGTGCCTATGTAGCGAAGCCGTGAGGGACGCTATTTATAATAAAGGAAAGCATCGTGAAGAAACTTGGAGAATAACAGTATTTAGCATTATATTCATCATCATCGATATCAGCCCGTTATCCCACTGCATGGAAAGGCCTTTTCTCATACAGAGAACCAACGCCGTCTTAAACTATGCTAGAGCCCCTGAGCACCTAAAAATTTGGGGCCCATTTGGAAAGTAAAGAAAGCTAATTATGATAGCCACATCTGAAGGCAAACAACCGCGTTTTCCTATGTTTTGATTCTTTAAAAACTCGGTGGCAGAGGAATGAACAGCGCACGTGATGATAAAAGTGGTAACTGACATTCATGGATGGCTCAGAGTCTCTGGCATTGAATATTTATTCAGAGGAGGTTTGAGCATTGATCGCTATACGCTGAAGGCGGATCAGTAATTTTAGACTTCTTTATAAGTCGAGTTTTTCTCACGATACGCTATACGGTAGTAGATCCACGCTGATTTCAGCATGAATGGGCCGGATCGTCCGGAGAAGTACTACCCTCTCGTAGAAGATCGACTTAAGAGTAGTAGTATCCGTACTACTGCGTTTCGTTCGGTGAGTGAGAGCGCCGGAGGCCCAATTTCCCCCCTTTCCTCTTTCCTCACGTCCCTCATTTCCTTCCCCTAACCCCATTCCCAGCCGCCATAGTGGAGGCCACCATACCAGCTGTTTAAACCGATAGCTTTTGGTATGGTGGCCGCCACTTCTGGATTCCACTGACTGCTTACCATCAGGCGGGGTGGAGTCACTTTGGTAGGCTATAGTATAAAAAAAAAAAAAAAAACGATATTTTGTTTCTTCTGATATTAGCGTAACTTAAGCCTAAGGATCAGGGAGGTCTGGCGCATTAAGATCGTTCACAATTTGATAAATGTATTGTAGAAACAGTAACATCATTGAAAGAATAAGACTATCTATATAAATCTATGGCTGTTTAAAGGATTACGATTGTGCATTCTTTATATAGGTTCGTATCGATCTCTCATACTAATGACTGAGAGGTTAGAGTTATTTATAGGTATGCATGCAAGAAGGACAGAGATAGACGCATATCTACCACACTGTTATAAAAGAATGCGTCCCTTTAATCAGTTGACCGGAGCGTAAAATTGCCGCGTAGAAAAAAGTTTGTCGTAATGTTTTGTTCAATATAACTTTAGCGATATTGAAATACAGTTTAGTTTGCTATAAGTACGATTAAGTTATTAGTCCATTGCATTCTATAAAAAAAATTCTAAACCAAATAATAAAGAGAAAAGATTTGATATTTTCTATGTTCTACGTAACCGATTTGAAAAATTCTTTTACCTTTGGAAATCAATAAATTCAATGGGTAATATAGGCTATTATTTTATGTTATTGTCAGTCATATTCAGAATTTCAATATTTTAGGCGCCTTCGTAAATCTGAATGATGTAACAGGACACTATTGGCCGTGATATTTTTTCGTATGTGAGATCGAATGAAACTTTTGATACCGAAGCGAAGCGAGGGCGGATCTATAGTTATTTTATATGATTATATTATATTTTTAGCACGCATAACTTTAAATAGGTAAATATAAGTGTTTAATCTTATTACAAACTGTTTGGTAACAATCTCACAATTCTCACACGAGACATCTCAGAGAATACCTATCGGCGTAGATAAATTAGTTCCCATACAAACGTTTGGTGCATAAGAGAGCCGGAGCTATCGAATGCGAAAGTTTGTGTGTATATTTGTACGCGTTTGTTAAAACTTAGCTCCTAAACGGCTGAACCGATTACGATGAAATTGGAATGTAGATAGATTTGGTGCTGAAGACGGACATAGGCTATTTTTAACCCGAAATTGGTCTGGTTCCCGAGGAAGACAAAACTTACTTTACGCTCGGATAAAGCCGTAGGGCGCGGCTAGTAATTAAATAATGTAAAAGTTAACAAATATGAACTCTGATTGTACTATTTGTCATTACTATCATAATTTCTGCACACCGACATTCGCTATCTACGGACGTTGGCCTCTCCAAAGTCAAAGTGTTCCACTATAGCTAGTTGTTGTATGTAACCAAGGGGTATAACTATAATAATAATAATAATACCAGCCTGTTTACTGTCCCACTGCAAGGCAAAGGCGTCTTCTCATATAGAGTACGTATGAGCATTAATCACCACGCTTGCTCAAGGCGGATTGGCAATTTCAGACTTTTTAAGTCCAGGTTTCCTCACGATGATTTCCTTCACCGTCAGTCAGAAATGTCCCAGATAAACTTAGAAAGTACATATGATTTGAAAAATCACATTGGTACTTGCCCGGATTCGAACCCACGACCTCGTGTTTTTACGAAGCGGGTGCCTTATCCACTGGATTATTTCGACAAGAGGTATAACTATACCTAAGCCTTATTCCCGGGTAAATTTGTGCACTGTTACATAGGTCTTACTTTATCTATGCTATGAAGCGTATAACATATCATTAAAGATTCGATTTTGAGCAATAGATACGTTACAAACTGCCTCCCTGACTACAGAGCATTCGCTTGTAATGTAACGTTCTATTTTCAAAATATTACACATACTTAGCTGTTGCCCGCAGCTCCACCCGCGTGAATGTCGGTTATACTTATCGCATATGAAGATATCGCTGTTTATACGTTGATGATTTTTCATACAAACTTTCATTCTCTATTTCAACCCCTTTAAGCCATATTTTTTCCAAGATCTAATCTATCTCAAATTTTATCAAAATTGGTTACGTGATTTAGGCGTAAAAGCGTAACAGACAGACAGAGTTACTTTCGCATTTTTTTTATAATATTAGTATGTATTGTATCATCAAGTTACTGATGTAATGCTCGGATCTGTAACGTTACATTACAGGTGAATACTCGCGGTGAGGGAGCACCTTTACATATCAGACGAACCACAGGTAACCTACTAATAGATTTTTTTTAATTGCTACAATGGCAGATTGCAGGTTAGCAAACAGCCCATCTGATGGTACGAGGTAACTGTCGCTCATGGACGACTCAGAGCCACTAGCATTGCTCCTGCAATGTTAGGGACTCGGCGAGGCCACTGCCTACCGTTAAGGAAGAAAGGTAGGTGAAGAGATTGAACGTGAGGAACGAAACGCAATAGTACAGAGATACTACTACTCTTACGTCGTTCTTCTAAGAGAGGGTAGTACTACCCCGATCGATCCGGTCTATTCATGCTGAAATCAGTGAGGATCTACTACCGTAAAAAAAGATTTCGCATACGACTACTTCCATAGGGCAGAGTAGGGTCACTTTAAAAATACTGGGGTAAAGATGCTAGTAGGTCAGTCAATTTCGCTTGCAATGAGTTACCGTGCGTTCGTCACAGCGGTTCTTGTGCGTCACTTTTTTCCTTATTTTAGATAACAATATTGCACTAACAAAGTAAATCTGTTATTTTATGTATCTGTTAGGGAAGTTCCTTTATGTAGAAACTATCATAAACACGATCTATATAATACGTATAATAACCTCTGCCCTCTGTTATCTCAACGAGAATTTGATAAGAAAATGGCACAATATGTAATTAAACATTGTTTTAATTAACAATATTATAACAAGAATATACTTACATAGTAGGTATAAAATTACATTTTTCTGTCTTGTTTACAAGTGCTGTTACTGAATACTGAATACGTCATAAAAGCTTGGGTCTAATTTTTTGCCAGGTCAATCTGATTTTTATGTATGATTTAAAAATCAAAAGGATTGTTCTTGACCCAAAACAAAGTAAATGCGATATGATTTTATAGAAGAGATTTTGACGTGATCTTCACTTTGTTATTAAGAGTAGAAATGCATTTATGACCTCTGTGGTGTAGCGGTTACAGCGATCAGCTGCTAAGTCAAGGGTTGCGGTTCGAGTTCCGCTCATCGCAAATATTTGTGTGCATGAACATGACTTACATTTGTCATGTTTGCTATATCATATTATTTTGGAAATGGAAGGTGGCGAAAATGGGGGGAAGCCTATGTCCAGCAGTGGACGTGTTTTGGCTGATATGATGATGATGGGTATTTTTTGACTACACCGTGTTGGTCTAGTGGTTAGTGTAACTGACTCCGACGCCGGGTGTTGTGGGCTTGATTCCCGCGGAAGGCAAATATTTATGTGATGAATATTTGTATTTGTCTTTAGTCTGGGTGTTTCCTATGTATTCTAAGTATGTATTTACAAAAAAAAGTATGTATATGTATTATATTTCAGTTATCTAGTACCCATAACACAAGCTCTGCTTAGCTTGGGACTAGATGACGGTGTGTGATAGTGTCCACATATTATTATTCTGTACGTAGATAGTGCGGTGTAGTTGTTGTGTCATTATTGTTTTTATTACCTAAACAAAACTGTCTACACAAAAAATTACACAAATTTTAAGCTAAGAAATTCTTTCACTAGAAATGGAAATAAAACATGGAGGGCTACAACACGTCTACTCCCTTCAATCCCCCGCGGCGACTGTACCAGCCAGCGCGGCGTCCTTAGCACGAGGCAGGGGCACACGTTCGTATGTGCCATGTGACTTGTATCATTGTGAACGTGACCTTAATTTAATACTTGGAAAACGCATGTAGCTGCAGCTTTTATTGTTTTATAAAGGTCATCAGAATAATATACGTACCTACTTAACTTCCCGCAGCGCGGTTTAACCAGTTTCACCCGCGTTAAGTTACGTATCTGATTACTGCTCTGCTCCCGTTGGCCATAGCGTGATGTTACATAGCCTACAACATTCCTTAAGAATTGGGCTATCAAATGCAAAAATAATTTTTCAAAGCCGGCTGGTAGTTGTTCTAGAGATAAGGGCGTTGAATAAAAAAAAAGCTCTTAAGCTTTTACGTATATTAGTATACCCAGAATGTTTACTATAGTCAGTTATAGGACTATAGTAAACACTCTGATAGTCCTTTATCTGACTATAGTAAACACTTAATCTATGGATGTGGACGGCTCATGGGTCATTTGCTTGTGTTCAACAGTGGAAGTCTTTTGGCTGATATTATAATGACGATGAAACCCTTGAAATTTATAAAAAAAATTAAATAGTTCTAGGTCTGTTAGTCAGTTATTTTCTTGATAGTCGATTGTTTATTTTTATATATTTTCTTTTCTTTTGTTTGTTTATAAAATACGAGTTAAATGCGGTCCTCAACTGCTGTATAATGATTGTAAAAAATACGTATTTTATTGCTCATTAATTTACTGTGTGCCTGATGTACCTAGTCTAAGAAGACCAAAAATATTTTTTTAAAATTATCATTTCCTCCTTTAATGGTTTAGATGTTTTCTTAGCAGTGTTTTAAATTCTTCAAAGTAACAACAAGTTTGCAAATATACTAATTAATCTTCCTCAAGACCTAAGCAGCTGTGTGTCCTTAACATGCCATAATGTACTTCAATACCGATTATTACGCTATTACACTAGTCTCATGGTTGTCCATCTCGCGGTTGCCCGCATAGCTCAACCCTCTATCCAATAATAATTGAAAACCGCCATGTAACGTTATAAAGGCCGGTCCAGTTAAAGGCCTTCGCCTTTAGTATCAATTACTTAACTACCCTTTACTACATAATACTGACGGAGAAAACACTGTACTGTACACAACAAACTACAACAAACAAAATACTTAGTCAACATACCGGTTGTAGATTACGTATCCGTAAACAAGGGCGGAAAAGATGGGAAAACACGTAAACAATAACGGGAAAACATCAGGAGTAAACCATTATGTTTACATTTTAGTAAGTATACTTAATTAATTAATTAATTACTAGCTAAATGTTTATTATTTAACATTTATTTAATTTCAAGGCGTATTTGAACAAGCCAAACAGAATATTTTGATGGCAGACTCATAGGTTTATAGTATGCAAATTAATGCTTTATAACGATATTTCTGAAGAATATACTTGCTCGATCGAGCTGGCTTTCTCATGCTAACCCGCAAGTATTTACTATTGTGTACTTACTTACCATCGTGTATATTATCGCACTTACCGCACTTACCCTTCGATCTGGATAAATATAGGTTACAGATGTAATCGAATCGGAGTATATTGCGCGGCGCAGTGCGACGTCACGCAGACTTTTAACAGACGCTGCTGGCTCAGAACTGCAAGAATTCTTGATGGTACGCTGTATGCTTCCTTCTTTGCATTTCACTTTCCTTCGCCCTTAGTTATGTTTCAGCCCTGGATTTGGTAGGGATTAAAACAAAGGCACTCTATTTAACTGATTCTTTTACGAAACAAATATATACCTATTTATTACAAAAAGTTGTAGTTTTTGCACAGCAGCCGCACACACTCCTACTGCGCTATCGAATATCAGACCAAATTAATCATATTGACAACACAGCAATATGTCTGTAACCTTTCACCGGATACGTTATGTCGTTTTAATGTGCCCGAGCTTCAGAACTTCTACGAGATACCAAATATCACTTTATCCGAGCCGGTGATCAAAACTTAAGACCTTTGCAGCCTTACACAGTAAAACAGCAACACCAAAACATTTAAATTGATAGTTAATATTCTAGCATAAAAAAATATCTAATTAAAGAATAAAAGATAAGCACTGCTTTGTTGTTATGCAATGAGCACAACAAAGGACTAGAGCTAGCACAATATAACCATTGCAATTGAGAAGCATTCACTACAAGAAGCTCGCAGAAACATTATAGGTAGGCGACGCTTGCTCCATTTAACATGTAGGTATTGTAGGTACTACCTAGTGTAGGTATTGTGCCCGAGGCCGCGGAACTAGGGCGTTGAATATACTCTCGAAATGGGGTTACAGATGCATATAAACAAATCTATGTAGATACAAACATATTGTACAGGGTGTATTTACCGTCGTTTTTAGATAGAAAGGTTTTTGTTCTGTCTTTGGACGGTACGGTTACTGGTAACTATCAAATAATAGATTTTATTGGTTCACTTGTACAGTTTTAATAGAAAATAGATAGAATGTTATGACGGTAGTAGATCCACGCTGGTTTCAGCATGAATGGGCCGGATCGTCCGGGGAAGTACTACCCTCTCATAGAAATCGACTTAAGAGTAGTAGTATCCTTACTACTGCGTTTCGTTTGGTGAGTGAGAGTGCCGGAGGCCCAATTTCCTCACTTTCCTCTTTCCTCACCTCCCTCATTCCTTTCCCCTAACCCAATTCCCAGCCGCCATAGTGGAGGCTACCATACCAGCAGTTTAAGACGATAGCTTTTGGTATGGTGGCCACCACTTCTGGATTCCACTGTCTGCTTACCATCAGGCGGGGTGGAGTCACTTTGGTAGGCTAATATATATATAAAAAAATGTACTTTAGACATAAGTTTAATTTCTTTAGAAAGTTGTCTTCATGTTAGATGTAATACGTACGGTAGTAGATCCACGCTGATTTCAGCATGAATGGGCAGGATCGTCCTGGGAAGTACTCTCATAGAAGATCGACTTAAGAGTAGTAGTGTCCGTACTACTGCGTTTCGTTCGGTGAGTGAGAGCGCCGGAGGCCCAATTTCCTCACCTCCCTCATTCCTTTCCCCTAACCCCATTCCCAGCCGTTACAGTGGAGGCCACCATACCAGCAGTTTAAGACGATGGCTTTTGGTATAGTGGTCGCCACTTCTGGATTCCACTGACTGCTTACCATCAGGCGGGGTGGAGTCACTTTGGTAGGCTATAATATAAAAAAAATAAAAATACTATTTACAAGGTAAACTTGTAAGTAGATACAAATAAATAAATAAAAAAAAAATATAAAATAAAATAAATAATAAAATATAGATATTTTTTTTTTAATTTAAACTAGGGGCATCATCAGCATCATATCAGCTGAAAGTCGTCCACTGCTGAACATAGTTCATTTTCGCCACCTTGGCCGTTCGTGAGCCGCACTCATTCATTGGTTGCCCGTTACGGCCGTAACAGTCAGTCATTGTTAATTAGGCTGTGGCGTCGTCTATCTAGCCAATGTAAAATAATAACTCCAATTTATCACCAATTTAAACTTATTTATTTATTATAAACGCGTACAAATATAAGACGCGGGTCTATTCAATGTGCCCTACGTGTAGTGACTAACTTTAAAACGGAGTGTGGCGAGGCGAACCCTGAATAAGCTCATTCAGCAAATATAACAATGTGTCGCCACATTAACCCCCTCCTTTTTAAAAAAAAAGGAAAAAAAAAATTACCGATATACAATAATAATTCAAGAAAATCAAGAATGATGTTTACAAGAGAGATGATTACAAGGTTTTATATAAATCCTTCACATAAGTACATATACAGACCAATAGTATACACTTGTATTGAAAATAAACTCTATTTACTAACAATGATTAACAAAAGAGCATATAAGAATTTGAAAAGTACATTTAAAGAAATATCAAAATTACGAACAATTCCTAAAATTGTTAATGTTCCAAATTACTAGGATGCTTAAAAAGTTATTACAGAAAATTGAAACAATTCTTCATAATTGTATAAGTAAACAAGAATATAAAATATGTCATTAAACATAATACAATCATGTTGCGTTAAAATATTAACTCACTGGTTTATAATATATGAAATGATCAGCTCTGAATCATAATAACTAAAAAATATATTAGTTAAAAGAAATTAAAATGTAACATAGATTGTAATACTAGCCCTACATGTAGCTAACTTTAAAACGGAGTGTGGCGAGGCGAACCCTGAATAAGCTCATTCAGCAAATAAAAACAATATTTAAAATATCAGCTACATCGCTGCTATCCTGTATGTATAAAAACGAATATTTGAGTTTGTTCAATATTTGTGCTTTGGTTTGATTGCTGCAGAAGCAAAGTTTATGGTATATTGAATGAATTGAAAATATACAAGAAAATATTACCTCTATGATATCGATTATATTAAATACGAAATACGTTTGGTTTAGTCATTTTAGACCCCGGTGTGATACGACTTTGCTGTGTTTATTTTGGCTATTTTATTACTTTAATTTTTGTTTTTGAGGCACATATTAATGTTATAGGTACAATGTATTGTATATAATATATGTGGCTTCAATATATAAAATTTAATCGTCTGTTTATTTATTTAAGTGTCACGTCACGGAAAATGTCATGATGACACTTTTCCAACAATGCTAAGATGTCATAACACGAAGTACTATTTTTTGATATACCCAAATGCAACAAGATTATCCCCAGCAATGCATAACAACAGATGCTTTATATTTCCTTAGCTAAAATGTCGCTATTTGAAGAAATCTGCAATTCATTTGGTATAAAGGAAAGACAGTCAAGAAACAGTAGTAGTTCAGACTCAGTACCCGTATCTTTTGATAGATATAATGGCGACAACAACGTAATAGACGGTGTTATTTTAGCGGCATCTATAAACACAGGTATAACAAGCGCATCAAGTGAAGTCAACTTCCCATTCAATAACCTACCAGTAGGAACATTCAAGGACAAAGGTACCGAAGTTTCTGATATCGATTCTGTATTAGAAAAACCTAGTTCATTAAAAATATGCCCACATGCCGTGTTCGAGAAATCTATGGACGAACCCACAAGAACAACGTTCACGAATACAAGCGACATTAATATCGCACTAATTAACCAACTCAAGGAAGATATCAACAAACTACAAAGAGATTTAAGTTTGACTAACATAAAACTGACAAAGTCTCGCAGAGATTATAATAAGTATATTCGTGATATGCAGAAAGATTTAGATGCGGCTAGCCAACGGGATGTAGAAGCGGAGGCAAAGAACATGGCACTACATTTAGAGAATGAGAAGTTGAAAACTACATTGATTATTAAAACGCAAATCATTCAAAGATATCAGAGGGAGCTGGGTAATTTAAAAAAGGTTGTTAAATTAGTTGCAAGAGGTTCAATAAGTCCAATGCAACTTGCGACAAATTTCGATTTTAAATTTGATGAAGGAAGTGAAATGGAAAGTAAATTCAAGAAAGATTTAAGAGTGCAGTTCGCCCCGATGCCACAGGAGATGTCTGTGTCAATGAACAGTGATAATATATCAGATATGTAATTTATAATCAATATAATAAATTATAGTCCCTGTAATATTATGTTTGTGCCCTTATTATTGCGTTGCCATATCTTCAGTAAATTGTTGTGGTAATATTTAAAGAAATTAAATCGAGTAAAAAGTAGTTGTTACTTTCCAAGCTTTCACATAAATATTTTTTTAAAAGCATTGCGTAATCGGTGCGATGCTTACTGTTTTAACTGTTAGATAGATGGAAAATAAACCTTATCAAAATCCGTTGCGTGGTTTACAAGAAGTTAGCAGAGGAACAAAAAAGAAAAACAGCGACTGACTGCTCGCCTAATTTATTTACGTGACAGTAGGTTACAGGTATTCCCTATCTACCCACAACTTAGTTCAAAAATATAATGTTATAGATAGTAAAAATGCATTTCGATCCTTCGGCTCATTTTATTATTAACGCACGTCTGACCCACCTTCACGTTACACTAGTGTTAAAATAAGGATATTATATTTGCCCGGCCTTCGTACTAGTGTGAAACTGAGAAAATAACATGCCCAAACTTCATACTAGGGTTAAAGATAGGACATTTATCACACCAAGTGTGACGGTCGGGCAAATTAATCAGGTCACTTTTTACATCTTTTATATTTCATTTCTATAAAGGTTTCTAAATGTTCAGGATGTGTAATCTTTATGTCAATATTGTGATTAATAATTTTAATGTAAAGAAGATTCTAAAGTCATCATCATCATCATATCAGCCAAAACACGTCCACTGCTGGACATAGGCCTCCCCCAATTTTCGCCACCGTGGCCGGTCGTTCGCCCTTATAAGGTCGTCGGTCCACCCTGTGAGGGATCTGCCCACGCTGCGTTTTCCGGTTCGTGGTCGCCACTCTAGTGTAGTAGATTTTAAAGTAAGTATATTTAATTAAAACATAATAAATTAGATGTAGTTTATTGTTTTCAAGAAAATACTTTCAGAACTTTTGTTACTTAATGGCGCGAACTGCACTGTTAAACCTTTCCACTGAACACTCTCCGATATGATGAAACCTAATGATGACAACTGTACTGAAGCTTTAGACTGATCGTTGTTCTCCGATGCAAACTGAACCTTTAAACGTTTCTTCAACATTTTCTCAATTTCGTCATATGCTGGAATAGAAGCAGAATCCACATTAAGATTGATTTCCATTGGACTTAGAACAACTCTTCCCATACATTTAATTATCTTCCTCAAGCTAAACAATTCCGTCTGCATCTTTTTATTTGTGTTCGCTTTGCCTATTAACGTAGCTTTCAAATGTTCATTCTCTAAATGTAATTCCTTAACCTTTGTCTGTGCTTTTATGTTCTCTTGTGTTGAAATAGCAAGTTTCCTTTGCAATTCACATACACATAGTTTATATTCTTCACGAGTCTTAACCATTTTCTTATTAAGTGCGTGTAGTTCTGATTTGAGTCTATTGATTTTGTTTTTTAAGCTGTTTATCATTTCAGGGTCGCAGCTGCAAGCTTGGATCTTCATACTTTTAAACTTTTTAAATACTTTCATTATGGTACTTACTACTTTAGTACTTGTTTTCTAGTTTAAGCTTAGTCTTGGATACGTACTGAAGTTAGTAAAATTGAAGCCTGTGCTTTAATTTTACGGGTATTTGTTATTTATTTGTGTATGTTTCACTTAACAATAAATTTGCTTGGAATGATTTAAAAGACGAACAGGTTACGGATCAAACGTTTGCTCTTCTTGAAAGATGTTGGAATTAATGGTAGATAATGTTATAAAACCCATATCCCTGCAGTGTAGTGTAAATACTTTATGTTAAAGATAAAATCATGTTCTCTTCTTCTTCTTCTCTTTAGTCGACGATTCTGTCAGCAGAAATTTTGGTGCTATGGTTTGTAGATAAACATATGTCAGCTAAAATGACAGTTATTTGAAATCTGTGATCGTAGACATAGCAGAGTAACTTTAATAAGGTTTTCTATTCATAAAATAATAATAGTATTTATTATTAGTGTATAGTGTTGTACTAAATAACTTCAACGTCAAATTTATTGTATTACCTGAATAGTGAAGAACCAAGTCCACATTGACTTTGCACAGAAGAATTTGGAGGTTCTCATTACCTCCAAATTTTATGGAAGGAAGGTTTTACCCTTCTATCTACTTTGAAGTTCAAAAAAATATACGAGTAATAGACATCAAAGTAGGTATGTAATCCTCAGAACAAGGACTATAATGAAATATATTTATAACTAGCTTTAGCCCGCGACTTCGTCCGCGTAGAATTCGAAAATGATTCTAATAGGTTTTTTAATTGTTTTACTACGATATTATTTTTTGTTAAAACATATAAATTATTATGTTTCAACGTTTGAATACATATTACATAACATTCTTTACTATAGTGTTGAGATTTAAAGGTTAAATATCGCTATATTAATCCACCTACAATCCTAGTGCCACCAAACAAATTACCTGTAGAACAAATTGGTAGGACCACGCGCTCTTACCCAATTTGGGTATTTTGTTTTTCCGTCGGGTGCTACAATTACCAGACTACTGTGTGTGCTTACTCTGAGCATGCATATTTAACGGGCCGTGGGAGAAGCAGCTTTCTCTCAAGTTTTTGCCCTTACCTTATGAGTTTGACCTTGAGGTTTGTTTATAGTCATTGCGAAGCAGACTTTGATAGGAAACTGCACTCTCTTGAATTCGAAGGGGTATTCGATCCTATGAATATCCACAGATTCTCCTGGAGAACAACCGGTCAGTATAGTTGCCTCGATTATCTACATTTGTTTTCACTTGCAATCTGGTTCCATTGCATAATTTTGGTGGATTTACTTATATTGCGCAGCAACATACCTAATAAGCGCGCCGTAGGTACCTTCCTAACAAACACTGTAGATAAGTATTTAAGTATGTATATCCGCATTTCTAGAATCCATAACACAAACTATGATATATGTTTACTTTGGGTATAGATGGCGTTGTGTGTAGTTGGTTGATATATATCATATTATACTACTGTTATTTATCATATAGCGTGCCCCCCCCCCCCTCCTCCCATAGGCAGCACCACCTAAAATAGGCAGGTAAAAAAAAACGCAGCACCACCTTTTGACCCAGCTGATCAGCATCAACGTCCTGTGTCCCTATCGCACCTTGCAAGTCTATTCAAAACTGTTCGCTCTAAGCTGCGCCTGATTGTTCCTAATATAACAAACTCGATCCGTCTCCGTCTCGATTTCTTTTCGCAAACACGTCGACTAAAAACTGGCTAAACAACAAATGAAAATATAGCAGATGATATTATAGGTAACGGTAAGAATAAAACTTGCGGCAGAAACCATTTTTGAAGCGGTTGTTTGGTCTTATGATCGCAATGAAGTGTTGAAATGAAGTAATGAATACTTCATTTCTACCTCGTCGTGGCAAAACAAAAGTGGGTACTGTAATGCACCATATGAGTGATGCATTTCACTTATTCGATGCAATGATTGTGCTATCAAAACTCAATTGACAATATCCCGCTTAAAAAAAATGCTGTCCAACAATAACTACAGCAACATAATTTGACGTAAGCTGATTGAGTTTTCAAACATGCCGTGTATCAGGTGTCAAAATATTTTTTTAATCAAAAGCACTAAGGAGTATTAATATCAACTTCAAAGTAAATCATCCCCAAAATAACTTTGATGAATTTTGATAAAATACGAAACACATCTATTAATTCTATTAAAGAATGTATATGCAAAATTTGAAATAGATTGCACCAAGGAATCACATTGTCCCATACAAACTTTGCTCCCCTTTTTCACCCCCTTAGTGGTTGAATTTCGGAAAATCCTTTCTCGGATGCCTACGTCTACGTCTCCATCGTCTAATCTCGGTTTATCTGTATAGTATATTACTTGAATAAATCGTTCTGTATATTGCATACCCAGCAAACATTTCACGGAAGTAGATTTTTTTAATACGGGACGGATTGACTGGATATGTACATTATTTCGACGTAAAGTGTTAGTTTTGTCCGAAAATCAGTGCTTCGAAGGCATAATTACCTCCTCGGTCCTCTTTATTTTCTTTTTTCTCCCAAAGTATCTTTACCCAATATGTTCAGTATAATAATTTATGCCACCACAGAAATGAATTTGAAATAGCACAATACACCAGCAAAACTGATTTCAAATGACGGAGTCGATATGAATTTTCAGTTATACATGTTTCAAACAAAGCGTCATCATTCCTATGTTGATTATCTTCTAGTAAATGCCCGTATGTAAGGTAGATATCATCTATCCTTAAGAAAATAAGCAACATGAACAGTTTACAAAAGTAGGCGCATTGTACCAAGATTTTCAGTGATTTCGATGAAACGTGAAAATTATTTCATTAAGTTGTTTAAAAACATCTAACTGGTTCACCATTCACAGCTGATCCACGTGTTTTACGATTATAACTACCCTATTGTTTAATAATGAGATAATTAAAACTGTTTTACAAATGCATCTGTTTCACAAAGTTGAAAGAATACAGAGTAAGTACTAAGTACCTAGTTTGTCTTAGATTTTCTGAACATTCCGTCATGGTGTCAGGGTTGTAGTACAGCCTTTATTCACCTTCAAGGTGTACGTACATCCAGATGTACTTATTATCAGTAATATGGTCCCTAATTAATATGGTCTACCATATTGATGAGAGTTCAAATTAAATTGACATATTTATGTCTCGAAAACTATACATTACCTATTTTAAAATGTTGTGCTTAAATTCATATAAACGCATCATTATAAAAATCTAATAGTAGTTTTACAAACTAAATTAATAAAAATTTCACCGCATTCACTAAATCGCATTTATTACTTTCTGAATATAGATTAAATTGACCTTACTTTTTTGTTTATGAACCAATTTTAATTAAACATACATTAAATGTTACACGAAGCTAGCTTCGATACATAAGTGCAAACCGCCATCGAACTGCACCGGCGCGGTCGCTACGCGCGTCGTTTATATAACACTTTCATTTTCAAAAATTTCTAGTATTTATGGACGGATTTTAAAAATTCTTTTTTTATTCTATAGGTGTTTCTGTCCGCTATGTATAGTGTATAGTCACTTGCAGATATTCACCGTGTAACACATATTAATAAATAATTTTGTAACATTTTTAAGGATATCCGGGATACCCGGTTTTTTTTCGGGACAAAAGGTAGCCTATAACCTGGCCAGGAGTATGACCTATAAATGTAGCGAGTTTGATAAAAATCCGTTCAGTGGTTTTTGATTCATGCCTGCACATACAGACAGACAGACAGACAGACAGACAGACAGACAGACAGACAGACAAAAATTTTCTAAATTACATTTTTGGCATCAGTATCGAATAAATATTACCCCCCAATAGTATTTTTTTAAATATATTCAATGTACAGATTTTATCTCGCTAGAGATTTATTATAAGTATAGATGTTTATATTTATCTCGGTCATTTTCACGTCATTTTGACTAAAACGTAGTGCATTTCATATTCTCTTTGATTTTGACAGCAAGGTTACATCCAAATTCCAATTCATTTGTGTTTATTTCAAATTTTTATCATGGTTTACTGTTAATTTTCAAAATACAAGATCATGAAGAAAAGATACAATTTTTAACTAGTATTTGCTTAAGGCTAAGACTGCTCGCCTTGTGATTTTAAATTCAACACAAAGCTTTAGCGTTTATAATCCAAACACATTTACATTTACTTTTACTAAGTATAGATGAAACAAATAATGCGGATAAAAGAATAATAATATTGATAAGATATGTCCGTGGGTAAGCCATTGGTATTTTATGTTATATTTGGAGTAAAGTGATAAAAGTATTCATTTTGCACGTAAGGAATTCAATACAATTCCTTCACATGTAAAATTTATATGTACTACACCCTATGAAGGATTCACACAATATCACCTAAAAACTATTAGTAATTGCTACGATGAGTTCAGAAGAAGTCGTTAAGCTCAAGACAGAATTAAATTCAGTTAATCTTAAGCTAATGAGATCTCTCAGAGATTTTGATGCGTGCATACGTGAAATGCAAAAGCAAACACAGACAGCATCTCAAAGAGAGATAGAAACGCAAGTAATAAATATGACATTACACTTAGAAAATGAGAAATTAAAAGTATTGTTGGATTCTAAAACGCATATGATTAATAAAATGAAGAAGGAACTGTCTGGTTTAAAGAAGGTAGTTAAATTTATGGGGAAAACTATGATTCCATTGCACGTTGAAGCTAATTTTGATTTGGATTCCGACGAATATGACGATTGTAATAATAATAAGATAGGCACGACAGTACAGTTTGCAAAGGATAACTAGATGAAAGAAACCGAGAGAACAATGTACTAAGTATACTATAGTCGACGCTAGTTTTAGTTTTGAATTTGTAAATTCGTTTTTATTTTAATTTTTGTCTATTAAATTTTTATAAAAATGTAATACTTCCTAAATAAAATGTTTTTAAAGATTAAATTTGTTGTTATTTTTAAGGGAATACACGAGTAAATTTGTACATATATAAATAATCAAAAAAGTCCTATTGAACCTTATTTAAATAAAAAATTGAGCTTCAATATACAATTTAAGATAAAAAGTTTGTAAAGGCAACTAAGAACAACACAGGTAGACGTATTTTCCAAAGCATAGAGCTCTGAAATACAGACTGATTAGTGGTTGACTTCCCACATTTATTGATCCGTAGTTTTAACCAGTAATAGTAATACTGAACTAAATCGAAGGAAACTGCATATCGGCGACTTTTGAACCACGAAGCGAAGGGGCTTAGGACTGTTGGTTTTACTACTTAGTTAAATAGTTTAGGTGGGTCCAGTAGGATTCTCGAGTTTAGGCAGGTCGCTAGTATCAAACAAAGCAAAGGTTTTACAAGCACGTGTTATACGGTAGTAGATCCACGCTGATTTCAGCATGAATGGGGCCGGATCGTCCGGGGAAGCACTACCCTCTCATAGAAGATCGACTTAAGAGTAGTAGTATCCGTACTACTGCGTTTCGTTCGGTGAGTGAGAGCGCCGGAGGCCCAATATCCCCCCTTTCCTCTTTCCTCACCTCCCTCATTCCCTTCCCCTAACCCCATTCCCAGCCGCCATAGTGGAGGCCACCATACCAGCAGTTTAAGACGATGGCTTTTGGTATAGTGGCCGCCACTTCTGGATTCCACTGACTGCTTGCCATCAGGCGGGGTGGAGTCACTTTGGTAGGTTATAATAGAAAAAAAAAAAAAAAAAAGCACTTTCTAAACGAGTTTATGTTAAATTAAATAATTTGTTTATTTAGATAAAAGGCTAACAGACTACAGTATAATACAATATTCTCTTCACATCAATCTATTTATATCGCGTACTTTTATTATGTTATAATATTAATAAATTTGTTTCCTCAAGTAAGAATTTAGCCCAAACATTTTATCCGTGAGTGTACAACAAAGCGATTAAGTATATGTATATTGACAAAAAGATATTAATCCTTTGTAGTTGTGCCCGGGATATAGAAATACCACGTAGGAAGAGAAAACCTCCTACACACTTAATATACATTTAGCAAGAGAGATGTGGGTATAACATACATCTGCATACCTATTTTCGGAGAAAACGGCGTAATGTTATGTTTATAACATTTAAAAATTATACTTTAGATCGACAGAGTGAGCTTAATATCATTGTGACAAGGCTAAGTAGTACAAATAAGCAAACTATCTATATCTATCCATTTTCATAAATTAGGTTGGATTACATAATCCTTAAATTTAGCCAGGTAGCGACATATAAAAGAAGTTCGCTGTCAGAATCAATCGCGGAATGCAAGCGGGAGGGTGGGCAGGGTTGCATGCCCGATGCCCGGCAGCTGCACGCTAACCGGGTCAGGCTGCGACCGGGTCACGCGGTCACAGCTCGGTCACCGGGTCGCTGAGACACGCCCGGCTGACATCGTTCCACCTAAAGAACTCGTCTCATCGGATTTGACGGTTTTTGAACGTGCACGGTGCATATAACGTTTGAATTGAACTTGTTTATTAACTTGCAAAAATGTAGGTGTATATTTGTTTTTGTTATGTAACTGAACTTGTGGTGTAGGTAATATTGGGGTGGGTGTTGCATTGAAGCTTTGAACACTATTCAGGCAAAAGAAGGGTTTTGAACACTTAGGTGAAAACAAACATAAGGCACAATAATTAATGGTAATTGGTTACATAACTTAGAGACGACTGTGTTTTATAAGCTTTTAAAAATGCATAGAAAACTTTTGCATTGTTCATCGCGAAGAAAAAAGAAAAGAAGGAAATAGAGAGGGAAGGAGATCGTGTGACTGATTTTTGTTATATATCTTTTCCGTATATTGCAGTAATGTTCTCTACGATCAATTAACTACATTAAAAAGCTTTCAATACTCGTTTAAAACATGGTTCTGGGAAGTGAAATATAACTCAAAGCAAATGGAAGCAATTTTCATTTCAGAATTAAAAGCTGCTATGGTTGTGCAGCTTTCAAGAGGGAAAAGTTTATTTCTTACGTTAATAGGTACCCTTAATAGACTTTGTGTTCAATTTATAGTGTCGTGATTGTGTACACTTTATCCAGAAGTTAAGTTCTGGGATAAGATTCTAGTGTTCAGGTACTTTCAATCCTCTTTATATAGTTAGATAACGTAAATTGTTATAATTCATTCATAACTTTGTCGATATTGAAAGTACAAATGTCGAAAGGCAATTATTTCTAATCAATACACTTATGTGTATTTTTAGTTGACATAAAAACCCAAATTGTTCACCTAGGTTACTTCACCCAGATGAATCATCAACACCATCATTTCAGCCTAAAGAAGTCCACGGCTGGACATAGGACTCGCCTAATTTTCGCCAGATAACTACAACAACCACACAACGTCATCTAGACCCAAAGTAACCATATATTTATAGCTTGTGATATGTGTTCTAGAATGTGTACTTATATATATTTGTTTTATAAATACATACATATTATACATAGAAACACCCAGACCAATGTTCAAAAAAGCCATGTTCATGCACACAAATATTTGCAGTGAGCGGGAATCGTACCCGCGACCTCTGCGTGGCAGTCCATACGCAGTACCACCGAACTACAGAGGTTGTCCAATATACCTTGTGAATACCTACTTTTCTCTTCACTAAGTTAAATATGTTACCGAGCGAATTCTCTTCACTGAGTTAAATATGTTAGCGAGTGACATAGGTTTTAAACTCGACACTGTTCCTAAAAGGTTTTAAAGTGTGGCAAGTTTCTGCATGTGACGCGAACAATTCTCTTGAGTGCCTTATCTGTATAACTTGGGACTACTTTAGCTAGCATAGGTCTTACTTTTACATAATTATTAAAAAATATGGAGACAAAATGTTAATAAGTCAACGGATAAGTTCAGTTACGAACAGAGTCTTGGTTGTGTATAATTAGTCGCTAAAGAAAAAAATGACGTAACTGCATGAGATAAGATATGGAAAAGTGAGTCTTAAGTTAGATGTTTAAAAGAGCAAAAAGTGAAAAATGTTTATTTTGTAATTTAAGTATGTTACTATCTCCGGCCACGGTGGCGAAAATTGGGGGAGGCCTATGTTCAGCAGTGGAGTCTTTTGGCTGATAAGTTGATGACTGTCTCAGAAAGGCAGCATAATGTCTTATTCTTTTGAGAGAAGAAATGTATTTTGGTATACTTACTGTCCACTATGAGGAGCCCATGCAGAGGATAGGTTGAAGTAGCTGGCCTAAGATAGTAAGCCTTCTGCGTTCTAGGATCATCGTGTGCATTCTAAAACATACCCAATTTTCTTTATTCTCGATATTTTGGATTAGTTTTATATTGTTTTTGCGATGGCCGATTACGGGTGACCTAGTTATATGGTTTTTGTCCATCATAACGATTCGAATATATACAGGTAGGACGACAAACCATTTAAATAAATAAATTTAAACATATAATTTTGATAATGTTTACTCTACGAATGGACCTCTGAAATGTTTATCGCAGTGTATTTATTTGGGACAGCACTCACCCAAATAACTTACTGACAGAGGAAACCGCAAATTCGAGTCATGATTTTTAATATAATGCATTGGGGATTCCGTGATATTGACTAAAGTGTTATATCATTTAGTAAACAGACATTTTTTGTCACTTTCTGAGAGCGCTGGCAGCCTCCCTTTCGTCCGTTTTCTCTTCCCTTTTCCTACGTCATTCCCTTGTCGCATAGTTGGCAAATGCTTAATTGTATTTTTGCACGACTACCGAAGTCAAGGAGGGTAATGTTTTTCGAGCGTATGTATGTATGTATGTATTATATTGTTATATATTCTTTTCCCTTTTTTTAGGTAGGCGGGCTGTTTGTTTTTTTCTAATATGTATTGCTTGTTTAACCATTCCTCCTGCAATACTTCAGTCTATCGGTGACGTTTACCACTAACACGACGGTGGACAGTAGATATGCTTGTTTGCCACCAAAGTTGTAAGAAAAAAACTTCACAAAGTGATTTCTGAACCCTGACTACTTATCATCAGGCAGAGCGTAATAATTTTGGTTAGACTAATACAAAGGAGGTGCCTGTGGATCTTCTGTCATCATTCTCGCGACGGCCCAACTCGCGCTGCCGGCCGTGGTTCTGTCCATGGTTCTCAGCGAGAGGGCTTGGGAGGGAGTTGCCTCCTTTTGCGAGGAGGTTGTGCTCATCAAGAAGGCGGCCGAGCGGGAGAGGGAGCTGACCACCATGCTCCCGACCCGTCGCGCCCGCACCGGACGTCGCCGTGGGATGCTCCGGGATCTCCAGCCACCATAGGAGGAAGCCTGCGGACGGCGATTAGGCAATTGCCGCTAGAACAGCACAGGCTTGAGATGGCGGCGTACGTGTTCCACGAACGCCTTGCCCACCCGCCTGGGCAAGGCGGAGGAGTACGAGAAAAAAAGGTGCTGTGATATCGTTCTATCGCCGATAAAAATTGATTTATCAAGACATTGACTTCGGGGATGTGAGGTTCCTATCTGCAAACGAAGTATATATCGATCGGTATACTTATAGGTCGTGTATACTTCACTAATACAATTAGTTGACCGTATAATAGTGGTCAAACATCGCTCCAGAATATGACGAGAAAATTGTCCAACACAAAGAAAGTAAACATTCTTATGCGCTGCCGTTGATCGAGTTCCAACAGTACTGAAACAAATAATTTTATTGTTTTTATTGCATTTAATTGTGTAATAATACCACAACAACCACACAACACCTTCTACACCCAAAAGTAAGCATATATTAATAGCTTGTGGTATGGGTTCTAAAATGCGAATAAACATACTTAAATACTTTTTTTTGTAAATACATACAATACATATTATTATACATAGAAACACACAGACCAATTCAAACAGCAATGTTCATGCACAGAAATATTTGCACTAAGCGGGAACCGTACACAGTACCACCGAACCACAGAAGTTGTTAAAAATTTAAGTTTTCATTTAATGTAGTGTAATGAAAAAATAATTTCTAAATCTCCCTGAGATCTTTTATCTTTGCATACAATTTCAACTTTCGCGAAGAACGCAAAATTTTGATTGAATTTATTCTAATGTTAGTCTTGGAGGCGTGTATGTATTTATTAATTTTAATTGAGATAATCAAGAACCTTGTTCGTTGAATATTCGTTTCAGTTTTCATTAGTGTGTTTGTTGGGCTTCGGATGTCGTGTTGCGGAGTTTGAGTGACCTATGTATAAAGTTATGCTGGAAGGGATGTTTTTATATTACTGAAGTGCTCAACAAGCATCTGATGTTAAACAACATTATGTTGTTATCTAAGTATTGCAGAAAAAATTAACAAGCCATTGCTGACTGAAGATTTAACGAATCGACGATCTGAATAGATCTATCGATTACTAAGATCATATTACTTATTATCGATATATATTCTATCAGAGAGTATATACTCGCCGGTAGTTTAAATGGAATAGAAACTTAATTTCCATCTTTATTAAATTCATCAAATTGATATCAATTTGACTATCAGGTTTTATATTCGTAACACAATATAGAGGCTATATATATCATAAACAATATTTTTTGTTTTTTTCATTATCACAGGTAACAATCTATTTAAAATAATATACTTCCACATCCTGGGGGTTACTAGACACTCGAAGTTAGCCATTCGCTCGCGTAACTGTCGCTCTGAGACTTCTGCAAGCCGTACAGGAAAAACTTCGGTGTCGCGCATCAATGACTTCTGATACAATTTGTAAATAACTTTATATATATTCTTTTTTTTATATACTTAACTGTATATTGAAGTGATTGTTTAAGAATATAACACCTTTTTGCAAAAGGATAATCAGAGATGTGTTAATTTCATGTTTTGATGGATAAATTAGGTGTCATGTATTTAAATGGATGTGTGATTAGGCTTTTATTCCGACTCAATACTTTATCTTGCTCGAATCACAGTTTTAACTCTGGGTCAGGCTTAGTAGAGATGTTTAATTGGGTAATTGGGCGACTGGGACCACAAGGAACTAGAACCGCGGTCCTAGTCGTCCAATAAAGTTTTTGAATGTGTCGACTGGGACCACTAACCATGTGACTTAAAATGTACCGTCGCCAGAAAAAACTGGTGCAAAATTAATCGTAAAACTGATTGATTGTAGTTTTTTACAATGTCATACAAAATTTTATTATATTTTAGCTTTTAATACTTTTAAGACTGATTTAAAATACAAAAGTTTATTGTATTTTAGCTTTTGAATATAAAACTTAATTACATAAGTACATAATAGTTTCTCATTATTAAGATGACCTACATCTTAATAATCACCAAAAATATTATGTTAAGACACTTTTAAATATTATTGTGATCCATTTTCTTTGAGATTATTGAAAAGTGTTGTCATTTTGTTGTTTGCTTTTATGATTTCTGTTAATTATTTACTATACTTTCTGTTATAAATAAAATTAATGATTTTAATACCAATCTTTGAGTTTAATTCCGAATGCTTTTGCCGCTGACTGTACAAGGATTGACAACAAAAAAACAATACATTTTTTAATCAAATTTTATGTGGCTCCAGTCGCCCAAAGAATATCAATAAAAATATTCGATTGGGAAACTGACCCCGTGGTCCCACTTTTAAAACGGGTCCAGTTGCCTCCTTACCCGTTTAATTGTCAGTTGAAAACTTATTAATATCATTTTACCCGACCTGGGGATCGAACCCGACACCTCTGCGTAGCAGTCCGTACAGTTCCACTAAAACTCAGAGTCAATTCTTCTACAAACAGCAACAAAACCAACATATAACATATAGTTTAACAACAACATAATTAACAAAAAGCGTCTATAGTTTTACAACATCAACACAATTCCAATTTGCTGCAATAAACAACCTTTGTTTATAATATTAATTACGTAAATAAAAACGGAGTAAACACTTCTCCAACATCAACAAACCAAATGAATACTTAAATTTTTAATTAAAGCCAGTGACAGACCGACATAACATGACAATGGGAGTGACGAGTACCTATGTGTATATGATACATATATCATACTAGACGCCGTCGCTTCGCTTCGCTATCAAAAGTTTCATTCGGTCTTACAACAAACGCCATATGATTGCAATATTACCTAAGTCTGCAAAATATTTTGCTATACTGCAAATTTACTTTTGCTGTCTTCTGTATTGAAAATGTACATACATTGAAATTCTGAAAACTGCAAAAAAATATGTTAAGCGTAATAAAATCTATCCTATGTTACCCGCTTCATTTATACTGTTCTAAAGGTGGAGGAGTTTTTCAATTCATAAAATCGTTGCAAACAAACAAACAATCATAAAAGAAATCAAATATTTTCTCTATATAATATGTAGCGGTTTGACGATACATTGTGCTTGCGTTGCAACTCTGTGTGGGAAATTACACACAACCGCAGGGCTCGCGAGTCGTCTCCCCTCAGTGATGTAGTTCACTAGTATTACTATTTATTTAATGTGTTAATCTGGTACCAGGAAATTATAGTATGGTTTTATCATGAAGTTATTTATTTATGGAATCCCGCAACACATTAACGCTACCCAACAAATATTAGTACATATTAACGTGTTTTTTACGACACAATTACAGAACTTCAAAATTCACTGCTTTTTCTCTACTACAATAATCATGTATTACATATCATGTATTACGTAGGTATACTTACTTAAAAACCTTCCAAAAGAAATTTAATTCTCTAAATGATAATAAAATATTTTTAAAATCCATTGCGTGGTTTGGAATCAGTTAGTGTAAAAACAGAAGAAAACTTGGCTTTATGTTATTTAAAGATGTTTTTTTTTATTTTTTTTTTGTAGCCTGTTTAAGTGACTCCACCCCGCCTGATGGTAAGCAGTCAGTGGAATCTAGAAGTGGTGGCCACCGTACCAAAAGCCATCGTCTTAAACTACAGGTTTGGTGATCTCCACTATGGCGGCTTTGAATGGGGTTAAGGAAGGGAATTAGGGAAGTGAGGAAAGAGGAAAGAGGGGAAATTTTCACGATAGTAGCTCCACGTTGGTTTCAGCTAGAATAGGCCGGTTCGACCGGGGAAATACTACCCTCTCATAGAAGATCAACGTAAGAGTAGTTGTATCCGTACTATTCCGTTTCGTTCGATGAGTGAGAGTACCGGAGGCCCAATTTTCCTCCTTTCCTTTTCCTCATTTCCCTCAATCTTTTCACCTACCCCATTCCCTTCACGGTAGGCAGCGGCTTCGCAGAGTCTCTGGCATTGCAGGAACAATGCTAGGGAGTCTGTGTCATTCATGAGCGACAGTTACCACTTCACTTCACTTCACCATCACGTGGGCTGTTTGCTCGTCTGTCTGCCACTGTCGGCAATAAAAAAAACGTATACTTGTATAATATGTAGTGCATTCAATAGCATCGTGATGGTAATCTATCAGGCTTCAGTGTACATACCCTGATGGACTCCTAAAGTAGTAAATTTCAGAGTCGCGTACCCGTCGTCGATCCCCGCCGATCGCTGTCGAATTTCCCCGAACGTCACTAATGTTGCCAGAGAAAAGATTTTGCTAGGAATTGTAGGAAAATTTCCTTTTTCGTGTTCGTAATCATTTCAAGTCGTGATAAAAATTTGTTTAAATGAAGCAACATTACAATTTTTTGAATTTAATTTAATTAAAAAAAACTTCACTTTCTTTTTACATTCTTATTATCTATTTTTTTCAGATTTCAGTTATTGTTTCATTATTTTTAACCATAGTTTTAAGAATGAGTTACTGAAAATAATAAATACATTTTTTTTTATTTAGTAATCTTTTATTATTATTGTGAATCTTTATTAAATTAAAAAATAAACCAATGTATCTGTCTATGCTCAGTGCGTTAGTTTACTAATAACCTTAATTTACTATAATATTTTTATTTCTAAACGTTAAATTAATCGCAATTTTTGGGGTATTTCAATCTATGATACAGCCTTACACGTCAGTTCGGGTGAGTCCGCGGGTCGTCCGTTCACCAGTCGCCACACAGCCTTCATAGCAGCCGCTCGCTTAACTCTCACTCACTTTCAAATGTGAACTTTTTTTAAAATAGTGCAGTGCAATACAGCTTCCAAATTTAAATTTCTGACTGTTTAATTTTTTTTATCTGTGGCCGTGACAATGGGTTTAAACGAAGCCGCTAGATAAGCGCGTAGACCAACTCAGGTGTGTAATAATAATTTTAAAAAGATTTTATTGTTTCATTTAAACTTATTTTACTATAATTTTTATGTGTATGTATTATATTTTTAAAATAATTACTTAGTATTTATGTTTAGTAACTTTATTTTGTTAGTAATTATAATTACTTATTGTAATATTTACGTAGTTTAGTTATTGGTTTGATTACTTACGTATTATTATTTCTGTATTAAATTCAGTAGCATTTTGTGAATTTACATACTATTTTACTTTAATTAGTTGATAAACATTTAAATTTATTTTCCTTGCGTTAATTAAAAAATATTTAATATTACAGAAAATAACCGCCTAACTGTAACTATGATTACATTCAATACTTTTTAAAACCATAAAAGGTTTATACTTACACTTGTTATTTTTTTATATTTGCTGATATATAGGTGTCCTGAATTGAGGTCAGTACCTCGATTGACCTGGATACTGTTCTATGTCAGTATTATATTGATGTAACGAACATCAGTCCTAAAACAACAATGCATTTCATTCATATTTTCCAAGAAATATCCCTCACGAATCCGTCTAGTCTGCGTGAAATTTACTTCATTTCCCGAGGGCATGTCGAGGAATTCCTTCGTAGCGGCCTTATATTATTGACTGTATGAAATGTTAGACTTTACCTTTTATGGTAATTTTGCTTTTTTATAAAGTTTACTAAACAACAAAACTTTAGTTTTTAGTTAGTCATAGTCGATATTGAGATTAATGTTTTCAATTAAGCCGTTTAAATATGTAGGTAATATGTTTTATCAAATAGATTTTAATTGAAGATAATTCTGTCAAATAGTTCAAACATATAAATAATAATTAAGTAACGAACGTCTTTAATAATAAAATGCCGACTATAATCCTTATTTAGCTAAGAAATATTTAGCACTAAGTATATAAAATGTTCTAAAAGTAACACAAGAGTAGATCGTACCAAAGTTATATTTATGTAAGGTCCGAATACTTTAATACTTAAAATGTCACCAAAGTAAGGATCTCGGACAGGGATAGACAAGCGTAAAGTACTTTGCATACATCAATAATATATCCAAGGATCAGCAGTCATAAGAACTTATCTGAATTTTATATATAGGGAATTGGAACCCGGCCTGTTAGCATACTTACCACATGTTATCTCTAGTTTTAAATAGTGATTCTATTACCATACTAGCTGTTCGCAGCTCATTTTCAAGAGCGTTAATTTGCGTCTTTCATTACTGCTCCTCTCCCGTTGATCTTAGCGTGACGTTTTATAGCTTATAGCCTCCCTTGAGAATCGGGCTATCAAATGCTAAATCCGACTTTTTATCCCGAGATTTTTTAAATCCGTCTGGTAGTTCCACAGATTAACGCGTTTAAATAAACAAACAAACTCTTTCACTTTATAATATATAATAGTACAGATATTGTTGTAATGCTTGCAATCTTTGACTGGCAGTAGATGTGTGTCTGGTAAATATGATGATATTAGACGACGTGTTCAATAGTTAAAGCACTCATCATAACCAACGAAGGATAAAAGAATTTATGATCGAGGTAGCGGCAGAGACGTGTATAAAACCATGCAATTTGTCTCAGCTGTGAGCTCTTCATATGCCTCATACTTAACGTCATAAAACAAAAGATGTCACCTAATCTCTTAACGGTTAAATGGCTGGAAAGCTTGAGCTGTATTGAGAAAAGCTCAGCCTTGTTTTTTTAAATTATTAATTACTAGCTACCCGCGGGGTGATTTCATTCGTGACTTTACTTACTGCTCTAATCCCGTCGCCAGTAGCCTGATGTTAGCCTTCCTCGAGAGCTGGCTATCATACGCAAAAATAATTATTTAAATCCGACTAGTTATTTCTGAGATTAGCGCGTTCAAACAAACAAATAACAAACAAACTAATAAACAAACGCTTCAGCTTTATATAATAGTATAGATATAGATAGACAGATTTTTCAAAAAGAGAAATTTTTTGTTTTTTTGTTTATTCAAAAAAATCTTAATCTAATTTACATTTTTTGATAATTGTCAAACTGCTCAGCAGTTTGTCGGCAGGAATACTATAGGTACTAGTAACAAAAACCATGTGCTGGGTAGTTTACAAGCATAATATAATAAAAATATTTTTTGGGATCACACAATTTTGTTTTTGTGACAATGGAACGAACAACTCTATTCTTACTGCCCCACCGAAGCAATCAAATTACTACTAATTATTTATAGTAAAATATCATAAAATTTGAAATATAAGCGACATTATCAACCTATATTTCAAAAGAAGGAGCAAGTAAAACTACTACAATATTAAATTAATTAGTACGTACCTTAGAAAATGTAAGACGGGCAACTGCGTAACAATAGGTTACCGCAACCTCTGTACTTATTAATGATATGTAATGAAGGATGTGGGCTTACGGAGAACGCAATTATTGTCTCTCAGAACCTTATTACTTGGTTAATTAACTACCTATATCAATTGTACATGTTTCATACTAACTCTACCTGGAAATTGAATATTCCTGTTTTTTTCTGTCTGTTCCGCCGCTAACTTTTTCTAAACCACGCAACGGATCATAACGGTTTTTATTTAGGGGTCATAGGGGTTACGATTTTCTTAAAACTACTTTCAAAATTTTGCCTTTACAGTAATATCTCATCATCCAGCATCCACTATCCCAATTGTTATCGATAACATGGTGTAATAACATATAAACTGAAAACTTCTGACATAGTGTACATTATTCTACTATTCAAGCTCTTTCATTTGATGGGAGTTGTGAAAAATATGAAATCCGCCATTTTGTGAAAAATAGCTAAGAACACTAACGACTAATTCACCTCTCGAACAAAATTAAAATCGGTTCATCGGTTCAGGAGCTACAGTGGTGCCACAAACAGATACACTCACACATACAGAGACTAGTCAAACTTTTATCATGCCGTCGTTTTTGCGTCGGGGTTAAAAATGCGCAAGCTAGTAACGAGTTCTAAGATTTAATTCACGAACTTAAAGATCACAAAAGATCACGTTCTAGCAATCTATATAGAGCAATCCTACCAAAAAGATATAAAATTAAATCTCAGTAAAACATTTAAGTAAATATCTTTAGAAGTTTATAACTATTTTACCAAATGCCAATCGGTAAACTCAATTTTCACAAATTTACTACGAATTGTATTTTCATGTTGAGGGAATAATATTATATTTGAGCTGTATTTAGTAGATTTATTTATTATTTCGTTTGTCTCGGCATCGTAAACAATTGTTCAAAATAATTTCATAAATAGTTAAAATTATTATATTTATAGTTAAAAATATACAAGTTTAAAATCATAAATTTCTCTGAACAAGCTTTTTCAAACTGAAAACGTAGGAGCATTGATCATGCTGCTCTAAGCGCATTGGTAATTAATTACCGACTCTTTTTTAAGTCCAGATTTTGTTGCGATGTTTCCTTTTACTGTAAACTAGTAATTAGCAAAGTAAACTTAAAAAGGACATAGGAATTTTAAATCTTACATTTGATAATTATAATTTACCGTTTTCGAAACCACACTTTTAAGTATAGAAGACGAGTGCTTTCCCACTTAACCGTCAAGATAAATCAATATCATTGTAACGTAATCACAAAATACGTATACAACCTCTAACTTAATAGTAGGATAGTCTATTGCGTGCTACTTATGTATTACTAGCCACCCGCCCTCGCTTTGCATCGGTATCAAAAGTATCTTTTACAAGAAACGCTTAGGTTACATACGATAGCAACATTGTTTGCGAAATATTATTGCTACTGCAAATTTACTTTTGCTTTCTATTGATTGCAAATTTACAAATATTGAAATTCTAAAAATTGGTAAAAAATATGTTAAATATGATAAAATTATTTCTAAAGGTGAAAGAATTTTTCAAATCGGTAACGTGGATTTTTTGTAAAATCGTTGCAATCAAACAAACAAACTTTTAAAAAATCAAACCTTTTTTCTTTAGATAGTTACGAATTTTCTACGAAAATCAATTTCTACGCTACGAAAGTGCTACGAGAGCGCTACGCAGCGTAGCAATATGGAACGTTCTATCGAGTAGAAACAATAGGGGATGATAAAAATATATGGAGCTGCAATATTCAGCAGGCAAATGGGGTGCTACGATATTATGTTCATTATGTTATAGCACTGATGCGTGTGTAAAATGGTGGTCCGTGTTCGGTTCCTGGTTGAAGCAAAAATGGGTATTCGATTTTCAGTTTTGTACATAATATATACTTAAACAAAATTCCTAAAATATATTCTACTCTGTGAGCCTGATGAGACAAACATATCTTAATTCATAGTATAACTTAAGTGCTGTCCCAAACTTTGCCTCAGCTTTCTAGCATTATGATGACTGACATTCCTAAAACTCTGGAAAAGCCTCTCTTAGCCTTGTTTCCTAGTGATAATCGTTAAAGAAATTTCAACAATAACTTTATAATAATAAGGCACATTATTGTATGTCTAGTTATATCTGCAGCCATATTCCGTGACCACCGTGCTCTAAGCCTCTTATACTCACGTCGTTTATGTTCTGCGTGGGCACAAAGAAAACTATAAGAAAAAAAAAAAGAGTTTGTTTGATCTCGCTAATCTCTAAAACTACCAGTCGGATTTGAAAAATTCTTTTTGCGTAAGATAGCCCAGTTCTTGAGGAAAGTTTTAAGCTATGTAACATCATGCTACTGGCGACGGAAGCAAAGCAGTAAGCAAAGACGCGGCTGAAACCGCGCCGAGGAAGGCTAGTCGTAATATAGACTGAATGATTTGATTTTAAAAGGTTGCGGTGTATTTTACAAAGATACAATTTACGAACACGAATTACAACTAGACATGAAACTATTTATTTTCTGAACACAAAGTTTTGGAAATGAGGGAGGCGTATGTAGTATAGGTCTCATGGCTGAGATGATGACGATGATGATGTTTAAGTGTTTTCTTATGAGGAAATCAAACCAATTTCCCCAATTTCCTTTTTTCTCACTTCCCTCAATCCTATCACCGACCCCACTCCTTTCATGATAGGCCCACTTATCATCACGTGGGCTGTTTGCAGGTCTGCAACTGTCATCAATAAAAAAAAAATAATAATAATAAAAAAAAAACTGAATGTAGCATGTAAGAGAAGTATGTTCAATAAGAGTAGGTATATTTTTCTTATCTTCTACATTCGGTATAGGTACTTAGCCTAGAGCCCTGCTGGCCTTTTAACCGTTGAAAGTTTGATGATAAAGACGACATTAATCAAAAAGGCGTCGCCGGTCCATTACGTCCTGAATTTTAATACAAAAAGTAACTTAAAAGAAACTTTTCACTTAAAATAAATTCAATACAAAATGTTTAAAAACTTTTCAACGAACACAGTTCTTTTTTTTTGTTTTAAAACTGTGGATCATTGTATTATTTGCTGTCGTACTGGCTATTTTCTTAAATTCTCCTTTTGTACCTGTCATAGAACACGTTGAAATGTATTAGCTTGTGCGTGTATGTGTCGACAAAGGACATAATTACAAGCACCCGTAACCGACGTGTGTGTATGAAAAGAATAATGAATGTTGAAGAGGCAAAGGAGGTTGTTTTATTATTTGCAGCAAATGGGTATTGTCTCTGCTTACCTCATTATTGAGAAACAGGCGTAAGCATGTAAAGAGAGAAGGAGAGCGCCGGCGCGGCTCAATTATTTCTTCTGTCTTCCTTCATTTCCCTTTTCTTTACTCATACCCTTCTTATACGTTCAGCAATAACTTGGTTGTACTTTCTTAGCCATGTCCATAGGTTTTCGTTACCACTTACCATCAGGTGGTCCCCGTATGGTTGTTTACCGACAAAGTAGTAATTTTTTTTCTTCGGACCATGCTTCTACCGTTATGATCGATTGACATCACACAAATATTTGCGTGATCCATGAATATGCCGAGTCTTTGTGTGCATTAATTGTTTGTTGAGGCCCCTTGACCCGTTCTTTAGTGAGCACTCACAGTTAACGAGGTCACAAATCGATAGCAATATCTTTGTTTAATTAAAACCATTAAAAGGCTAAAATTTTATATAATGCGACACCTTTTTTCGAAGGAGTAGTTAAAGTGTATTATAACACATGTGTCGCCATTTGTGTTAGATCTTATGTGATGTGGAGCATGTTGTTATGAAATGAAAATACGTTAACAGAAAATATCTATTTTCTCGGACCGAATATTGCACACTAGACCTCTGCGTGGCTCACTGAACTAACGCGACAGTACATTTTTGCTAAGTAATTTAAATTATATTATTAATTGTCATGTTATGTAAGTTGCTCTGCAGTTACTCTGCTCCCGTCGCTAGTAACGTGATGTTACTTAGCCTATTAACCTTCCTCGAGAATTGGGCTATCATACGCGTAATGAATTTTTCGAATCCGACTGGTAGTTTCAGAGATTAGCGCGTTCAAACAAACAAACAAACTCTTCCTTTTTCTTTATCTTTAAGTACAAATTGTTATAAGTATATTTTAACCCTTAAATATTAACCATTATGACTTACATTAATACAACATTTTCAATAAATTAGGTGTGGTATTAAAAAATATTCAAAGTTAATAGTCTTGTCGTTAAAAGGGTCTAAACTTTGCGGGGCTTAGGGCAGTAAGTTCTTACCTTTGTGTGCAAATTACTTAAGCTTCGGTGTGACCGACACATTGATCGTATGACCATGTGATCAAACGTATTGATCTAGAATATTCTAATTAACGCTCGAACAATTGCGAAATCAAATAGAATTTACTTATAACAAACAAAATTTAAAAATAGTGCATTTATAGCTTTTTCTATGTTCTTCAAAAATCGCTATGTTCTTCGTCTATTCCCACTTCTCTTCGTTTCTCTGTAACCTTTTCTTAAAGTTACAGGTTTTATTATGGTTTTCACTATCAACAGTCATAACTCGTCGTAAAAGTTTGTTTTCTTTAATCTTTTTCTTAGCCTGAGGGGCGCCTCACTGCTGGGCAAAGTCCTCTTCCCCTATTTTTGGTGTTTTCCTGCCAGTCACTCTGGAACGCATCCAGATAATTCCGCAATCTCATTTTGTGTCGTCCACGTCTCCATTGATCATCTGGCGGCAACCAATCCGTTGCTATAACACTTAAATTGCCTGTACCTAGTTGTTAAATGGAACTATAATATCTTCTACTTACTTATCTCTTGGTGGGTGTTGTAAAAGGCGACCTAAGAGCAATACTAAGTAATTGGAGTTACCTGTATAATAAATATCGTAATATGCAACGCATGACAACTATAACTAAACTTAACCCTTTGGTAGAACTTAGAAGCATAAGTTTTTAATTAAAGTATTTTTACTTGTGATTTTGACATTTTACGGTGATAGCCACACTAGGCGTAGGCTGTGTCATAGCTATTAAACTGTGTGCGTGTATGTTTGCGTGTGCTTTTGCGCGTATGTGTGGACATCTTCAGGCTGTTACAAAACAATTTATTAACAGTAATGTTTACGTTTGCAGGTCACTGGTTCAAGAGCACGCATAATGTTTTCCTTATGCCGACGATACAAAGATGAAATCGGTAAGTAAAGCTGTTATTATTTTATAAACAACGTTTGCTTATGTATTATAGCTCTAGCTGTAAGAAAATTCAATTCTGTATCCCTTTCTCTATGCAATGTTATTTGGTAATAGAAAATTCGTACATTTAAGTGCAATTTTATATTTGAGAAATTATGTACATAAAGATTATTTTTCGTTGTCACGCTATACAGGTTAAACGAATGGTTATTTTTTATGCTATATTTGTTTTATGATATTATATGTGAAAGATACATTACTACTTTCCCGATTTCGAACCCTTAACCTCGTACTAGTGGCTACAACATAAAACCCTAACAGTCTATTTATTATCGTGACTTTAATCACAATTTATTTATGATTTACACCAACGTTATAATATTTCAACTTAATAGATTAGTCACAAAATTCTCTTTGACAGTTATTTAATGTACTACACTTGCACTATATAATAATTATATTAACACACGATTAAATTTATCACGAGGTGCTAAGGGCAAAGTTGGACGCCCTTTGCATTTTAATGGATTCTGGCCAAATTGTTAAGTGGCAAAAATTCAAGGTCGATATACCTACCCCTTAGTGGCAATGACAAGGGTTCTTTATCTCTAACCATCTACAGTATACCTCGAGGCTAAATAAATCAGTCTCTGCTTTCGAGACATTATTTTTCGGGATCTCATTTTCGTAGTGAAAAATTGCTTTCTGTTGTCTATTTTACAAATAAAGGATTTTAATGTGTAGCTTTATTTTAAAACGAAGCAGCGATACTTTAAAAGTACTTTGAGTATTTAACTTTTAGGCCGATATTTTATTTTTCTCCATAGATGCGTATTGCCGAAGTACAAAATAATAAAAACAAACATCTTTAGTCTGACATCTGAAATTTATATAATTTTCTTTAGTATTTGGGACGTGGAAAGAATTTTATTTTATTATAAGCTGCCAGGAGGTGATCGACCATCATTTTGATTTTCTATCGCACGAGCTTGTTATCCTATTTTCTTTTTCGGCGAGTTTCGTTAAAGATTTAATGTTTAAGATATAACTGTTGTAATAGTTTCCGTTACTTATAAAATACACTTATTGTTATTGTAACTTTAATCAAAAGACTTCCATTGTTGGGTACAGGTCTTTACTTTGACTGGTCTTGAGCTGCTCTCATCAAAGTCATATTTACCAGCTCATTGGTATATGTTGTGGCTCATCTGCAAGCTGTTTTTTCTAATTGATAATTAAGGTTGTTTCCATTATTTGCTCATTAAGTACTTTAATAGATGTACCTTTACATTAATAAAGTATACCATAGAGGTGATTGGCCGCGTGTCGTTTCTTGCAGATACACCTGAGACCCTAGACAAGTGTCAATGATTTCTATCACTTGCCACTTGCCTAGGGCCTCTGTTCTCCTTAGCATGGCAATATATTAAGTATCAATTTAGCAACAGTTTGAGCAGTATTAAACAGTAAGGACCATCTATACCTTTGCGCTACTCATCCACTCAAATCAGGTCACGTAGTCTTTTAAATGTACACAACACAATCATAAACTAAATAACGAAACAAAGTATTATTGACATTGTCAGAGTAATATACCACCGTGTTATTTTATGAACAACTCCGTATTCAATTCACGTCGGAAAGTAAGACGTACGGTGATTTTCATTTCGAGATATTCTGATATTCAAAATACAGTTGTGTCCTTACATTTGTAGATAAACAGCGTAGCTGCTGGTTCTACATGACAGTTGGCAAGCCCCTTGTCAAATTCACTACCTTTCCATATCAATATATTGGTACGTACGCAAGGGAATGGCAATATTGTTGCGAATACGAAGAGTGGTTTTATCGGCAGCTCATCATTTTAAAAGGACTGGTCGATCCTTTATTTGTATTATTGGTTTCCTTGTCCTTCTACTACCGCACGATTACTTTAGTTCACGTATAGTTATACAAGCGCGATGGTGTCTGATTAGAGAAGCTAAAGTATGTTAATGTCACGACTTGATAGCCGAAATGACTACTCTGACTGAAGATATGCAGTCAGTTGCTGCTATGGGTATTGTTAAAATTTTAATATGATTTTTCATTGATTTGTCTTGCAATTAAAGATTTTTTTTTTCAATTGTCCCGTTTTTCTTGCAAATCTTTGCCTCAGTCTTTAACTAGTAAAAAAATTTTTTTTCAAATCGGTTCATAAATGATCGAGATATGAGGTAAGAAATATACAAAAAAAAAACACGACCCGAATTTGATAACCTTAACCTTTAACCTTTTTGAAGTCGGTTAAAAATGCGTTGCTACAATAACGTACACCTAGTTGTATTATACGACTAGCTTTATGCAGCGCGGTTGCACCCACGTCTTTGCTTACTACTCTGCTCCCATCGCCATTAGCATGATGTTAAATAGCCTTTAACATTCTTCAAGAACTGGGCTATCATGCGCAAAAATAATTTTTCAAATCCGACTGGTAGTTCCAGAGATTACGCGTTCAAACAAACAAATTCTGCCGCTTTATATAATAAGTAGTATAGATTTTTAACCGACTTCAAAAAAAGGAGGAGGTTTCTCAATTCGACCGTATGTATATTATATATATTTTTTTAATGTGTGTTCGCGGATAACTCCGTCGTTTATGAACCGATTTTGATGATTATTTTTTTGTTGGAAAGGAGTTATCTCGAGGGTGGTACCATAATAAGGAAACCAGGATCTGATGATGGCATCCCAGATAAATCGAGGGGAACTTTCGAAAATCGTACTGACGACTAGTGCATTTGTTATGTTTTACATTAAGTATTTTAAGGCACTACTATTTAGTGAAGGTTTGGAGACGTTCTGATGATGTACAAAGACAGTCGAGGGAACTCGTCAACGATTTATAGCAATTACTTGGTGTTTGCACTTAATTCGTTTCTAATGATGAGAACTTTGCTCCCATATTGGTTATAAGTGCCATTACAGGTGACCATAGATAGTCGAGGGAATTCCTCAACAGCAGTCATGTCGGGCTTACTTCATATGGTTTAATATGCCAAAATGTTTAGTGTATACAAAAATAATACTCAATAACTAAGTAAATATTATAAGAACCTTACTACAATTGCAAATTAAAATTAATAATACCTATAAATAAGTACCTAGTTATTGTTTTACTTGGCACCAACTTCAAAATTATAAAATATTTATATACAATAATAATATATATTAAAATATATATTATTATTTGAGTAGTTACAAGAAAAAGACATAATTTGAGCAACTTAGCAAGTAACATATTATTATTATGTAAGGTTGCTTCACAAAGCCTAGTCGTTTCTTTATATGCTTGGTTGTAATATTTTATTGATTCAACGTCTATCCTCTCAGTAATGGTGTTCAGTATGTGAATACCCTTATCAGTTAGTCGCTCGTAGCTCTATGACCTATTGTTGAAGTGAATAGAGTTTGCAAACTTAGTTCTTATAGCGATATACAAATTTCTTAGTGATTAAGATAGGTTTAATATGTGCTCCTTTTTTATTTACACTATCGCGTAAGTATATGCTATTTTAAAATAGGCTCTTCTATTCCTAGAAAAATATTTTGGTGCAAACAGCCGATTATGTTCATTCAGATATAATAAAATTATTAAATCATAATTATAATTGATAGTAGTTATAATTTTGAGTTCAAGGTAATTGAGTCTAGGATTGGTAAAATGTTAATACTCTTATTAACTTATATTTATTATGTTTTTTTTTCATAGAAGTGAATATACATAATCATTTTGGGTGAAATACTTAAATTTATCATAAATATATTTTAAGTATTGTGATACATACATACCGACCACACTGCTAGTTAATTAGCTACCTAGCACCACTTGTTGTATACAGTAAATTATTTTATTAAAAATTGAAATGCAAGCAAAAGACAATCGCACAATGTCAGCGTTGCCAGCAATATGGTCACACTAAAAACAACTGCATGAGGCCATACAGATGTGTAAAATGTGGAGAAGGTCACAAGACTTCAGATTGTCCCAAGAAAGATAGGAACTCTCCTGCAAAATGTGCTCTTTGCTCATGCGATCATCCTGCTAACTATAAAGGCTGCCAGGTCTATAAGGAAAACTTAAGCAGAAAACAGGATCGTAGAAAGCCGTTAACCAAGGCTAACAAAGAACCTGTCATCGCTCCACCCAAAGATGTGAGCAATACGCTCTTGCCTAGTCGAGATGCCCCCACTATCCAAGCAACCTACGCTAGTGTGACAGCTGGACGTGCCACGTATCCAACTCAAAATAATAGTGAAAATGCCAACAATCAACAAAACGCCACTTTAGAGAGTCTCCTAATCATGCAAAACGATAAAATTGAAAAACTCCTTCAACAAATAGGCTCCCTACTGGGAGTATTAACGACTGTCATAACAAAACTAATACCATAAATGGCATCTCTAAGAATTGCGACTTGGAATATCAATGGCCTGGCTCCTAACATAAAAGAACTTGAAACAATATTAATAGCAAATAAGTTAGATGCAGTTTTAATATCAGAATCACATGCCACCGCGAGAAGCTGTTTCCGTATCAAAGGCTACAGCACATATTTTACTCCCCATCCTGATGGTGGTGCCCATGCCGGATCAGCCATCGTAATCAGAGCTAACATAAAACCTACGGTAATGGATTCCCTTTCAACAGCATACCTACAAGCTACCTACATCTTGCTTGAAGAACGTGCGGGCCCATTAACCTTATCTGCCATATATTGCCCACCTAGGCACAGGATTGCTGCAGACATGTACACTAACTATTTCAAAACTTTAGGCCGTAGATTCGTTGCGGGCGGAGACTGGAATGCTAAACATACCTTTTGGGGCTCTCGTTGCACTAATACCAGAGGCCGTCAACTAAAACAAAGCATTGACACCAATCACCTTAAACCTATCTCGGCAGGCGAACCCACTGTAACAAAATAAAATAGAAGAACTTCAATGTCACTTTTGTTGGATAATATTAGATGAAAGCACCGTTATCTCTAAGAATTTATGTTTTAAGAACTGTCAACTACGTTCAGGAATATTATGAGTAATTAAACTGATACTACATTGGATAATAACTGATTTAAGTACACCCCTGAATACTATCATTGTACAAGCCCGTTAATATCACACTACAGGGAAAGACCTTTAATATAGAGAAAGCATTGTTAAGTATATTCATGTTTATTACGCCAAGGTCAACGTGAAAGAACTCAAATTTAAATAAACGTTAGAATAAAATGTCCCTTCATTTGTACACTTTGAGCATTTACAATCTCTGTGGTAACCCGTTCGCTGCCAGGCTAAATTATGTATTTATTAATACTAAAGCTATGTCTGTAAGGTTCATTGTCCTGTGAAGAGCACAGCTGTACAATACATTCGTCTTGATTTATGTGAAGATGAACTTGTTTGCGCAAAACAATTTTATTTTGGCTGTTTAGGTGTTCACATATTTCATGCAGTAATATTAACTCGTTTGGGTGTCTTGTTCTTTTTTTAAATGTCGATGCCATTTTATTTAGTTTTTTTGATACATATTAATAAAGTCAATGGTAATTAAGCGTCTTCATCGCGCTTTAGATGTGTGTCTTGCTTGTAGGTTACAGAATATTTTGTAGGCCGTGGTAACCATTTATTCACTACACAGAATGTAAATTTGTTTACGAACTTTTAAAAATCTTTAACTGCACTTAGGAATTAACAAGTTTCTTTATATGCGTTAATAAATAATTTTTCGCGTAGTAATAAATTGAAAATACGTCTCCGTTTCCATAACAAGGAAAGCCTCAAAACTTCAGAGGCCTGAATTGCTTCAAGGTCCTTTATTAAATGAGGAAGTTATGTACGAAAAGAAAAACAATATGTGGCTTCTTAAAACTGGCGGTCAACGAAAAAGAAAGAATATATTAAATTGCTATTATTTTAACGTTACATAAGCTTGTATAGCTTTGTTCTCAAAAACTTGAGGTAGAAGTTTCGTATATACTTACATATGTATTTAATGTTTTTATGTGACAGAGGGATCTATTGTTATATACTGTATACGGGGCCAAACCGAAACGAACTGAGAGACACAGTGTGGGTACTCCTGTACAAAGATCTGATAAAAGTGATCGGTAGCCCAAGGATGGGAGGGCTGACATTCGGACAAGTGGCGCCAGAGAATGATTTTAGCTAAAACGATGATGATATTAAATAAAATTTTATATTTCGTGCCGATGTTAAAGTGTTCACAGAAAACAGAAAATAGACACGGTAGTATTGAGGTAGCCTCAAAGTTAGCTATCGCAGAATATCATAATAATATCACAATAACTACACACAACGCCATCTAGATACAAAGTAAGCATATTGATATAGCTTGTGTTATGACTGTGTTCTAGAATGTGGATACACATACTTAAATACTTTTTTTTTGTAGATACATAAATATTATACATAGTAACAGCCAGACAAATGCAATTAGTCATGTTCATGCACACAAATATTTGCGTGGCACCGCGACTGTGAATCTGCGACCTTTGCGTGGCAGTCCATACACAGTACAACCGAACCACAGAGGTCGTCAACGCATGCAGGCGTTTTTGAAATTGTCAAATCGTTCGTCATTCATGTTGTGAAAGGTGTGGTAGTGTCAGTACATTGAGGTATCCTGTGTTAAATTTAAATGTTTGTAGTAGATTAAGTTACGCGGGTCCACATTGGCGTTATGTTGTTTGTGTCAGTCGATACATTAGAGAGAAATCCTGACTCATTTTCAAAGATATTTCTGCTGGTTTTAATAGTTTTTAAATATTATAAACTCACACGATTTGTACACATAACTTAATTGATACACGTTTCTACTCGTGTTTCAATTAAATTATTTAATAGTTACCAAGTTTCCACAACTTTCTGCAGCATCTTTTACTATGAATTCTTTCACTCCATCCTTGGTTCCATTCGATGTAATGCGATCCATTTCGTCTTGTACATGGATAAAGGCTGGTTTCTATCGTTTTTCTACACTGCCTTATTGCGTCATAAGGCTAGTACCTGAGTTTTTCATTCCATTTCCAATTTATATGAATAAATTGAAAGGGTGACCGTCACCGTGTAATCTCTTGGAGGGTGCGATTGTGCGAAGGGTTAAATAGGTTCACACAATAGCTATAACAAGTTGTAATGTATAATTTTATTCAGTGTTCAAGTGTTTTAAAATTGATATGGAATTTATTGCTGGATCGCGGGGGATTTTATGAATGGGCGATTATAAAATACATATTCAAACACTGTTATGTCTCGTGTGGTAAACAGTATAAAATTGGTAAAATTGGAGAGTAGCTCAAACGTGGACTGGCTTAGTTAGGATTCTCAACGGAAGGCGTGCACCACGCAGTGGGTTCCTTTATGCAGTGTGGATGAATATGAGTAAAAACGTATTTAGAGTGTTTTTTACACCCGAAATAGAAGTCGTATTGGAACTTATAATTATGTTATTTTAATTTTAGGTTTAATATTCTTAGATAGTATAGAATAGGTACTTAAGCTTTCAAAATCTTTAACGACATATTTAACTTCAATTTTAAGAAAACCTTGAAACACCACAGATCTGTTCTACTATAACTATTAAAAAAGACGTAGGTATACTTACAAAAAAGTCTCATTAGCACTTACCCGACAAGTACAAACACCTCGTGTACAAAGGTATACCGTAAACACCAAACCATCACACTTGTTTGCCCCTTAGTTTAAAACAGTGAAAGTACCTAGTCCATATTTATTCGCTAATGTGGCCATCATGTTATTTAGATTCTGAAACGATCGAATTCTGCTCACAGCTTGTACTAATCTGTATTTTATTAATCTTTCAAGAAAACTTTATTCCGCTTGCGCATTGCGAGCGTGAAGCATAACTAAGATTTGATTTAAAAGATCATGGAATAATATAATGCATCTAATAATAAAAAAGACAGGAATTATTTCAAAGGGTTATTTGATAGCCGATCTTGTGACAAAATTTTATGAATCCCAATCAAATTTCGACCATTTGACGACTAATTTAAAAAAAAGACTTAGTAATATAAATACTTTGGTCTATTTTAAGCACATTGCAGTAGTCTAAGATTTAATGTACTTCAAGTGTAAAAAAAAAACTATGAGTGGTCTTTGGCAAAAAACTTCTATACCGTTATAATAAAACAAAAATTAATGAGTATTTATAAATATACGAAATTTGCATTCGACAATTCATACCAATTTCCATGATATTAAGGACAATTAATATTTTTCTTCGCGATGCTAATATAATATCCATGAATTAAAAAGCTAATTTAAAACATAACATGAGAACAAATTTATTGGTGCGACCCTCGCTGTCGTTAAATGTAGGCGTATGGCTCATGATCATGTCGCAAATCAGCTGAGTATTGGTCCACCCTAACCTCCAGGTGTCAGAGGGGTGTTAGAGGGAATCAGATGGGAGCAGGGGAGAGGGTAAGTCTCTAGCCCAACGAGAACGAACCCAGCCATTCATAAAACTAAGCGCGATCGATGTAAACCGTCTCATCTACTCTGAAATGTCACTAACTAACATTATATCGCTTGCCTCGCATTCATCGCCTGGTCAATGTACTCCTCTAGTAATACGACCGTAATAAAAACGCAATGGACGTTGTAAATAATGTCTTATTATAGCGCTTGAATGAGAGCAATGTGTTGTTCTACGTTAATTTATACTTTTGCGAGCTTCTAAAGTACGTTTGGAGATTTAGTAAAAGATTGGATTTGGAGGTCGAAGTTTTGTGAACTCTGACCAGTCTGTTGCTGGCCAATTAAAGGCTAAACTGCAATCAGAAAAAGTAAGGATATATGTATATAGATAGATAGAAATAAATGATGTGAACCGTAAAGACACATGTTGAGATAACAGGAGGATTCGACAGATTTTTCGCTCAATCATAGTTAAGTTAAAAAACAGCTAGTAAATGATATTCTTTTATTGCCAATGAAATATGACACGTAGTCTACTGTTGCAGAATAATTTCTTTGCTAAGCATAGGATCTCAGTCACTTCATGTAAAATACTGTAGCTTTTAAAACACTGGAGTGCCATCTATATGGACTTGGTTATGACGCTCAATTTAAAAATGGGACTTTTTACCAGCGTATGTAGTATGAAAAAGCATCTCTGAATTCCATAGTAGATGCTACAATTTGAGCAATTTGTCACAATGGCTTTTGGGATGGTGTATATTCAATGAACTCTTGAATATTTACCATTAGGACGAGTTTGATCGTATTAAAGTTAAAAAAAGTAGATAGCTGTACCTTTCTGCACTGTGTTCCAAATTAAATTCAATATTGTGTATTGGAATCATAGACAGAGCCTATATCGTGCGCATAATTGAATAAGGTTACTATATACGAGTAGCTTTGTTCGTGCGCAGTATTGGTATTTTTCTTTTATGTTTACTTCAGAGACATTGTGTTGAAAATCAATTTAATATACCGAGTGCACTGATCTACTAATATTTGTTTTTAGCTTAAATGTATTTTGCGTCGTATTTTTGTTCGTTTCTTAAGTGTTTTGCGATACACGGAGTTTGAAAGTATAGACATATTAACCTGTTCTATGCTACGTTGTAGAGATCAAAAGGCAATAATCATCCTCCTGGTTTCAGCGGTATGATGTCCACTGTTGGATGAAACTTCAACTGTAACTGGTTCTGAACAAAACTTATTGCCGTTGCCTATTATTTTGGTCATATCGACGATCCATATTATAAAAGGCCTATTGGCGCTGTGTGTTTCTGTTCATGGTCACCCCATGTTAAATGAATTACTGGCCTGATAAAACTCAAAACCGACTTCCATAAGTTGGAAAAGGTTCGCAATAATATATACTTGAATAATTAAAAGCCGTAAAGACTTTCAGGCTGGCGCTTATGTATCTATGTATGCATTTTGGCTGTGTTAAACGTCAACCTTTATTTTCGTGTTAGTCTTGAATAAATGTGTTTTCTTTCTTCTGTATTTTTTAAGTTAAACGAGACTCAGTTTTTATTCAGGCCTTCAATGAATTTTACGCGAAACATTTTTTCTCGTTTCTTATCAAGTTTATCCAACTGGATTCTCACTAATCTGTAAACCATAGTCAACAATACGTCAGGTACTTGCGTCCTGCGTTCAAGCGATAAGTTTGCCTCCCTGGAAACTCTTTTGTCATGATAATGAGCATCTCCGAAGAAAGGATATTTTTAGAGATCCATTTCTTGATATCAATTCCTAACTGAAAAAGCGAGTTGCTTTTAGAAAAAAAAGTATAAATATTTTTACGTTTTAATTTTACTTTAAGATAAGCTGAGCCTTTCGAAATAATGTATTTATATTATTATAGTTGATCTTTATTTTTCTCAGCTTTTGGGCTGGTTATAACGACACTAGCTTTCTGCAGCACGGTTTTACCCGCGCTAAGTTATATCTTTGATTACTACTCTGCTCCCGTCGCCAGTAGCGTGATTATATAAAGCCTATAACCTTCCTCAAGAACAGGGCTATTAGAATTCATTCAAATCCGACTGGTAGTACCAGAGATTGGCGCATTAAAACAAATACACTCTTTCACTTTATATAATAGTACAGATTTACGGGCCTGCGACGGCTGCAACCAAGTAAATATAATTACCATTGTTGAATGCTTGTTGGCCACTAAACTTGTTATCCACTAAAAGTGGCCAACAAGCATTCAATAATGTAAGTTAGAATAATAAACTAAGTTAGAACAAAAAAAGACGTCTACCTACTCTGCTGGACATAAGAATACAGATTAATACACATAAATAGGTCAAGATTATTCAGAGCAAACAAAATAATTTAACGTCCATCGAAAATAAACTCATAGAAATGTGCTAAGAGCTGCTTACATAAGATTTATAGCTATGAGTGATGTTTGTATGGAAATGGGTAAATAGAAATGACGTAATCCCTAGTAGATCGTTTGTTTATCCTAGACTGGCGTAAATGGAATAAACAGGCTTCCAGCTAAGAAGTGCCTTTGAGGTTAAGCTCCATCATGCTAATCCAATGGGTTATCGTTTTCTAAAAGTCGCAGCTTTTCAGTGTTTCGGAAAACGTTAATAGGAGACAAAAACAGTAGCGATGGAGACAGAGACAGCATCTACTTCTGTTCAAGGGCTTCCTCCCAAATCTTAAAGATTTTTATAACTAGGTAATGTTTATTTTATTCTGGCATTAAAAATTATCAACCTCAAGATATTTTCACTATCATAATATACAAATATGATACACGATAATATTTATAGAAGTATTATGCAGCAGTTATCGATAAAATATACACTAACTTTACTAAAGCCAGTCAATCACGGCGATGTGTCGTCTAATCCTTTATCATATCACACAGCTTACTTTACTTTACAAAACACCAAACCGATCATATAAATAGATGACAGATTGTAATTTCATATAAAATGCAAGCTCAGGTGTCCGGATAGACAATTCGGAGCGATATTGGATTTATGCTAATGTTTATGTACTCAGGCTCGCACGCGCTGAATGAAACCTACCTATTGCCGTCCTCCTTTTATGTTCGACTCAATGAAATCCTGTATATAGGTAACGTACCTGCGTATATGTATTGTATGCTGTAGGATACCTATCTTTTGTGTCCCAGTTTATATTTGCGACCGAATATTAATTTTCTTCTCCTAATTTTTTTTCTGACTAACTTTGATGATGCTTGCGATGATGATGAATTTTGGTATCAAAATATAGCGGGCATATCTATACTAGTCAGTAGTTAGTTAGTTTTTTTAGACTGTTTATCTCGCATGAACGGTAGACTAGTTTACGGTCTGCCAATAAACTGCACGGCTTACTCGTCAACGAATAAGTCGTGCGATGACTCGACGAGAACGAGAATGAACGACCGACGACATTCCGATTTCCGAGTAAACATACTTTAGACCTTATAAACCTGAAGGAACACGAACTAATCATCAACGACTAGCCGTCGACACAACGACGCGTTGTTTTGTCGACTAGTTTTGGTCGTCGACGACTGTCGACAAAATGACATGTTGTTTTGCCGACTAGTTTCGGCCGTTGACGACCGTTGACAAAACAACGCGTTGTATAGTTGACGGCCGAAACTAGTCGAAAATTAAACTGTTTTATAAACAAGTTTATCGTTGACACTAAATGGTCTCGTTGCGTTGTGTCGAAATACGTCATCGACCCACCACTACTAGTCAGAACCTATGAAGCTCGAAGTATATACATGCTGCTGATTTGATAAAATATTAGTTATAACTAGTATTTTTTTAAATCGCTGAAAAACCCTTGTCGTCCGCAGAAATACATCACCAACAAGAACGTTATGCAATTACTATAATAGGTAACATATTTTATGCTTCCTTCAATTTGATTTGAGTTTTAAATTTTTACCTCTCTTAGCGTATCAAAAGTGATATTATTTATTATTTAAAGTGATATACATATTAATGATATTATTAAAAGTCATATATTAGTAATAGTAATATCATGAGCAAAATATTTTTATTCTCATGTGTACTGCGCAACTGTATTGTTAACAATAAATAATTTTTCTTTTTTTCTTTCTTATGGGAAAATACGAAAGGTCATAAAAAATTGAATTTATTTGCGAAATAAGCGAAAGAGTTTATTGTTTGTGTTTTGTTACCACGCGAGTCCTTAGAATCGACGAATTTTATTATAATGTATTGTTCTGGCTTCGTAACACTCAAAATGTTACTTGGTGGTAGACATTTTTATTTATTAAGTTATCACATAGTATAAATAAGTCGTGTTTATTTTATTTCAATGAAAAAGTCAACTTTTACAAACAATTTTCTTGTGAAGGCTCTGCTCATGCTGCGTCTTCCTTAAAATCTGTATGTATAATAAAAACATAAACATTTTTCAATGTCAAAAGTAAACAAATTTACTTTAATTCTATTATTCCTTCATCTTACTTTTCTACCCCTGACATATACACAAATGGCTTCATATTTTAAGCTCACAACAAACTCGTTAAACTAATTGTACACAAAATATATGAGCTGTTACAATGATAAATGATGAGTCTGATTAGTCTGTTCGGTCCATTCTTGTGTTTGTAAGAATGTCTTCACATTATCGAAAACGCGCGTGTTTATCAAAATATTTTTCTAAACATTCTATAGTCTCGTTTGATATTATGTTTTATCACGTTGGAAAAGTGACGACCCGTGAAATACAAACTAGCGTCGGTAAATATTGTACTAGGTTGTGCTATCTGTCAATCAAATGATGGCGGTCAAACCGTCACATGAGAAAACAAGAATCAAATAACACAGGATTGGGGATCCATCTTTTGTTTTCACGGAAGATGGTTGTCATTTAATTTCATCCACATTTTTTCTATTTTATTATTGTAATATACCATTAATATCATCAACAAGAATATAATTCTACACTTGACGCTGGCAGAAATAGCTGACACAATCGTCGGCTCTGTTGCCAAAAAAAAAGGAGAAGAAGAAGAAGAACACAGGATTGACAGCACCGTCCTGTAAAATTCGCCTCCAGTTGGCTCCACGCGCACTTTCACATTGAGCCAATCAGTGTTTAACTTTCTCGCTTGACAGCTAGACCTAACGCATCGGTGCTGCCACCTCGAGGGGGCCATTTTAGAAAACCTTCTCAGCAATTTTCTTTTGTTCACGTGAATTATCCATTTTGTAAATTAAACATAAAAATTTACGAAATGAACACTGAAAAATATTTGTTTTGATAGCGCTGTCAAAACGCTGGAAGACCTTTTACCAAAGCGCCAACTGATGGCAAAAATTTTCCTAAGCGTACCCTCATTGATGATGTATTTGCCAATTTTGAAAATTAAAGTAAAATCACATTGCACACTACAAGCTTCGCTAGCGGATTGGTGTATAACCGTTATCTACTATTTATACCCGTCTCTTGGGAGTACGACACCCAAACGATTGAATAGACGATACCATATTGTTAATCAGAGACGGCTCGACTTATATTTTATTAAACTAGCTTTTGCCCGCGACTTCGTTCGCGTAGAAGTCCAATAAGTTTCTAATGAGATTTTTAATCGTTTTACCTACGTTATTAATTTTTGTTATTATCCTATTAATATTATATATGCGAAAGTTTGTGTGTGTGTGTGTGTTTGTTACCACTCAGCGCCTAAACGGCCGAACCGATTTTGATGAAAATTGATATATAGATAGATGCGGTGCCGGAGGCGAACATAGGACACTTTTTATCCCAAAAATCGGTATGGTTCCCGAGGGATACAACAAAATATATTTTACGCTCGGGCGAAGCTGTGGGGCGTAGCTAGTAACATATAAATTATTACATAACAATCTTTATTATAGTGTTCAGATTTAAAGGTTAAATATCAATATATAAATCCGCCCCTAGCCCAGTTAAACCACGGGTACATTAACTACAGCAACTTCATTTGACGAATTTTGATTGTGTTTCAAACATGACATGTGTCAAAATAAAATGTTTTTTAAATCAAAACACCAAGGAGTGTTAATATCAACTTCAAAGCAAATCATCCCAAAAATACCTTTCTACCCCTTTTTATCCCCTTTTAATGAATTTCAATAAAATATGAAACACATCTTTCATCAATTCTGTTAAAGAATTTCTACGTAAAATTTTAAGTAGATTGGACCAAGGAATCACATTGTCTCATACAAACTTTGCCCTCTTTTTCACCCCCTTATAGGTTGAATATCGGAAAATCCTTTCTTATCGGATGCCTACGTCATACAAAGAACACACCCTCCAAGTTTAAGGTCTCTACGATCAGCGGTTTAGGCTGTGCGTTGATCCGTCAGTCATTCAGGACAAAGCATTTTATATATATGTATAAAGATGATTATTACCAAATCTTATCTTAAATCTTAACGTAATTTTGTTTTTTACATAATATTATCATGTCTGCTTAGTTCTAATTATGTCTGATATGAAACAAATTGAACAATAAATGTTTGAGTTATCCACTTTGATCCAAAAGTCTGGCCGTAGTTTATTTCTATTAATTGTGATATATTGTATAATGTTCTTAACGTAAAAGTTTTAAAATAATAAATAAAAATAGTTAAGTATTTTCTAAGTTTATCTTAAACAAACTGTGGAAAGCTAGTTTCCACAGCGCGGTTTCACCCGCGTCTTTGGCTTCGCTCTGCTCCTGTCGCCAGTAGCGTGATGTTACATAACCTATAACTTTTCTCAAGATCTGGGCTATCATAAATAAAATATTTTTTTAAATCCGACTGCTGCTTCCAGAGATTAACCAGAGATAAGCTCTTTGAAACAAACAAACATTACAAACAAACTCGTCCACTACCACATATTAATATAGATTACGAAAAGTATGAAAAGAGACTTACACGTAAATAAAATCATAGAACGAAGTACCTAATAATAGAGCTCAATGAATGTGTTGAAATAGTTGTAGCGTTGTCGCGTCGTATTTCCCGCTAGTGTGGAGAGACACTAATCTTTTTATTGCGTATTCGACTCAGGGCGGTCTCAGTTGGTCCCAGGGGGAATTTTCCTGTTTACCACAAATAACTGCTCGTGTTAATATTCCCATAGGCAGCTCTGGCAGGTTCTCTCTTAAAATATCGTTTCGTAAGCGAAAAATTTTGTTTGTTTGAGAATTTGAGGTCATGAATTTTATGGACTGACTTGTCAGGTCAGATGAGAGATGATTGTGTTATTCGGTCGGCAGATTTTGATTGTAGAATCTGTCGTTCTACACTCGTTATTATTTAGTTAATACATGTCTGCTGTTGGACACAGGAATCGCCTAAATATCGAGTAATTTCTGTCATAAACTGCGCTTTGTGACTGCAACCCGTCCTATGTTTTGTAATGTTCCTTTTACCTTCATTTTTGAATTGACTATCATCATTTAGTCGACAAATCTATATTAATGATTTAAACAAGTATGGTTAAATTCCATTTCGAAGCGGCCATCTTTATTGATTTTATCTAAGCTTTGCATCTGCGTTCCTAGTGTAATTTGTGTTAGTAAATTGTAAGATACTAAAGTTTCGCGCGATATTAGATTTGTTCTCTAGTGTAAGAGTTATTTTTAAATATACATTATTATTTATTATTTTATTGTTCCAGATCATAATGCAGTTCAAGTCAAAGGTGGCTACATGCTGCGTTATAAACGTAAGTAATAACTACTGTAATACGAAAGTACATTCCCGGGCTCTGTAGTCGCTTGGAAGGTGTATTTCTTCAAGGCAGTGCTTTGTGAATATAATCACAAACTGTAACGTTTCTATGAGATATAATCTTATAAATGTATAAAAATCAGTGTTTGTATGTTTGTCCTGTACGCGTACAAAATAAAATAAATTATTTAGTGTCGGTGCATTAAAAAGTTTTCTATTCTATTTTACGACATTATAATCACAATCATCGTACTATATGGTTTTGTATGTAAATTACTTTTGCTCTTATATATTTCATCGTTTTTATTACGCTTTAGATATGTTTGAATAAATTATTTCATTCAGACTATTATTTTAGCCAAAGACCATTGTATTATAAAATAACAAGCTAAGTAACACGCTTCATCTGTTTTAACACATTTAAAACTATAAATTTAGATGAATAGAAGTTAGATTTTATTTAAAACCAGTGTCACTAGTGTAACTAGCGCGTGTCTAAAATGTGTTTTCTCTTCCTCGGGAACTAGACTATTTTACGGGATAAAAAGTAGCTTATGTCCGTCTCCGGCACCGAATCTCTTTAAGTACCAATTTTCCTCGAAATCGGTTAAGCCGTTTAGGAGCTAAGTGATAACAAACACACATACGTACATACGCACAAATTTTTGCATTTCTAAATAAAGGATTTCTAGGATAAACCAAGCGGTTTAGGTGCGTACAAAGAACCCACCAACAAGTAAAAAGTAACATACGTGTATTAAGATCAATATTTTATTTGTTGAATAATTATTTAATATGGAATTACCTGAAATATTTTCCACGTAACTATTGTAAAGACAATTTTAGGAAACAAGCGGTGTATCGCGAGGCGCGCTAAACATCACAAACAATAAACGGACAAAAATATATTCAGACTCAGTAAAATATATATAAATAACATAAAGTTTTGGTGTTGGGTTCTATACCCGTACGGTACACCGTACGGGTATAGAACCCAACACCCACGTCTACGTCTACAGTTAAAAAAGAAAACATTTCCAAACTCCGGTATTTTTTGTCACTTTCGTTTGTTATTGCTGATAATAACACTTTCGCATGTAGATCGAAAACACGAGGAAACTTAGCAACATCAAAATAGCAAAACACCAACTTGTTTTTCCCAAAAAAGTTGGAGACATTTCCAATAAACATTTAGAGCAGTTCAGACTAGCGTTTTTTTGTCGGTCGTTTCGCCATACGCGCTTCAAAACACGGCGAGTCGTACACGAGCATTTACTGGCATGTTCACCCGTTTATACGAGCTTGAGCGCGTCAACGTTCGTACGAGATGCGCGTGTGGTAAACGGCACGCTTGTACATGTGCTTACAAAGTCTTTACAGTAGTAGGTCCACGCTGGTTTCAGCACGAATGGGCTGAATCGATCGGAGAAGTACTACCCTCTCATAGAAATCGACATAAGTTCGCTCGGTGAGTAAGAGCGCTAGAGACCCAATTTCCTCTCTTCTTTCTCTCCCTTAACGGTAGGCAGCGATCTCGCAGTTTTGTCTTCCATGAGCGATAGAAATCACTTACGAGCAGGTGGGCTGTTTGTTCGTTTGCTACTGTCAGCCATAGAAAAAAACGCACTTGTAAAACGCTGGTCTGAAACCGCCCAGCCCAGTACAGCGTTCGTTGAGCGAAGTTGTTTATAGAGATATCGTAAAACCTCCTCACCCAATAATTCGGAAGTAGCCAACCAATAATTCTTGAATATCGGAACATAAAAAGAGAGTGTTGTAAAGCTGTCTACACAATACTGTTATTGCTGAAGTTTAAGGATTGTATTTAAATTTTGCTTTCATTTAATTCGTTGTTGTCATTTTTGGTTCTTTCTATGATATAGCAAAAACAATTGTACACAATGCAAGGAGTATTATGATAGTTTTCTATGACAATAGTGTCGTCAATCTTCTTAAACTACTGACTACAGTCACCAGAGGCCCTAGACAAGTGTTAAAGATTTCTATTCTATTCATAGAATAGATAAAAAAATGTATGAGATTGACATAAGCATTGGCGTTAGCTTATGTCAATCCAATACATTTTTCTGGCCTCAGTACTGAAAAAAAAACAGAAAAGACATGAGCATAGATCGCTACGCTTACTCAAAGCGAATTGGCAATGTGACACCCCTAAGTACTCGATAAAATAAACAAAAAAAGGAATGTAAAATCTCTTGACTCATGAGCGGTTATAGACATAAAAGTATAGAAATAGAAAACTCTTTTGTTATTAAAGTGTAAATAAATAATATAAATTTATACCCTTAGATATTTACAATGGACAGCTATTAAAATATATCCATGTACACATAGCTTTACTACAGAATTAAGAAGTCAATAATGTCTCAAATGTCGATAATAAAAAAGTGCTGAGTTAATTTTGAATCGTTCATAAAAACAAACTTCTTTATGGCACTTAAGGGTAAATCGGCAGTAGTTTAGCTCAAACAGTAGGACAACTTTTTTATGATTTAAGCCATTCCTGTTTTATTGACCTATTTAAATGCTAATTCATTTTTTCTAACTATATTGGGGACGTTTTCTATTTTAACTGGTTGCGACTGAATATTAGGATTTTATAAGTAGTCATGAATTTTATATTATGAGTAGTGAGTTTGAGACGCTTATACCTCGCTGCGCTCACTGATCGGTAAACGATTAAAGGGTTAAGCAATTTAGTGTGCGGCTGACCCATGGATGGGTGACCGCATAGTGGTATTTGATCTGAACGTCTCCGTGATTTGGAGGGCACGTTAAAAGTCGGTCCTGGCTGTTACCAAGTTGATAACGATCGTTAGGTCTAGTCAGATGCCACTATAATAAATTATATGGGCGATTATAATATTATAACCACACGATATTTCATTTTGAGTTTGAATCATCATCGCTTTTGTGATAGGGTTATAATTTGTATCAGTAAATTAAATTGTACCGGTAGTAGATCCACGCTGGTTTCAGCAAGAATGGGCCGGATCGTCCGGGGAAGTACTACCCTCTCATAGAAGATCGACGTAAGAGTAGTAGTATCCGTACTACTGCGTTTCGCTCAGTGAGTGAGAGCGCCGGAGGCCCAATTTCCCCCCTTTCCTCTTTACTCACCTCCCTCATTCCCTTCCTCTAACCCCATTCCCAGCCGCCATATTGGAGGCCACCATACCAGCAGTTTAAGAAGATGGTATGGTGGCCACCACTTCTAGATTCCACTGACTGCTTACCATCAGGCGGGGTGGAATCACTTTGGTAGGCTAATATAAAAAAAAGTAAAAAAAAAAAACCCAAAAAAAAAACTTTACTTGAAAACTCTTCAAATGTAGTGTATAAGAAAGGTCTTTGTTTAGCAATAAACTTCCTTTGGCTGAAATGATTACTTTTTCGGTTCTTTGTTTAAAACAAAAAAGTTAAACCTTTTGTATTAATGGGAGTAAAAGATAAAGTATTTAATTATGTATTATGTTAACAGGGAAATACCTGTGGAACTCGTGGTCAGAAGAATGGGTGGTGCTGTACGACGACTCAACAATGGCATGGTTTAAGGTAATGTACCTTTTGTTTATGTCTAAAGATAGTATAATATTAGGTATATTAGCTATTTTTAAATTTTTGAATGACGTAAAATCTTCGACTCTTAGTAGACCTTTTCAGAGCTCCTTATAAATCCGGTCAATTTGTCACCGTTAAATTATAGTAACATCTGGAATCATAAATATGATATGTATTGAAATAGTTAAATGTATTGAAACAAGTATGACTTCAAGACGTAGGTAAGCAGTAAGAACAACAAACTTTATCTAACCTACGCTACATTTCATCGTTTTAAAATTGATTCACTAACACAACACTATCAATAATAATTTAAAAAAGTAATAATACGAAGTTTTGTATTAGGATTCAAATTATACGGTCGTTGACCCGTAACGCTTTTAGATATATAACCTCATTGATTAATTTGGTTATCAGTCCATTTTGGTACCCTCGTCTACGAACCCCTTTTACAAAACTCACTCCTCAAACTTTCGGTATTTCAATAAAAGCAAAACTATTGAATGGAATTGTATTCCGAACGAACACCAATATTATTAATTCAGAACGTTTTGAGTTTTGTTGAACGTTCAGAAGTTTTAGATACACAAAACTTTTATTGTAACACTAGCAGCTGTCCGTAGCGGGGTTATAACCGCGTTAAGTTACATTTTTGGTTACTGCTCGGTTCCTGTGGCATCTAGCGTGATGTTATTAGTATTTCATCATCAATTGGTAGTTCCAGGAATTAGCGCGATCAAACAAACTTCCGCGTCATTTAATAGTATAGATATACTGTATATTTTACTGAACAATATCAATATGAGATTGGCAAGTTCAGGTAACCCAAAGGTACGCAAAGAAAATGTCATTTATTTCTCTTTAAAAGAATAAAAGAAACTTTTGATGACCAATCACATTGGAGGCACATTTCACCTCTTTTGATTGTTTATTAGTAACTTGCTACTCGTGGCGCGGTTTCACCCGCGTCTTTTCTTACTGCTCTCCTCCCATCGCCAGTAGCGTGATGTTACATAGCCTATAACTTTCCTCAAGAACTGGGCTATCATACGCGAAAATAATTATTCAAACGTGACTGGTAGTTTCAGAGATTTGCGCGTCCAAACAAACAAACTCTTCCGCTGTATATAATAGTATAGATTGAACATTATTTTTGTTACTAATGGACAGGACACATACTTGTAGCTAACAGAACTGATAGTCCTGCCTACTTTAGTATTTATATATATGTTAAAATAGTAATAAGTTTTTTATATAATTAATGTTATTTAAAATTTATGACCCACGATTTCCGCAAACGCTTGATTTTATTTCAAAACTTTCTAGGCCAGAAGATTAGTGGTTTGCACATAAAATACGTCGTAAAAGTAATGTAATTGCCAATGAATTATAAACCTTATTAATATTGACTTTACGGCTTCCATTGGGCTTAAATGTCTTACCGTGTTCGGTTTATAAAATATGAATCTTTTTAGCAAAGAAAGACGAAATATTTATGCCGAAAAAAGCCAAATTGTGTTAAAGATTTTTGTTTGTCACTGGTGTTGTTTTTGAACTATAAAATTGCGGACTTATTCTTACAACGGAATTATAAAAATATTTTTATGGCAACAAAGTTTTTTTCGATGGTGAACAAGCATACAACATACCTACTATGATATGGGCAGTATGTATCTAAAATTACTGTGTTGAGCTCTCGAGTTCGATGTGTAGATCCGAAGGTCTTTTTATATTCGAAGAAAATGTTTTAGTCCTGTGCGTGGTATTGTAGCTTATTGCAATTAGCTCATTCTTAGTAGTATTAAAAAAATGTCGAATTGGCAGAGTAGATAAGGCACCCGATTCGTAAACACGAGTTAGTGGGTTTGAATCTGGGCAAGTACCAATGTGATTCTTCAAATTATTTGTACTTTCTAAGTTTCTTGGACATTTCTGACTGACGGTGAAGGAAAACATCGTGAGAAAACCTGGACTCAATAGTCTGAAATTGCCAATCCGCCTTGAGCAAGCGTGGTGATTAATGCTCATGCCTTCTCTATATGAGAAGAGGCTTTTGCCCTGCAGTGGGACAGTAAAATGCTGATATTATTATTATTAGTAATATGAAACTTAAAATTTGTAATGAAGTTAACTACTAGCTAAGTACGTCGCTTCACCACTGCTGCTTGGTGTCGGTGGTTCGATTCAACATACAAAATATGTTTGTATGACTTACAGGCTTAAACTTGCCGTAAAGGTCACACGTCTTCTAAGCATAACATTGACAGTTCGGTAACTACAAATGGCCATTTACAAATTTCTAATACTTAATTTTTTTTTTACTTTTATGGTAGCCATTACTGTGACGAAACTTGAAGTATAAAAATAACACAATAGATCTTTAAAGTCGAAAATCTTTTATTATTTCGATAAAACTACGAAGTGACATTTCTTTTATTGATTAACCCACTTATACACAGAAAAAATAACAACTCCTATTAAATTTTTACAATATAGAAATAAAAATAAGAAATAGAAAGAGTCGTCAATTTTTATTGCCAGTTGAATTGAGGCTAACATCGTGGGAAAGAGAGAAATGTATATTGTTTTCTTTGTTGTTCTTAAAGTTATATAAAATAGGCTATTCATATAGGACAATGTTTGTAATCTTAAATTTTTATGGCTCTGTTCTTCTTTGCTCTGCGAAACAATGTCAACTGATGTGGCACCCTTTCACAGCGGAATCTAATGGGTCTCGAACCAAACAGTATTTTGTAAATAGGTCGGTTAATTAGAACCACTAGCTCTTAGGTTACTGATGTCTATCAGGTTACTGACTATAATATGTTGAGAAATGCTAAGTCAGTGTACCATTGAATAGTAGAAAACAATAGTACATAGATGTTTCGATGTGTTTCAAGCTCCACAATGTCAAAAACTGCGTTTTTTTCATCAGTCGTACATAAAATATTTGTATGCAATTGAACAACGCCTCTGGTGTTTATTCTGAAAACGCTGTCACGAGTAAATAAACCGTCATAGGTACTTACTAGTAATTATTTGAAACCGCAATCGAAATAACAATCTCTCAATCGCAGAAATTTCCTACAGAAAGTAAATGAGTATTTTCAGTGATTTAAACAAGAAATTGTGTATGAGTAAAGAAAACTGTCTTAAAAAAGCCACTAGTAATATAGTTATACAATTGCTTTTTTGTTTTTTTTGTATTACGACATCCTGTTAGTACGCTAATTTTATTTATTTTAATATAAATTTATAATTTACTTTACAAAACATTTGTTTTTGAAAATAATATTCAGAATTTAATAAAAGAAATTTGTTCAACCTTTGTTATTCTTCTGCTATTTTTACAACCTAAAGTACTAAAAAAAGTAACTCAGTCTAACAATGTTCTAAAAACGGGTCAGTAGGCACAAAGTTAAATGGTGATTTGTATGGAAGTCAAGTAGAGCATCATTTCACGACCTTATCCCAATATCGGGCGGGCTTATGAAAGGACTCCAGGGTTATAAGTGACGTAAATATGATAAAACGGTGCTACGAGTCTACGACCGTAGACTGTGCAGGCTTTGCGTAGCAAAGAGAAATAAAATAGGAATATAAACTATTATGACAAAAATCGTGTTATTGAAAATGTACTGCAACAGTAGTTCAATGGATCTACATAAGTACTGATATGCTGAGGTCTTGGGTACAATTCCCAAGCTAGCATGTACAGGGCTCATATCCAAGGCAGAAGCAATTGGATCTCCCAGAAGTTGAGGACTTTACAGAACTCAATACTGGAAATACCAATACTTTGCATGCCTACGGATGCCACCCTACCCCGGTTTGTATTTGGAAAACAATACACAATAGAATTGCCATCTAGGGAAAACTGGCTCGAAGACCATATATCTTTTGAGTCTGGTTGCCTAGTATGGTATACCGATGGCTCCAAAATAGGACAAAAAGTAGGCTGTGGAATATATGGGGAGCGACCAAAGCTCAAAAAAAGCGTGTTTTTTGGGACAAAACGCCTCCATCTTCCAAGCAGAAGTATACGCCATTGTGGAATGCGCGGAAGCCAATCTGGAAAAGCGCTACACCAATCAGACTATATATATAAATTCTGATAGCCAAGCCGCTCTACTAGCACTGGATTCGAACGTAGTAACATCGAAACTAGTTGAAGAGTGCATGGATCGTTTAAACTCTCTAGGTAATATGAATAGAGTAGTTCTCAGATGGGTACCAGGTCATGCAGGTGTCATCGGTAATGAGTGCGCCGATGAACTTGCGAGAGCGGGAGCTAATGGAACTCAGCAGGGCCCAGAGCCCTTCTGTGGAATACCAAAAAGCCTAGCTCAAAATGCCCTTACAAACTCATGCATCGAAACAGCCATCAAACTCTGGTCGGAATCGCCAGGAATGAACCACTCTAAAGCCCTGATCAAAGGCTTTAACAGAAGGTACAATAACCTTATCCTTGCGTTGAGTAGGAACAATCTACGCATTGTGTCAAGAGCCTTGACAGGTCATTGTTGCTTAAACAAGCACATGCATAATCTAAGGCTAAGCGAAACACGCACCTGCAGGCGATGTAAAGAGGCAGATGAAACGCCCCTCCATCTTCTGGGGGAATGTGGCCCGCTCATACACAGGCGTCAGTTTCTTCTAGGGAAACACACTCTGGGCCCTGAAGAAATTAAGGAGCTCACCCCTAAGCAAATACTGCAATATATCATAGCTGCAGGGTTTAGTGGTGAACTCTAGCTTGATAAAGCGGCGATCACAATAGACCATTCATGGTCGCAGTGACATTACAGCCGCATCACAGAAATAAAAAAAAAAAAAAACAATTCCCAAGTCAGACCGAAAGATTTTCAGTAGTATAATCTAAATTTGTATCCAATTCTTAATCGTCATGGTCAAAGGTCTTCGAAATGGATAGCAAAAGTTTATACGATTATAAATAAGTTACGAATACATCACGAAAAAGCAACTCTATACACTTATAACCGTAGCTATACCTACAAATGAACGAACAACATCTTGAAACAATTGACAAAGGTTTGTTATGCGGAACTACCTCACAGGCTCCGTCTGAGTGGCTGAGAGCGAGATCTTTCTGATGTGAGCGCGACCTCCTTCTGACGTTAACGAGCTCTTGTCGTGTTACAAAAATATTGCTATGAATTGTTCGTACTGCTATAACGTTATATACTTGTGTTTACTACGTCTATAAAATATGCTGCTTTGATAACAATAGTAAATAAAAATTTTATGTTTTTGAATACTGCCTCTGTAATGGGTACTCTGTACAGGCTACCATATTATAAAAAGTACCAGGGTTGACGGAATTATTTTAGGGTTTTGACTATGTAACATCACGCTCTTATCGCTGAGAGTGAAACAGTAACCAAAGAAGACGAGTGAAACCGCACTGAGAAAAACTAGTATTATACAAATTTATCGAGGACTTCTTTTTATTCGGCTGTAAACCTTTCGAGAAAAGAAAGAAATGTGTAGACGAAAGAAAATATATATCAATTATCATGCTCTTCAGCTTTCTTCATAGATAAACATTAGTTTTTATTGCGGGCAAACTTAACTCTAACATGTAACCGATTTATGTGGCTCTTTGAACAAACAAGGGTGTATAAACAAGATGATTATCTACGATCTTTGGTATAAAAACGTCCGTAACTTCAAAGGAATATATGTGTTATGTATGTGGCATAGTGACCGAAATTGTTTGACACAGAATGTTTGATAAGATCTTATGTTATAAATGTTATGTTATTTATTGAAGCTGTGTAAAATATTACGTGTTATCGATGTAACAAAGAGCCTTTGAGAGGTATTTAGCACAAATGATTGTAAAGAGTCGAATTAAGGGCAAAGATCCTGTGGTCAAATTTCCTTACATTGTCCTTCACCCTTCTCTCTTTACTCGTGGTTGGTAAACGCGCATTATTTTTTTGAAGTATATTACGGAATGTTCTCTAAACTAATATACTACTACTAATACTAATAGTTTGCAACGATTTAGCTAAATATCTACGTTACCATTTCGAAAAATTCTTTCACTATTAGAAATCAATAAATGAAGCGGGTAACATAGACTATAATATATTTTATTAATTATGTTTAACATATTTTTTAATAATTTTCTGAATAACCAATAAATATTTCGCAGAAAATTTTGCAATCTTATTTTATGTAGGCGTTTGTTGCGTTTGTTGTGAAACCGAATGAAACTTTTGCTGGCGAAGCAAGGGCGTACGTCTAGTAATGTATAAATTGAAATTGAGTCATTATATCATCACGGTCATGTCCATAGGTACAGTAATAACTTTTTTTATGTATTTGCCAAAGTTTCTCACCCTTGACTGTTGATCGAACTTATAAAGTCTGATGCGTAAATACAGTTGTCTGTGGAGCAGACTTATAAAGTCTGATGCAAAATGGCGGTCAAAAAAAAATTCGACCTTTTCTAAAATCGGTATTACTCGAACGGTGTAATTCGCCCGAACGCACCGATTTTTACGGTTATAGTCGACTAAATGCCGATGCGAACGCTACCCAGCACTATAATATCCTACCAATTTAAATGTCAAATAAAAATTGTCAAAAAAGTTGCTCGTCAGTGTTGTTTACGCGCGCGACCGACCTGCTTGGTTGGTATTTATATTGTTATATATCGTTTATTTTATCATTAGCCAGTATTGTTTTTTGATACAAACGTTAATTAGGTCATGTAATATTTAATTATCACGTTTTATTCGTAAAAAAATATAATTTTGGTGAAATTCGAAACACAAATGTGCAATGGCCTCTTTTTTTTATTGTGTTTCATATATTTGTGTTATATATGTGAAAAAAAGCAGTTAGAAGAGCTGCAATTTGTGTTTGTGATAAGTTTAATAAATATACTACAGTGTGGAATAGTCAAAAGTGTAAGTAATTTAAAAATTTGTACAAATTTGAGCGATTGAAAAAATTTTTGTGAGTGTTGTTTACACGCGCGGCCGACCTCCTTGGTAAGTTTTTCTATTGTTATATATCGTTTATTTTATCATTTACCAGTATTGTTTTTTGATAAAAACGTTAATTAGGACATGTACTATAAACTTATCACGTTTTATTTTTAAAAAAACATAATTTTGGTGAAGTTTGGAACACAAATGTGCAAGTACCTGTTTCTAACGGTTTTTTCATTGTGTTTGGTGTCTTTGTGTTATATATGTAACAAAAGCAGGTAGAAGAGCTGGAATTTGTGTTTATGTTAAGTATATTAAATATACTACAGTGTAACAAAGCCAAAACTGTAAGTATTTTGATAATTTATAAAAATATGAACCTTTTGTTTCCACTTACGCTCGGCCACGCCCCTTTTTCGCTCCCGCCCGGCATTGTCATGGCTTAAAATATGATATTTTGTATGAAGAGGGTATATTGTTTTTTATTATATATAGTGTTTAATGTATATTAATGCATATTAACTATAACTTTTTTACAAATACGGGTATTTTATTCAATTTTTAACCATTTTTATAACTTTAGCCGTTAAGAAAACCTCGACCTTTTTTGAAATGAGTATTAACAATATAAAAACTCTTTACTCGGACTTAATATATGTTTTGTTATGAAGTATATTAAATGACGATTCCAATGACATAAGTTTTATATACACCTGCCATATAATAATTAAAAGATATGACGATATTAAAACTGCGCAGCCGCGACATTTGAATTTACGGCAAATCGCGCCAAACACCGCCACAGATGCGCCGATTCGCGCGAGTAGCGGCCAACGGCTGACGGTGCGCCCGGTGGAAAACGCTCAGTGGAAATGAAATGAAATGAAATATATGTTTATTCATTTAAGTTAATTAAATTAACACTTATGAACGTCAAAGTTTACAAAATGTCAGCAAATTAACCTACAGCCAGTTCGCTGACGAAGTAGAGCCATGAGAAGAACTGGCAAGAAACTCAGGCCACTCTTTTTAATCGCCAGGTTATTACAATTTTTGTAAGTTACAGTTTCAAGTAGCATGCAAAGTGACGCAGGCAATACACTTAACTCTATAGATACTTAATTACTTACAGAATCTATGTTGTAAAGAAAAATTAAAAAGTAAAATGTGTGCTTTACAGACTGCCTCAATTTGCATATTGCTACAAAAGGTAAAGGCAACATGTGAACTGTGATAAATGTTTCTATGTGGATATTATATAAACTGTTAATTTTTGGTATAAGTATAAAGTAAGATGAACTTAATTTACCACAGGAGTTCACAATGTACCTCTATTTCGCAAATCACAATGTAAAAAAATTTAACAATACTAATAATTAATAATGGAATCCAGAAGTGGTGGCCACTTATATTAAGGTAGACCATGTGTGTTTGTGATTTAGCCTTGACGGACTGCCTCCCTCCTCTTTGAAGAGAGTTTAATAGGATCGATTCTAAAACTACAAGACCATACGAATACCATATTATTGACATGAGGTGCTAAGAAGTCAGGTCAAGGCTTAAGAAAGCATGAGTATAGAGATTTCTCTAAGAATATTTGTAGATCCAACTATATGAGTTAGACTTGGAAAATTCTTTCACCTTATAGGAGACCACAGAGTAACAAGAAAACAAGTAAAATATATTTTTAAAAAACAAAAAAACTGTGGCACTCGGGAATTGCCGCGGTAAAGTTATTTTTTTTGATTTTAATTCAAGTTACACTTTTTGAGCGTGGTGGCCAATAAGAAAACATTTTTTCTTTTATTGAATAAATGAGAAGTTAATATCGTTTAAAATATTTTTATTAATCTTACAATAAATTCATATAGGTTATTCAGGAATTTTTATCATCCTATTAAGTATTTTTACTCCGAAAAATAATAAAACTGGGACTTTACATTACATTGATGCATTATAGTTTCATTTCTATAGTTCTACCAGATAAAATTTATCGCAAATGTGACAAAATATTTGGTTTATGTGTGGTAAAAATTAGCGCCACTAGTGTTTATCCTGAGAAATAAATTTTTCATGGTAGGCGGAGGAGGGGTGTTAGGTTTTATTTTCGTTACGGAATTTCTTGATTCGGTCGCCGCGCTCAAAGCTCGCGATAAAAGCTATGCAATAGCTTAAAATTTCCGTCTGCCCAAAAACAAACTGAAAAGAAAGAAATCCATTTTTTTCGTGCCGATGCCGGCGGTACATTGCAATATTATATAACATAAGTCACTCCCACAATTAATACGAATCTAATGACACCTCATATTATTATGTTGAAATCCAGACATTTAGGCTATAGCGCCTGTCAAGAAATACATACATACGCTCGAAAAACATTACGCTCCTTGACTTCGGCAGTCGGGCAAAAAAACACAATAAACATTGGTCTGTTTTCTCAGTTTTCTTGTGACATAGATGATCATCGATTTCTAATAGATGTAATGTTCTACAATTAATCTCTTAATAATAATGCCATGATAAGATCAAACTTAAAAGTCTAGAAGGTGTAATAAATAACCTCCAAAAATTATGAACCGGAATAAATATTTCAAAGACGAGTTGATTTATTCGACAAACCGTTGATCTTATTTCTTACGGTAGTTGGCGCGAACGTATCTTTACGAACTAGATATTCTCGGGTAGATTACCGATGCCGCTGGAGCAAACGCGCCGTGTAAACTGATTTTGAACTTGAAATGCCTGAAGCATACGCGGCAGCGAATCCAATTTATTAGCTACCTACTTTTCTGCTTGCAAAATATGATGTTGGAAATATATTGTACGTAGTATGTGTAGTAGTATGCATATATAGATCCTACTACTAAGTTTCTGTGTGAGTATGCGCGTGTGTGTGTGTGTGTGCGAGTTTGTGTTGGCTGTACCGATTTTGATGAAAATTTATGTGTACATATAGATTCAGTGCCGGATACTTTTTTTACCGAAAATTGGTCTGGTTTTCGAGCTACATTAGGCAATTCGCACACTGCCCCGCATGATGCAGCGTGGTGCGGACGTGCGTGTTCTTTCGTTATATGGCACACTGAGTCCCGCAGTGCCGTGTGTGATCTCAATATCGATTAGTTAGTGTAACTGCAGCATCCTGAATGAGTTCCACACTAATAAACATTTGAATATCAAAACTGACGCGACGCTCTGCAATGCACTATCACCACAGCTGATGCTTTGAATAAAATACGTGCGTGAATACACGACACGCAACTACGCGCGTGAGTGCGTGTAAAACACGCACGATATTGCAGATCTGCACTCCCGCAAGTACGCGCGTAGTAGGTGCGTCGACAAGAAACATGCAGCGTGGTGCGTGGCAGTATGAGATCCGCTTTAAACACATAGCATTTGCCGCGCAGGTGATGACACAGGGCGCAGCTTGTTAGATATTTTATTTATCTGTCATAGAAATTTCGTCACTATTACGTAATGCTAGTTCTGCTTTACATACACAGGGTTGTTCGAGACTGAGCAAGCACCAATGCGATTCTTCAAACTCATACTTAATAATATTAGTCGAATTATAAAAATTATAAAAAAAAGTATATTTGACATGTTTGTAAGTTGTTTATAATTAAAGTGGAAGTAGTGCTTTAGCATATCAAACATAAAAGAAAAATAATGCAGTATTGTGTAAAATAAGAATATATTATTTAAAAATGTGTCAACATATTCATAAACACTCTAGAAGTAAATACTGAAGTTTTTACACCAGTTTATTAATCATTTTCCATTGCGAATATGTTTAACGTTATTAAAAACAACGTATATAAATCAAATGGCAAAAATAGCTAAGTTACCAAATACTATAATAATAATAATAATAATAATATTCTACCACATTCACACAGCGCCATCTAGCCCCAAATTAAGCAATTATATTTGCTTGTGTTACTTGTTACTACTGTACTAAACAACTGATATACTACTATGAATCGATTAAGTACTTTGCAAATCTAAATAATCGCCGGCGGGTGTAAGATAGATTGGTTTTCAGATACATTATTATGTTAGATCTTAAGGCCCATAGAACCTCACCTCCCCATCTCATCCCGCGGGTGTCATAAGAGGTGTATTACGGGGTAACAATTACCATTACCTGTTAGATAAAATGTTTTCAGTAGATGTTTTACACTTTTGGATCTCACTGCCTAACATCAAGCAGAGTGAAGTGACTGCGGTAGGATAATAAAAATAAAATTATTTTATATAGCGGCAGAGTATGTTTAAACGCACTAATCTCTGAAACAACCAATTGGATCTGAAAAAATATTTTTGCGTATGATAGCCCAGTTCCCGAGGAAGGTTTATAGGCTAAGTAACACCACGCTACTGGCAACGAGAGCAGATAATAAGCAAAGACGCAGGTGAAACTGCGCCGCGGCAAGCTAGTAAAAAATAAATAACAAAAAAAATTGACTTCAATATTGTTTTCATTTTTATTGTCAGAACTGGACCAAATTTAAATGGGACCACACGGGAAGAACCAGCTTTTAAATAATAAAGAGTCATTAAAATCGGTTCACCCAGTCGAAAGTTCTGAGGTGACAAACATAAAAAAATACAGTAGAATAAAATAATAAATACCTCCTTCTTTTTTAGAAATCCGTTAAAAATGTCTTGTTATTCTGATGTTAATATCTCTCTAAGCGATTCGGAAATAGAGTAGAGGACGATTTCACCTTCGGACTGTATCGCCATCGTCACATCGACACCGTGTTAAAATCTAAGTAGGGATTGGTTGTAACCTCGATCGAACAATTAAAATTGTGATGACCTGGACTTTAACAAATACAGAAGATAAGACCCTAAATGTCGATATCAAACCACTGAATACCGCGGTTGGTCTGGTGATTACAGTTAATTAGGTTCCACAAGGCACGTAAGCATGCAAGCAATTCACTACCTACCTCCATCTCAGAAGTATTCAAATAACAAGTATATTTAGATCCAACTAGGCCGCATTAAATACATACATAATCATATTACGTCTTTTTCATAAGCGTGTGAATGAGATGCAGATACAACAAAACCAATATTTGCTGAATGAGTTAGGAAAGGGCGCTTTCACCCCCGCTGCTTCCCCATCCCTTCGTGAAAGTTATTATAACTTTTAGTCATAATAATCCCTATGCTGGTCTTTCAGTAAGGAGTATGGTTAATTCCTTCATTCTATTTTATTACACATATATGTCATTTAGTATGGATTATAGGTTTTTAAATTACAAGTATAGATAGAAGTATGGTGGCGTCAATATACATGACTGCGCTGTTTTGTGTAATATTATCGTTTCCACCCTAAAAGCATTGAAAAGAAAATTTAAAACACTACATTTGATAGAACATTGAGCCGCATAAATTACTTTTTCCATACTAGCTTCTGCCCGCGACTTCGTCTGCATTAAATTAGGATTTGATGCCTATTTTGACTAATTAACATAAATCTTTATGAAAGACTGTCTTATTCTGGCGTATAAGCTATATTACTGTAAAGTTTCTTTAAAATCAGTTCAGTAGTTTTTTGTAATAGTAACATGTATGATTAGATGTATGTAACATCCAACATGTTACATACATCTAAACAAAATTATTAGGATGTGTTCGGGTATCAATTCACTTTGTCTGATAATAAACTGTCACTTGGGTAACTGCAAGTATTCTAGAACTCATAACACATACTATAATATATTATTATGCTTACTTTGGGTCTAGATGGCGTTGTGTATAGTTGTCGAGATAATATTATTATTATTACTTAAAACTTTGTGCGATCCTTATCACGCTCTCGCTTAAAACTAGTAGACAACTATACGCTAGTAACTACTTGTGAGTTTTGATTGACTGAACCGGCGCACCTTCACAATTAAATTATTGAATTTTAATATCATATTTCTTTTTCTAACTTACTATTTTTTATTTATAACTACGATTAAATTTCTAAGTTGTTTTGTTGATCTTGATTGGTTTTTCAAAACATTACCATACAACTATAACTTATAGTTTTTAACCGACTTCAAAAAGGAGAAGGTTATCAATTCGGGTTATATGTTTTTTTTTGTATGTTTGTTACCTCATATCTCGGTCATTTATGATCAGATTTGAAAAATTATTTTTTTATTTGAAAGGGTATACTCTGAAATTGGCCCTGTTTTCTCGTAGTCCCAGGATTTTGTCCCTTTAATGGGACCACAAGGGAGAACTGTTTCTCATAGTCCCATTATTATGTTCAGTAACATATTTATCCTCCTGTATATAAATAATTCTTCCTGCATAGATAAACTTTTTAGAGGGCATGGTTAGAGTTAGATGATGAATAAGTGACACTTGACTGACATTGATTACTTAATAATTCTGTTAAATAAGAAATAAGTACGGTATATAAAATCCTTGGCAGAATATTGTTGATACGTAAACACGAAATAATATATAATAGAAGACATTTTATTTCTTAATAGACGGGACGTTTCAAAGCTGCCCAGCTCCGTTTACCCAACTTTTATCTATTCATGGTGATATATCTGAATCACCATCAACAACACACGTTATTCCACTTATTTACGCATTGATGACTCACAAAAATGAAGAATCATACAACGCTTTATTTCTAATTATTAATGCACAACTAGAGTGGTCGCCTAAAAAGATTCATTTGAATTTTGAAGTAGCTCCTGCAAATGTTTTAATGTCTATTTTTCCGGACATTATTTTAAAAAAGTGTTATTATCACTTTAGTAAAAGCATCTGGAAGGAGGCTAAGGAAATGAAAATTACATCAAAACAGGAACGACGCATTGTGGGTCTATACACTGCTTTACCTTTACTACCTTTAGATCAGACATCAGATGGTATAGAGTACATAAAAAACGAAAGTCCCGACACGGTCAAAATGAAGATTTTCACAAAATATATACAACGGACTTGGTTGAAAAAAGAAGCATTTATTTCACAGTGGAACGTATATGGTGAAAGACACAGACACCGCACCAATAACGTTGTGGAATGTTGGCATTCGCAATTAAATAAAGAGATGAAGAAACGCCCTCCCAAATCTATATTACGCCTATTAAACATTCTGGTTGATAGAGAACAAGAATTCTCTAAATCATCAGAAAGAAGACGAGAATTTTTAAAGCGGGATGACAACATAATTAATTACCAACTACAGCTGATCCACGGTTATATTTCGGTGGGGCATTTTTTAGAAAAATTGAGATAAAAATATATAGGTATATTTTTTAATATAATAATAATATAAAGTTGATATTTTTATTATTATTTTTTTGGTAACCACTATACAGGATGTAGGTTCACAACAATGGGGCTATGAGAAACAGTTCTCCCTCGTGGTCCCATTAAAGGGACAAAATCCTGGGACTACGAGAAAACAGGGGAAATTGGTCCCATTTTTTTATTATAAGAAATGGTTCAGTAGTTGTATGTTTGTTACAACAGAACTCGGTCATTTATTAACCAATATGAAAAATTCTTCTTTTATTTGAAAAGGTAGACTCTGAAATCGGGTCCCATGTTTTTTTTATAAAGAATGGTTTAGTGGTTTGGCTTCAATTTTATATTTTGTAACAAAACGTATGCAAGGAGTGAAGACGTGTAAAGCAACACGTCGATGTCTTTTGCGACGAATTTTCTGACATTGACATGTCCATGCTACAAGTGCGAAGTGATTTTCAAAATATTTTTTTTGTTAGAAACGAAGTGGCCCTGGATGGGTGACCATTTGTGTCATTTCATTTTCAGCGTCTTCATTCTTTAGAAGCAGGGGAATATGGTTATCAATACAATTTGGTAGTCGTTAAAGCCAAGTTAGAGGTCTTATGGTCGTGAGAAATTACAACAGCAACGGGCGGCCTTAAACCTGCCTTTACACACTGTTTATTTTTTGTATATCTGTTAAGCGATTGCTCGTTCAGTTAAATTATGATTTTTGATGATTCTTCATTGTTAGTAGATCATCACTTTTTTGTTTTGATTTGTGGTTTCTGGGATTCAGGGTTTAGCGATCAGCAAAAGTGTTGACAAAGACTTTATATCTTTATTTACAATCTTACCTCTCGTCTCTACTTTCTTTCAAACGGCACGACGCTGTCTCATTTGCGCGTGCTGCGCAAATGAGACAGCGCCGTGCCGTTTGTTTAGTAGGTCTACCCATATTGAATATATTTACTCACAATTAATTACCACTAAAAGTTTAAAAATAAATTTATTTTTAGAAAAAAATGAAAACCGACTTCAAACAATACCTACATGTTCAACCCTTAACTAAAAAGTAGAAAATAATATTTTAATTACTTCATAGCAAAGAACATTAAAGGGGAATCAACGCAATCCATATACCTATAATACTTTACTATTTATAGTTTTTAATCAGTTATTTTGGAGTCGGTGCCAGCCAAGAAGGATCATAATGACCTTCATAAAAATAACCTACCTACTAGCAAAAATATACTTGAATAATCTATTAATATATGAATGAAAAATATAGATTTAATACAAGAAATCGAACGGAATCTGATAAGTGCGCGTCAAATTTTTTATGTTTATCTGAACACAACTATCAATGACGTCTGCCTTCACGCGTATGACCGCGTTCGGGTAGTACACTCAGGCATATCCCCCACGCGTGCCATTACCGCCCCGTGCATTTCAAAAGTTTGTTGCAAAACCAGAATTAAAGATCCTTCTTGGCTGGCACCGACTCCAAAATAACTGATTAAAAACTATAAATAGTAAAGTATTATAGGTATAAGGATTGCGTTGATTCCCCTGTAATGTTCTTTGCTATGAAGTAATTAAAATATTATTTTCTACTTTTTAGTTAAGGGTTGAATATGTAGGTATTGTTTGAAGTTGGTTTTAATTTTTTTCTAAAAATAAATTTTAATATGAGTTATTAATAAAAGTTTTTGGATGAGACGCACAAATAAGATTAGAGAAAAATCAGTCTAGAGTTAGAGGAATCAAATTACTTGTATAATACCTGGAAAGGCATTCTACACCAGTTTAGCCAGCAGTGGTAGAATCGCAATAGTGTATTTACATTTACTGTATGCAAATGTAAATACACTGTTTATTTATTTGTATTCAACAGAATAGGTAGAGTTCTAACTGTTAATTATTAAGTCGGTGACATTGATTAATAGCGTCTAGAACATAAGTTACAGATTCGTCGTTGAACTAAAATCATCTAGAATTTTCTTTAAACATTTGAATCTAGCTATTTAATAAACTTAAATAAAATATGATCTAAAATCTTTTAAAAACAAAAAATGTAAATGACATTTATTTTCTAATCTCTTGATACTAACAGAGACGTTGAACCAATTAAATAAAAGGTTTTATTAGAGTTAAAATATATAAAGAAATTTATATTTTATAATAAAATATTTCTTTACCCCTTGAGAAAATAACTTCAATTAAAACTCATTAAAATTCTTAAAGTGTGATCATCGATCGCGTACAAGTGACGGTGCACTACTATCTTTGCACACTAGCAACTTTTTGTTGCTTCTATTTTTAATAAATTAAAGTGAATACTAAGGTAGTAGACGCCAGCTGGTGAACGTTGATCTGGTTCTATAGACGGCAGAAGCGGATAGAAGTTATTTTTTTTTATACAACATGACTACTTTGTGCCTGAGGGTAAGCAGTCAGAGAAAATGTGCTACAATACTTAAGGAATACCACCAAAGACTACTAGCTTCTAGGTAGTTAGGTTTTACATCAGGTTAAAAACATAAACACAACACAATACAACACAAAAACAACACTATTACTAGAAATATTTATAAATATTAATTTTGTCTGGGTATACGATCTAAACTTTGTCAATGAAGTTACTCTTTACCTCTTTCTATTTGATCAGTTCGCGAAACTATCGCATTTTCAACTCAAGGTTACAAACTGTAGCTTGTCTAATAAACTCTCTCAGGGAGCATACCATGGGCCTTAAGTTTTCTAATTAGAAATGTTTTTGGGCTTCCTTCGTCGTGAAGGTAGACGTACCTGACGTCCACACTCAACTATTTGGCTTTTAACAAACTTCTATTGGTTTTCAGTTGATTAATTGTGAAAGTAATAGTGTTTTGCTCATCTACGAGTATATTTGGTATAGTTAGGCAGAAGATGGGTTTACCATCTAAACGTTTTGTAAAATATACTTTAGTGATTATGAATTTAAAAAATATTCTAATAGTTAGCGTTTAAATATTACAATTTAAACTTCGTAATTTTTACCCCATTAACTCTCTAATCCACTACGACCGCTTCGCAGTAATTTAAATAGCCTACTGGCGGCAAATGTAATAATCAGCCACTAGCCGAAATGTTTTACTTCGTCACATCTTCATGATTATACTATCATTTTAAAACCAAGTCCTTTGACCGGTGCGTGATTTATTATGGCATGGAATAGAAACGTGATTGATTTATCATACCGTGAGATGACCAGGTCCCATGCGCCGCCATGACAGTTAATAAATAACGAAGACTATTTATAATTTAATTCTCATTTTCTTCGATTCAGTTCGAACATTTGTAAACAACCTTACAGGTACCTTCTTGTTAAGAAATTCCATTTACGAGTGTCGGAAGTTTGCCAATTAAAATATTTAACTGAATGTTGCCAGCGCCGGTCAATGCGGAATAACTTCACAATTTATTATTATTTAATTAATTGTTCGTAATAGGAAAACTTTCAAGTACTTACTATGTTTAAACATGTGACTTCGTCCGTGTTTACGTTAATAAGTTTTCTGTTATTAAAAAAACAATTAGTTTGTTAGGTGGAAAATAAGTAAAATACATTCAAGCCTTTGGAGTTGTAGTCAGAATATTGCAGTAGGCTCACGTCCTTTTTTATAACCTTCCGCGGCGCGGTTACATCCGCGTCTTTGCTTACTGCTCTGCTCCCGTCACAAGTAGCGTGATGTTACATAGCCTTTATCCTTCCTCAAGAACTGTGCTATTATACGCAAAAGAATTATTCAAATCCAACTAGTAGTTCCAAAGATTAGCGCGTTTAAACAAACAAACAAATTCTTCCGCTTTATATAAAAGTACTAGCTGCGCCTTGCGGCTTCCAACTTGGGAACCAGGCTGATTTTCGTGGTATAAAGTATCCTATGTCCGTCTCCGGCACCAAATCTAAGTATAACAATTTTTATCGAAATAGGTTCAGCCATTTAGGTGCTGACACGCACGCGCACACACACACTTACAAACCTTCACATTTATAATATTATTAGGATAGATATAGATGGTAAAAATATGGGTGTAACTTGGTTTTGTCTACTTCTTTTTAATTAATGGCAGACCGTACGAGCATGTATGAATGTGCGAAAAGACAACATCTTCACTTGGGAATGAGTCTTGCATTAACATTACACTTAATTCATTCAAATTTTGACGGAATTAAATGTCGTGAATATAAGCTTTACTTCAAGTAATACTAAACTTTAGCAAACATAGTAAGTAAAAGCATGACATCAAGACGTAACAAAGGATTGCAGAAATATAACCTTGCAGTAAGACCTCGAATACATCCTAGAATATCCTTCATCCTCATCCCTGAACAACTTTAAACGAGTACTTATACAAAGTAATAAAAACTACATGACTGCTAAATTGAAATATTAGTGACTAGCTGCGCCCCACGTCTTCGCCCGCGCGTAAGATATGTGTTGTTGTATCCCTTTTGGAACTAGACCAATTTTGGAGATAAAATAGCTTACGTCCGTCTCCGGCACCGAATCTATCTACATACCAATTTTCATCGAAATCGGTTCAGCTGTTTAGGCGCTGAGTGGTAACACACACACACAAACTTTCACATTCATAATATTACTCGTAATAGGATAGTGAACTTAAACCGGTGTCAGAACTAAACAGTTTGATGTTAAACGAGACGTATGATGACGTATGAGCTACAATAGTGACAAGGTTCTGTGTTTAGGTTCATTACACTTTTGTTAAAAAACGAATGCTGCACTGGAAGAAATCTGGGCGTATTCCTTGAAACGAACCAACTTTCAAACGCACCAAATACGTTGTAAAGTTGGTGCGCTTCAAAGAATACTTTATCAAAAATCTGAATCATTAAAAAACTTTACAAACATAGAAAAGGACACAAAAGGACAAAATAAACAGATTTATGATTCACAATATCACTATTCAATGTTTGTTTTGAAAATCGGACAACACTCGACTTAATAGAAGTAACGAGACAACCACTTTTCTAAGACAATGCCATACTCTAGAGAATAAGGTCCACATTACAATGTATTTTATAAACATTCAATTAATGGTTATAAATTACACATAGACCATATACAAATTGTATGAGTCACACAAAGATTTTTCACGTGGGAATCGGATCGCGCAGCGGTCGCACACATTCCCGCTGTACCATCGAAGCAATTTTTATCAGACTTACTTCATCACTACAAAATTCTGCTGAGCTAGTTCTTTGTTTATAATTATATAAAAGTCATAATGGCCCAGAGGTGGAGAGAGGTTGACGGTAGTAGATCCACGCTGGTTTCAGCATGAATGGGCCGGATCGTCCGGGGAAGTACTACTACCCTCTCATAGAAAATCGACATAAGAGTAGTAGTATCCTTACTACTGCGTTTCGTTCGGTGAGTGAGAGTACCGGAGGCCCAATTTTCCCCTTTCCTCTTTCCTCACCTCCCTCATTCCCTTCCTTTAACCCCATTCCCAGCCACCATACCAGCAGTTTAAGACGATAGCTTTTGGTATAGTGGCCGCCACTTCTGGATTCCACTGACTGCTTACCATCAGGCGGGGTGGAATCAGTTTGGTAGGCTAATATATATAAAAAAAAAGAGGTGAAGGCTCCCGCTTCGTGAACACGAGGTCGGGGGTTCGAATCCGGGCAAGTACCAGTGTGCTTTTTCTAGATGTACTTTCTATGTTTATCTGGACATTACTGACTGACGGCGAAGGAAAAGATCGTAAGGAAACCTGGACTTTTGAGGAAGTCTGAAATCGCCAATACGCCTTAAGCAAGCGTGGCGATCAATGCTCATACCTTCTCTGTATGAGAAGGAGCCTTTCCTTGCTGTGGGATAATAATGGGTCGATATAACATATATATATAATATATATATTAACTTATATTTATTTTAATGTAATTTAGAAAGAGTCCAGTTTCAAGTCTCACCACCTCGTGTATTGGCGGCTGCTTACCAACAACAATAATTGCCTCTGTGGCGTAATGGGAGCAAGCGACTGCTGTGTACGAGGTGGTGGGTTCGATCCACACACGGGACAAAACTTTTGTGATCCATAAATATTTGTTCCGTCTCTGGGTGTACTTTCTGTTCGTTAAATGTATGTTTGTAAAGTCCCCCACAGCCTGTTACCTAGTGAAAGAAATAAAAAAAAGAAAACCAGTTTATTTGCCACATACAAGTGACGCACACAATAAAGAATAAGAAAACATATAATCACAGTTACAATAATAATGTTCTACCACATTCACACAGCGCCACCTAGACCCAAATTAAGCAATTATATTTGCTTGTGTTATAGGTACTAAACAACTGATATACTACAAAAAAAACATTTTTTTTTTAGATAAATTACACCCAGCCACAGAACAAACAATCATGCTCATCACACAAAGATTTGTCCTGGGTGGGAATCGAACCCACGACCTCTGGCTTAGCAGTCAGGGTCATTAACCACTGGGCCAACAGGCTAGTCAACAATAACAGATAAGAATATAAACAAAAATAGAAAACAGATAAAATATAAACAAAAATAGAAAACTAAGCTATCAAACATGGACTAGCACGTACAGACTTTGGCCGTCGCTCAGTATATTGCTGGGGCGCTTCTAAGCGCAACAGCGCTGGTTTTCAGCGACAGCCCCAGGAGTTGTCTATTTTTTTTTTAAAAAGAAATAGATAAATTCTGTAAACTACAATAAAACATTCAGTATTAACTTTGAAAAGTTTCGTTTTTATCAGATTAATGTTACCCTAGCGATTTAGTGTTATTTTAAATTATAATCTTGTATTCAGGACTTTGACCCTTGCCTTTTAGGTAAAGATTAATTTGTTGCAGAAGTCAAGCTTATTATTTATCGCCAATTTAGACTTAAGACACCTTTTGTTATACAAAGGCCTCCTTCTTTCTCTAAATAGTATAAATGTGTATATTATTGTATTAATGTATATATGTAAATTTTATATTTAGTTAAGTATGTACTTTTTGACTCATTTTCCTAGTTTTTTTTTTTTTTTTTTTTTTTTTTTTTTTTTTTTATATTATAGCCTACCAAAGTGACTCCACCCCGCCTGATGGTAAGCAGTCAGTGGAATCCAGAAGTGGCGGCCACTATACCAAAAGCCATCTTTTTAACTGCTGGTATGGTGGCCTCCACTATGGCGGCTGGGAATGGGGTTAGGGGAAGGGAATGAGGGAGATGAGGAAAGAGGAAAGGGGGGAAATTGGGCCTCCGGCGCTCTCACTCACCGAACGAAACGCAGTAGTACGGATACTACTACTCTTAAGTCGATCTTCTATGAGAGGGTAGTACTTCCCCGGACGATCCGGCCCATTCATGCTGAAATCAGCGTGGATCTACTACCGTAATTTAGTAAGTTTAGTATTAAGTCCGCCAATATATATTATTTGTATGAAGTTGATTAAATAAATAAAATGTGTATCTACTATTAGAATTAAACCTTTATAAAGCGGACGAGTTTGTTTGTTTGAATACGCTAATCTGTTTATTAGATTTGAATAAATCTTTTTGCGTATTATATAGCCCAGTTTTTGAGAAAGGTTATAGGCTATGTAACATTACGCTACTAGCGACAGGAGCAGAGCAGTTAGCAAAGACGCGGGTAAAACCGCGCCTCAGAAAGCTAGTAAATAAATAAAGCCGGGTTCTTCTGTCTGTTTCTTCGCTAACTTCGTCTTAAACCGCGCGATGGATTTGAATACAGTTTTCATTCAATTTTGATTAGCTACGGCAGGTTTATACGTATAGTATAATAAAATTATACTAAAGATTACCGGTCTAAGCATAGTCGCCCCTTACGATACTCGTCGTGAAAAATCGATTGTTCATCCATACTAATATTATAAATGCGAAAAAAACTCTATCTGTCTGTTTGTCTGTCTGTTACGCTTTCACGCCTAACCCACTATCCGATTTTGATGAAATTTGGTACAGAGATATACTAGACCTTGGAGAACAACATAGGCTATCTTTCATTGCGATAAAATGAGGTGAAGGGGTTAAAATAGAGGCTTAAAGTCTACATGAAAAATTGACAATGTAGAAGATTACAATTTTATGCAACAGCCGATATACACGCGGGCAGAGCTGCGGGCAACATCTAGTATTTTATACAGTTAGAAATAACAATCTATTTTCAAATAGTGTTTCAATTAGCACAACTAGATAAGTAAACGCATAGCAAATGTCAGTGGTTCGTTAAAAGCATTCTTGTGGTGAGGGGACTTGTAATTCTTGTGCTAACTGGCGCCTTAGGCACTCATTAGTGAGTACTAGTGCTGCCATCTGTTGTGCCAGGTCCACACTAGTACCAGTTTTGAATTTATTAATGTTCGATTTGAGGCTTTGAGAAAGTTAATGATGATTTAAAAATACGTAGTATTATGCATGTAATACTGGTCCATAATGCAAGAATGATCTTTATCGAAATAGTAATATTAATAAGTAACAGCTTAAATAAATATTGTTGAGAATGTAGGTAATTTTGATTAGACATACATAAATATAGGTATAGGTTACATAATATAAAGAATAAATTCTTTTTTTTATGAAATAAAACTTGGGCAAAATAAAATAAAATATATTACTTTGACAAATTGTCATAAGTAACTACTTCCTCGGTTTCAAAGGTTATGGGACATAGCTGTTCACATGACTCCACGTCCAAACAGTTCGAATGTGTAGGCGCCAGAATGTACCAAGTTTGATGAGATTAATAATAACAATAAAAAACGGATAAATAACGGGGTTTAAGTTAAGCTCAACGCTTCCCGTGTGTGTGCTGTACAAAACATCTAAGAACAACATAATTATGTTACTTAAGTTATGTGTAGCGCCCGTAATATGACAATTAAAAAGCTTTACCAGCTTTACTGTATCGTGTGACTTTAACGGAACAAAAGCATAAAGCACTACCTACCCCTTCACGAAAAAGTTGCGTGAACACAGCAAGTGATTATTTATACTCGCACATTAACTTAAATATCATCTATACAATCGACAAAAGTACTCAGACGGGCGGTACGTATCTACAAAACGGAACACAAATCGTTCTAAAGTAACTTAATACTACAACATGTGTTAAAGTTCCTCGACCGCAGTCAGATCGAATTTCGTCTGTCTGAAGTCTAGAAATATTTATAGCACACAAATACTGTACCCTAGATTTGAGTTAGAAGTCTAGCTTTCTTTTAATTATGATGGGTAGAGAGAGGAACAGAACTCTTTGGTCAAATATCTTGTGCTATATTTTTTGAACGTAATCATGATAGCTTAGTAGTTAAGGCTTTGATGAAGTAGTTAAGTAACAATGTTGCTAGGTCACGCTAAAAAAAATATCGTAAATAAATGATTATACATGTAGAAAACATGCTTTCATAAATATCTATGACTTTATTTATGAATCCAAAATTGATGATTCACCGTGAGCGAGGATTATGCATGATGTGATATGTATAACTATAACAATAAAACTAATTGCAATACATAAGTAAATAATTAAAAGTCGAAATGCCCCGTAGATAAAGTACCCGATTCGTAAACACGAGATAGTAGGTTCGAATCCTGGCAAGTACCAATGTGATTTTCAATCATAATATTAACTTTCTAAGTTTATCATGGATATTTCTGACTGACGGTGAAGGAAAACATCGCGAGGAAACCTCGACTTAAAAGTCTGAAATTACAAACCCGCCTTGAGCAAGCGTGGTTATTAATGCTCATGCCTTTTCTATATGAGAAGAAGCCTTTGCCTTGCAGTGGGACAATAAACAGGCTGGTATTATTAAGTAAACATGGTAAGAATGTTTTGACGTGTCTATATTTTTATTTTCATCCTGTGTTAAAAGATAAAAATACTATACTACATATTTTAAAGTACGATACATAATATAAGCTACTATAAAACAAACAAAAACTAATTTGTTAGAACTGACCTGAGTACTATCACTATACCAACACATTTTATTCATTACGTAGTTTACTCCGCCTTCGTACTTGTATACAAGGAACATTAATTGTAAGCATATTGACCATTAAGGCCGTAACGTTCGCTCCTGTTATTATAACAACAAATTCTTTTTAATGAGAACAATACATTTCTTCCTAAAAGAGTTTGGACTTGGCATTGAAATATTACCAGACGACCCACTGCCAGAATCAAGGTCAACCTTGATAACGTTATGTAATTACATACCCTTCTACTATGGGTTTACCTTGAAAGCTCTGTAATATTACTATGAGGTTGCGTAAGTAGGCGACAACGTAAAATGTGTATGTAAACATGAATAGCGCCCAAGTGCTTCTGATAACTACATTTTTAAGCTGTCATCGTGATGAAAGAGCAAAATTTTCACAGTACTTATTTACAATTTATTTAAGGGCCCTTAGATTGTAAATAAATGTAAGTTGGTAAAAGACAATGTATACTAAAAAAAGTAAAAAAAAGCAAAATAAAAAACCTACTAACTTAAGTGTGAATGTTACCTTACCATCTCGCAAAATACAACTACAGCATGTATACAACCTTTCTGCCTTCGTATCGTCTACAAAATGTATAAAACATGCATTTAAACATTTATATTCGTATTTGAGTAGAAGCAAGGTGCACGTAATTTTAGTCGCTCGATCGGGACCAACCTAACTTTGTTTGGTCCGCTGTCTGAATCCAAGTGAAACCTTTTCGACCGTAACAAGTTTAATGGCGTTTATTTCACATTGTTTTGACACTGTTAGCACTTTACTGTACGTTTTTGGAACTTTCATTCGAAGGGTGTTTTTGAAAATGGTGAATTGAAGATAAAATTTAGGATTTATGTTTGGTATATTTTGGTTTTTAACACCAGTTTTACCATTAAATTCACTTTAATGGTAAAACTGGTGTCTTATTTCTCAGCCGGTGGACACTTCTGAAGATCCGAGAAACGCGTCGGATGCAAAAAAGCTATTCTATTCATAACTCCGAAATGTATAATCCGAACTTCTGGTAGCAGCAGTCTTACCATAAGTTCATCTTGTCTTTTAGCATTCTTATATGTTTTGCCCGCCATTTTTCATGTGATTTTTTGACAGCCGTTATTCGGTAGACTGATTACACTAGTGAAGTACATAATAATAAGATAATACTTCACTAAGTTGGAATTAGATACTGGCTGATGATTTTTTTATTTTTTTTATTGTATTCTTTTTATAAACAAATGTAAATTCTATTTTAAAAATTCAGTACTACAGACATGAAACCAAATGGTTGTTTTTCTGTGTCTCAAACAATATACGACCGGTAACACGTACACACTTCATATATGAGCAGTGCGGTCGTTGTTTCCTGTCGCGATATAAGTAGGTACATAAATTTCAGTCTTCTTAAGAAGTCATTATTCAATGTTTAGGTGATTTACACGAAACATACATCATAAACCTTAATAATGTATGTAGTATTTTATATATCTCCTATGAATTCGTAACGCATACAAGAAATTTAACTAAAAATGAAAATTTAAATAATGACTACTAAAAATTTACCTTAATTTTTTATGTTTTTCTCTCGGCTCTACCATTTTTAGCGAATTGATTGTTTTTTTACTAATTCGATGACATCCTTTGTTTTCTATCCATTTTAAGTATTTTAAGATTGACTTTGCACTCTTGTTAAAGTTCTTCCATCTTTCTTCTCAATATATGCTACAAAATGAATAATTTCAACAAAATTCATTGATAAAAATAAACATACTTAAACCTCACAAAGGTTAAAACAATCCCATTAATACTTAGTGGGGATTCCTTGTAGTTAATCAACAAGCGTCTATTCAAAATTAAAACGATTCAGGTTTGGGGAATGTTGAATGGTGTCTAATTGAGAATTCTGAGCGCGGCCAGGCACGACACGCATCTCTGATGGATTGCGCCCAAGTTTCCGTTAATTCGACTATTGTGAGAAACCGTTCTTATCTTTTGTGTTTTATTTATGAATCATTGTTTCTGTGAAATGAAGATTGCTGAAATAAAACTTTGTATTTTAACAAGAGATAAACTACAATTTGATTTGCAAGGATAAATAAATGGCAATAGTTTAAGTAAATACTATTTAAATTTATAATTAATACTATATTTTAAGGTAGGCAGTATGTTTTAAAAATTCTTTTAATGATTTTTAATCTTCTATGATCGTATTGGAATATGAATTTAACAACCAGATGCAACAACGATTTTTAATTATACCTACTTATATTCGCAATTGGTAAACATTCTTGTCTCGCTTCAAGTTGTCAATAAGACCGGAGGTTAAATTGGCGTTTAAATTAAAATGAATTTCCTATTTACAATTAAATACTTACATTAGAATATAAAAAGAAACAGACATCTAATTTTTTAAATTTTCTTTTTCATCAGGACGCATCAGGTAAATGCCTCGCCACACAAAAGCACCTCGTGAAGGAGAGCCCTGAAATGCTGGCCATTGCGACCTGGACGGGGCAGGTGCCACGCAGACCAGCCTTACCTCCTGGTGCTAAACTGTCTCAGCTGATGGCGCTGGGCTCCCGTCGCGACCCTGGACATGTGGTGTGGATGCTCGCCAAATCTGATAATGAAATGAAGTAAGAATTATTTAGTATTTATTTATTAGTAAGATTATAAAATACTATGGTTACGAGCGGACTTTCGGCTAAAATTATTTATTTTTTATTTAATCTTTGTAAGTATATCTCTGTGCCTCTATGGTATGGTGGTACTGTGTACTGTTTATCTCACAGAGGTCTCGGGTTCCATCTCCCGGTTCCGGTAAAGTGATATTGAATTTTTCTGTCGAGAAATTCTCAGTATTAGCCCAGATTCTGAATTTATACCCGATATATGGCAACAGGCTCGCCTCCTGTTACATGGGACCCAAAATAAAATGGCCAAACGTGGGTGGTTAAACACCTCTGCTACCCCTTTGTGGATAAAAGGCGTGAAGCTATGTTAGGCTTTTTAAATACATGGCACGAGCATATTCGACTCTCTGAACGCCACTGACTGCTTACCATCAGGCTGAGTAGAGTCATTACGATAGGTTTTTAACAAATTAAGTGTTTAACCTTAAATTGAAAATGTTGTTGGTTATCAACAGACTACGACAGTCCGCAGTTAGATTTGTACTACACACAACTACTGACAATATAGTAAGAAATCTCAGCACACTCTGAAACGACTACACGAAAAAATTCCATCAAAAATATCACTTTTTCAAGACTTAATTACAAGTAAACTTAAGCACTAAAGCTAATACGATACGATTCAAAATCAAATAACACATTGAAGATACCCAATAACAGGTTGAACTCTCAATACAATGACTAATCCCAAAGTTTAAGTAAAACAATCGTCAATAGCCGAATACAATCGCTTAACTTAAATTAATATTAACAAAGAGTTTAATTAAAATACTTTAAGTTTGAAAATTAAGTTTATAAGAAAGTTTTTTAATGATAGAATAGAGGTTGCATTGTTGGAAGAAAAGTATTGAAGTCTTAAGCCGATAAATGACTTTTAATCTATAATATAAAAATGAATCGCTGAATGTGTTGCTAAGCGCAAATCTCGAGAGCAGCTGAACCGATTTCGCTAATTCTTTTTTTATAATATGCCTTGAAGTACGAGGATGGTTCTTACGGAGAGAAAATTAAAAAAATTGCCTGACAAAAAAAAAACTTTTCTATATTCCCATACGAAACTATCTTTATTTATCCCAAAATGTTTATTAAAATGTCCACCCGTGGGAAGCCGGGGCGGGCCGCTAGTATATTAATAATATTGCTTCTCGTGTTGGCTCGATATGAGATTAATGTAATTTTCAGGGCTTGAGTAAACTGTATGACTCTGCAGTGTTCTGACAAAGAATTAAAAGACGAAGCTTTCACCAGAAAGTTTATCAAGTAACTAGCTACGCCCCACGGCTTCGCCCGCGCCTAAAGTATATATTCTTCCTCGGGAACTAGAACGATTATCAAGATAAAAAGTATATCTATGTTTGTCTCCGGCACCAAATCTATGTACATACCAATCTTCAATTTTGTCTTTGTTACCACTCAGCGCCTAAACGGCTGAACTGATTTCGATGAAAATTGATGAAATGAAATATCCTGAAAATCGGTCTGGTTCCTGAGGGATACAACAAAACATATTTTACACGCGAGCAAGGCCGCCGGACGCAGCTAGTTCTGTAAATAAAATAATAGTGGATTATGCGAGTATTTGCTTTGAGTTAGAATTAATTGAAACCACTTAAACACCATCAGTATCCATCATCTTGTAGACTAACTAAACGGTATAATATATGCTATGATTCGACAATTTGTGTGTATTTTCTTTTGCTTGTATGCGTATATAAGTACGTCTGTACCTTTTACCACGATACAGAGGTTGTTTCCTTGTGCTTATTTTTTATTACGAATAAAAAAAACTTGGCAAGAACTTGGTCTGGTTTTAGACGACAAGACTTTATGCCTTTTAGAATAGTAACGAATTAACGAAAATTATACATAGGCACATTTTATAACTGCTAAGGGAGACTACAGATAAGTATATATTTTTACCAATTATTGTTTTGAAAAATAAAACTTCTTTGCATACATACACCCAGTTTCTGAAAGGCTGATCAACAAAACATTAACTAATCACCTGTTAAATCTCATGTAATCGATGATCAGCTTTTCAGAAATTGGGAAATAGAAATTGATTAAATTTCGTAGAAGGGCAGTCTACGATTGTATGATGTCACAACTATGCTACGTAGCTACGAGTTCGTAGCGATTTTCCGTCTACGGGTCGGCGTTGGTTATTACGTGCCTTCATTCAAATGTCTCAGCAATTATTAGTACAATAGGTAAATGATTGCTATTATTTGTTTATTATATGTTTTTTAGATTATTATGAAAGCTCTCATATTATTTTCTAGTTTTGCGCGGCGCGGTTTAACCCGCGTCTTTGTATACTGCTCTGTTCCCGACGCCAGTAGCGTGGTGTTACATAGCCTATAACCTTCCTCGAGAACTGGGCTATCATACGCAAAAAGAGTTTTTCAAATCCGACTGGTAGTGCCAGAGATTAGCGCGTACAAACAAACAAACTCTTCCACTTTATATAATATATAATAGTATATATATTATACTACTGTTACATTGAAATATAAAATGGTATACCTCTAGTTACTAATCTAACTATTATGTCTATAAAGACGAATGCACCGTTGGTCTAGTGGTTAGTGTAACTGACTGCGACGCCGGGTGTCGTGGGTTCGATTCCCGCGGAAGGCAAAATATTTGTGTGATGAACATATGTATTTGCCTTCAGTTTGGGTGTTTTCTATGTATTATAAGTATATATTACAAAAAAAAAGTATGTATATGTATTATATTTCAGTTATCTAGTACCCATAACACAAGCTCTGCTTAGCTTGGGACTAGATGACGGTGTGTAATAGTGTCCACATATTATTATTATATAAAGAGTGTTTACATCCACAAAACGAATATATCCCCAACATGACTTAATCAGGTCTTTAACTTTACCAACATAAATAATATCGTATCTGTCCAAGTTTGTTTCTTACTTATTTTACTATCGGAACAACTTTCTTGTTTGTGCGTTTCGCAAAATAGTTTTCTTTTCGATATCTTTGACACACGGAGAGAAATAGTTCGAGAATGTTCTTAGCTTCTCGAGAATTTATTATTACGCTCTGGTTGGTCTATTATATCAGTAACTAGTTTTCTGCAGCGCGGTTTCATCCGCGTCTTTGCTCACTGCTCTGCTCCCGTCGCCAGTAGCGTGATGTTACATAGCCTATAACCTTCTTCGAGAACTGGGCAATCATACGCAAAAAGAATTTTTCAAATCCGACTGATAGTGCCAGAGATTAGCGCGTTCAAACAAACAAACTCTTCCACTTTATATAATAGTAGGTATACATAGATATAGATAGATGAATAACAGTTAAGGCTCAGTGGTTCAGTAGTACTTAGTACGAACTGCCGCGCAGAAACAAGTCTTGTGTACAGTCTCCGAGTCAGATATATTCTTTTTTTACAGGATAACTCATAATTACAGACTACGGCTTATTAAACGAAACAGACTTGCTAGATCTGTAACGAACCGAACGTAAATGGAAGTTACATTATATCTCTGCTTACTCCTTCGTAGAATAAATCATTTATTTATTGTAAAATAGCGTTTATAATGTCATTAGCTGCGCCCTGCGACTTCGCCCCTGTGTAAAATATGTTTTGTATCCCTCGGGCACCAGCCCGATTTAAAAAGTAGCCTATGTCCATCTCCGCACCGAATCTGTCTACATACCAATTTTCATCGAAATCGGTTCAGCCGTTTTAGCGCTTTGTGATAACAAATACACAAACACACACACACAAACTTTCGCATTTATAATATTAGTAGAATTACAGATAATAAAATACGATATTATAAGAATATAAAATTAAAATAAAGTAATAAAATAATTTAAAAATACTTTCCTAGCGTTATTTATTTTACATAGGTGTGATACTATGTTATGTTGAATAACAGTCCTAAGAAAAAGCATTCTATCAAACAAATTTAAGCTTTATTCCTATTATCATAAAAACTATTGAACCAAACGTATCGGATTATACAACTTTTTGTGCGATAGATGAAATGGATCTGTTTTGGCTAAGTTTGGTTTGTTTTGTTATACTGTAGGTGTTCAGTTTATAGAGACACTAGCTGCGCCCTACGACTTCGCCCGCGTGGAAAATGATGTGTTTTATTACTGTAACTGGGGAAGCAGACCGATTTCTCGAGAAATCAAAGGAAATAAAAAAAATATATACATCTATAGGTACTTACTATTCTAAAAAGCGGCAGAGTTTGTTTTTATTTATTTTTATCATATATATAAAACTATTATTTTGTGTATTTTAATCGTAAGTATATATAAAAATCTATATATTTTCAACAGGCCTTTTTTTTTTGTTTTTTTGTATTAGCCTACCAAAGTGACTCCACTTTGCCTGATGGTAAGCAGTTAGTGGAATCCAGAAGTGGCGGACACCATTCGAAAAGCCAAACTATTGGTATGGTAGCCTCCACTATGGCGGCTTAGTGAGATGCTTTTTCACGCCGCGCTTAAAAGACCCAGGATCAAAATTAGATGGGAACACATGCGCTGGCAAAAAGTTCCAGGTTTTAATTGAGCGACAGAAGTATGAAGTGTTGAACTGTTTGGTTCGAGACCCTTTAGCACGTGTCGTTCTGGATAAAAAGGGAGAGGGTGGGATTAATTCAAAGAGCTCTTCAGAACATTCTCCATGGTAAAGGCGATAGAAGACGGCCATTGAGGTGATGTCTCTTCGCAACTGTAAAGGCTCAAGGGTCTTAGTAGCCTCCGGGCTTCCGATGATACGGACTGCTCGCCACTGCAACCTATCGAGTGCATCCAGTAAGTACTGTGCGGAGCCATCCTAAAGATGAGAGCAGTACTCCACGCAGGAACGAACCTGTGTCTTATAAAGAAGACAGAGCTGTTTGGGCGTAAAGTACCGCCTCACCCTGTTCAGGACACCGAGTTTACAGAAGGCGGTTTTAATGACACACTCGATGTAATTCTTGGAGTTGAGATCTCGGCTGATGTCCATACCCAGGATACTTAGGCTATCCTGTAGTGGTAACGCTGTGTTCTGAAGAGAGGGAAGGGGAAGGAACGTAGATTTTTTTTGCGGTGAACGCGCACACCTGTGTTTTGTTGGCATTGCTTTCGACCAGATTCTCACAACCCTATTTAGAAATGTGGTATAAAACCTGGTCGAGCTCAGCGACAAGTTCTAGGCGTTTTGCCTCGATGTACGTCTGTTTAGCCGCAGGATGTCCGGCCTAAGTCGTGTAATAAAATAGAATTTCTGTTTTTCCTGATTCTACTGAAATACCATAACGTGATGTTACATAGCCTATAACCTTCTTTAAGAACTGGACTATCATACGCAGAATTATTTAAATCCGACTAGTAGACAAACAAACAAACAAACTCTTCCGCTTCATATAATAGTTTACAAATAATTCCACGAGCTAAGCCATTACGTATAAACCCATAAGTTGAACTAAAAACAATCACCACTTCGCCTTTCAAGTACGAACACTGAAAATTGGCAACATTATTCACGGGGCGGGTGAGAATCCGATCTTATCTCGTTATTTATAATAATTGGGTGAGGAGGGATGAAGGGTGGAACATGACGCCCTGTGCCCATGAGCTTGAAAGAAAAAACGGCAATTCATCACAGTGAAGCTTAGACGCGCCGCTTAATAATAGTGATGGGATACAGATCCTTACGACAATAGATAGTTACTTTTCTTTAGATTAGGTTATGTAGTCGTTGTGCTGTAAGTAATACGAGTATTATAAAGTATACGTTACATGTGTGCGTGTTTTTTAAAGTGGAATTTAATGTGTCTCGTACCTAACGGTTTAGTACTTCAATCTATTAAAACCTGAAATTCTTTACCAAAATGTCTTGCTCACCAATTTTAGCGCGTAAAAGCGCGTAAAAAAGTGTGCGTAAAACAGCATGACACGAAGCCTTCATATGGCTACCACGCTAACAGTTTAATCACAATGACTTTTGGGTTAGTGCCCACCACTTATAGATTCCACACACATTCTTACAATTAGGCAGAGAACAGTCAATTTTAAATAAAAATCAAAAGAATTAACCAAAACTAAGAAAACAGTCAATTTGTTAGGCCAAAAAAATATAAAAGGAATATATAATAGGATATTTTGAGTTATTCCGGTCTGATCCCCCAGATCTGATCCCCTGAGATAATTATTATTCTTTAATTCCGTTCTGTTCCCCTGCATATTTAGTTATTCCGGTCTGATCCCCTGAGTCTTTTTGACAAGTAAGTACAGTCAATAGAAAAGCAGTTTATGTATTTTTAATTAAAAAAAGAATAAAAAACGCAGTTGTACAATCTCTGCTTACTCTATTAATGGGAGACAGGCATTAGTCAGATATACACAGTCACATCACTAGTGGTGAGTTGCTGTCGTTAAGTTATTACGAGCAAAGTTATTGCTAACCCTTCTTATTCTTCGTGCTATAACTATTATGTTGACTGTTATACACATTATACGTATAATCGGTGTACACTTCAACGTGTATACGTTGATTTGGTTTATTGTTTTATTGGTCTATTAATTTGGGTCATGAATTACTATTTAATGATTACTATTTATTATTTATCGCTTGATACATCCAAATTACAAAAGAGTATTTTTAATTTTATTTGTCTCAACTGGATATTGAATCAAGGTTGTGTAATGATAGTGGCTGATTTCTTTACCGCGATATAACATCAGAATCGTAAAATCTAGAAAAAGAGAAAGTAAAGAAGCGTTCTGTGATAAAGCTGCCGCCATTTTAATTGCTAATTCGTCTACTAAGCGTGGAGATTATCTGAAGACTCCCTGTAATGTGTGTGTCAGACCTTTATATCGTGTGTTGGCGCTCATACCTTGTTGCGCTCACTGACCGGTAACCGATTAGAAGGGTTAAGCAACATAGAGTGCTGCTGGCCTATGGATAGATGACCGCATAGTGGTATATGATCTGAGCGACTTCGTGCCTCGGAGAGTACGTTAAAAGTCGGTCCTAGTTGTAAAGAAGATAATAGCAGTCGTTAGGTCAAGTCGGATGCCTCTATGGGCAACATAAACAAATCCTGACACTTAGATGACCACTAACGTACCGCAGTGTCTTAAGACCAAGGTCTTTGACCAGTGTGTGTTGCCAGTGATGACATACGGAGCAGAGACGTGGTCGCTGACTATGGGTCTTATCCGAAGGCTTAAAGTCGCTCAGAGGTCGATGGAGCGGGCTATGTTAGGCGTCTCCCTGCGCGATCGTTTGAGAAACGAAGAAATCCGCAGGCGAACCAAAGTAGCCGACGTAGCTCGCAGAATTGCTTCTCTGAAGTGGCAATGGGCAGGACACATAGCTCGCAGAACTGTCGGCCGCTGGGGCAGAAAGGTTCTAGAGTGGCGACCACGAACCGGAAGACGCAGCGTGGGCAGACCCCTCACAAGGTGGACCGACGACCTTATAAGGGTAGCGGGCAACCGATGGATGAGGGCGGCGAGCGACCGACAACGGTGGCGAAAATTGGGGGAGGCCTATGTCCAGCAGTGGACGTCTTGTGGCTGATATGATGAACCGCTCGTTATTTGATTTTGAGGCCTTTGTGTAACATTGAACGCCGTTCAATCCGTCGCAAAGTCACTGTTTTCTGCTCTTTTTCGCTAACTTCTAATTTACCAAACGTTTTGCTTTGATACGATTTGCACTATAATTTAAAACATTCCTCTTACAAAAAATTAACTAATCACCTGTTAAATCTTTTAACAGATTAAACAGGTGATTAGTTCATTTTCGTTGATTAGCCCTTCAGAAACTGGGAATGAATGTACTCATGCAGAAAACAGCTAAGAGTTTCAAGGATTCGTTATCATGTAAAAAATATAATTAGTTCTTACGTGCGAAACAGAATTAGGTCGCTTGTAATAAATGTTTTATTACTACTAATGTAAATAAATTGATTATCTAGAAAATTCACATTGAAAATCCCGAACCAAAAATAAGGCCGTTTATGCAAAATATTCTGGTTGCATCGCAATCAAAGCTTCGCTCTTTGATATGTAAATCAATGCTGACAATTGAATTGCACAAAGCTTGTCATGCAAAAAGCCACAATCAGCATCGATTCAAAAGGCTAAGATCTAGGACTATCACATTCAATTTTGAAAGTTAACTTGTTAATTAAAAGAATAAAATTGCAGTGTCGCAGGCCGGTGAGTATATCGAAGTCAAATTACAAATATTTATTATTATTGATTTTATATTAAACTTTTTAATATTAAATTTTGTGATGCTATATATTTTTACAATGCTGTTATTCCCAAGCCCTTAAAAACATACATCCAAAATGTTGCCTAGTAGACATCTTTCATAGTAACAAGGCCGCCTTTACGCACTTAGTTTACGATGTTGATTGGGTAGGTAAATATCTACTCTTAGCCTAGACCTAGTGAAACCCATAGTAGTGATAACTTTTCTATCGATGACCAGTTGACCATTGTTATGATATAATTTTGCTCTCAAAATAAACACTCGAGCCGCTGTTCAATTTTATATAGGTACAACGATTTTAGGTACAGAAACATATTAGATTTATTATCCCACTGATTCGGAAAAATTCTCATCAAAAGTACTTACAATTGAACTACGGGTAACAATATTATACTCAAAAATCGCCCATAGATAAACATGGATTGGTTAAGGAGTAAAACACCCATTAAATTCCAACGTATACCTACGTGCTAAGCTTTTAGTACCTGCGTGGATTGTGTGAATTAGAACACTTTTTATGTGAGAGGCACAGACAAGGTCGCTAACAGCCACAAATAATTTTAATCCGCTGAGTGTTGCGAGGGTTTTTTTAGCCAATAATAACATAAAGGTTTAGGCAAAACCTCTCCTGAACCGTCATCCATGCTAGCCAGTCACACAATAAAAAATTAAAACTACAATAGGATGAATCGGATGAATAAATTAAAAAAGAATATTGGAATAAAAAATTAATATAAACGTCAATTTTGACAACTGACATTTGTTTTGAAGTGGCGCCAATTTGTTTTGTTTTAATGTTACTTACTGTATGTTAGCCTTGATTAGCTCACAGTTTTGTAAAGGGCTTCCATGCTCTATACTTTATTATTATTCTATCTACAAATGTAGACCAGTATATCTCGTATTTTTCGTAAAGAAAAAAAAACGTTCTACTTAACCATCTTACTGCTCAACAATCTACATTTGCTATAACAATGTTTAATGAACTACAAAAACGTGCGAAACCCTAACAGCATTCTAAAAGGGTTATAATATGGGTAATAAGAGACTTAGGTACCACTAGTAGGTGTTTAGAAGGGACTCTGAACGCAAACTTGTATAACACAGCGTTACACTATGTTTATAGACCTCAGGGACGGTCCATCGTTTTATCTGAATTAATTGCTTTTCAGCCCTATCCTTTACGTTATTCACACATATTCTCTTGGGTTTGCTAATAAAATCGTCGTGTAGAATTTACGGGGATATATCACAGTAGAGTTACAATTTAGTGTTTACTAACGACACGCCTCTGCTTTGGTCATATTTTGATGTTTACGACATGATTATAGTTTAAATTCTTGCCTTTTCTCTACTATAGGTAATATGTAACCTCTCACGCGGGCTGTCTGAGTTTCATAATGAAACTCACGAGATCATTAATACATTCTCGTGCAGTTTGAGTGACCTCTTATGGGTTATATTATATATTATATTGTTTGTTATGTAAGTTAGTAAGTAAGTCATTTGATACATATTAATAGACAAAATGTGTTTTGTCTCGTTCGGGTACCAGTTTTCAGGATAAAAAGTAGCCTATGTCCGTTGCCGGCACCGAATCTAACTACATACTAATTTTCATTGAAATCGTTTAGTCGCTGAGTGGTAACAAACACACATACATACACACAAACTTTCGCATTTATAATATTAATAGGATTGAAGTAAGCTAGCCACAATATTAAATTAAATATGAAGATCTGTAATGATAGTGTTAAAGATTATAAATAAATAAATAAACGTACGATTTGTAATGTAAACTTCACGAAATAAATGTGTAACTAAATAACAAAACAGAATATCACTTATCATACCTAATTTCTCCTGCTAAAGGCTAACAATTAAATGGAACAAAACATTGACGCAAATCATTACTGACGTAAGGTCAAAGTGACATTTGTTTCCAGCCATTTTCGCAACTATTTTTTATTCGCGTAAACCCTCTGGGGTTTTATCATAATTAACTCCTTTAAAGCAGACTAATTAAGTAATTTATGTTGTTAGTTTAGGTTTTAAGCTGATTGGAGTGTTTTGCAAAGCTCGACTAAGCATGATGTGCATGTCTCATTTATTAATTTAGATCAAGTGATACGTATCAAGATCACCAAAATAGAATTCAAGCTAATTTAGCCAAGGCACAGTTGTGCGCGCGCGTCCGTCCATGTCCGTTTCTTTATCTTACGTCGTTAGAACACTCTCTTAGTACAGGACAGTCTTAGTATCCTATGAACTTCTACTGAGATCTCAAACCCAAGAATTACATAGAGTGCGTCATTAGAACTGACTTTTCCTCGTGGCCAAACTATTTTGCCAAACTGATTTGGCTACGAGGAATTCTATTTCTTTGTGGCCAAACTCGAGGGATAGTAGAGTCTATAGAAATTTGGGGTCCTGAACAGGGTGAGACACTGAGACACAAATGCTTAGGTACCTTACTTTAAAAAATCTTATCACACCTCGTTTGTTGACTGCAGTACGAAAATACCACAGATCACATTCTGTTGATATTACGTACATAGTGAACGTTCTGGCCGGTACCCTGTATTCCTTTAGTCACCTCTTACGATACCATGGGAGAGAGATTGCTTCTATATTCTAGACACTATTACGGTAGTAGATCCACGCCGATTTCAGCATGAATGGGCCGGATTAACCGGGTAAGTACTACCTTAACCTTAAAAGATCGACGTAAGAGTAGTAGTATCCGTACTACTGCGTTTCGTTCGGCATGTGAGAGCGTCGGAGGCCATTTTCCCCTTTTCCTCTTTCCCCACTCCCCCTAATTATCTTTACCTAGCCGCCATAATGGAGACCACCATACCAGCAGTTTAAGACGATGGCTTTTGGTATGGCCACCACTTTTGGATTCCACTGTCTGCTTATCATCAGGCGAGGTGGAGACACTTTATAAAAGAAAAAAAAAGAAATTTATTATCTTTACTGATTTGTTCTTCTGTATTGTTCTTGCTTACTAAAGAGATTGGCTGTCTGCAATATCAAAAACGGTAAGTAAATTATACGTACAGTAAGTTCAGGAGGCCTTCCACCACTTCTTATGCTGTATCTTTTGTACCATTAAAACAAGGATAGAGACTAAGTAAGGTTATAATATAATTGCTACAAAAGGTTGTGGTACAACCCTAGGTCGGACTTAAGACTAAAATAAGTACTGCTGAGAGACAGCGTTGACAGTTCTGTCTCATTCCCTTATTGCTGAATGAAGATCGTCGATTGTTATTACAAGTCTCCTCTCCAGTCTTAAGTTGTATGAACCTTGCTGTTACTAAGTTTACAATTTCCAATTCGTTACTCATTTTACTATTTACCCTAAGATTGCCTAACTAAAGTCTTAATATTTCTTGTCATACGTAGAAGGTATAACGGATTGGCAATTTTATATTTAACTATATTTACTATAGTCTATAAGTCTTGTTTTTCTTACGTTCTTTTCTTCACAATATATCACTATCCAAGGTGAACTAAAAACAGCGTCAAAGTCGTGAAATAATTAAAAATATATTCTCTTAAAATAAAACCTTTATTTCATTATTACAGCTAAAGAACTTATCCAGATTTAAAGTAGATTTATTCTTTTTATATCTTTATTTGCAAGCGACTAAAGTAGTTTCGTAATTTCTATACTTAAATTTTCTAGAAACAATTTGCGCTTAAAACAGTCAGCAGGTCAATTATGTGGTCAAAATGTGGTGGTACTGGAGTGGTCACCGCCCTATTACACCGTCACGATTGCAGAAATTAAAGTAAATTAGCGAAATATTTATAAATCACACAAATTTGTGTTGATAGCCCAAATCCTTAAAGACCAATATTGGGTAAAAGTATTGGGCATAGGAGTGAATTTTAAAAACAACTTAAATGTAATTTATTTATTTATAACAATACACAACTTTACTATCGTTACAGGTTCGTTCCTAATTTAATAGTGTATAAACTTATCTAAATCTACTTAAAATTTAAATCTTAAAAATACATTAATATAAAAAGACTGAACTATACCTAATTCTTATTACCTATCTATTTTTACACTAACTAAGTGATACAACACAGTAAGCGGCCCTTGTGTGAAGCAGCGCGCGCGTTAGTGCAATGTAAATATTGAACTGGAACATCCGTTTTTTAAAGGGGTTAATGTCTGTCGTAATACTATCTTTACCCGTAATACAAGAGTTGTCTTTTACATTGTTTGTATAAATTGAACTAGTAATAAAATATATTCTCGTTGCCAGCTGCCACCGCCGCCGCACATCGAGCTGGTGATGGCAATGCCCTACCTTCGCACCGCCTTCAAGAGACCTACCGTCAGAGTCAGACGTGAGTATACCTCCTTGATTTGCTTCTAGTAGAACGTCGCATTTTAGGTGTAAACGAGAATCAGGTGTTATAAATACTGCACTACATGTTGACTGCTTAGTTGTAAGTATATCTGAACGCATATAGCTTGCATTAATACAAACGTAATCAAATTTTAATTTAGAAAGAATAAGTTTAACATTTTTTTAAAGTTATTACACACTATTAATTAAGACGTGAACTTTAATTCTAAGCTTGTAAAAGTCGCTTTAAACTTGTTGAAATACGGGTTTCATGAAATAGTATAGATACCTAAGTTAGAGAATTTCAAGTAGAAACGTTATTAGGAAACTTCGAATTCGAAATTAAATGAAGTTCTACATACATGTACCTATACGAATTCGAAACACTATAAGCTTTTGAATTCGCGCGGAATATCGCTAATAACTTTATAACCATTTTTATTGGCTTTGCCATCCAAATTAAACATTATTTGATACTAGCTGCACTCCATGGCTTCGACCGCGCCTAACATGTGTTTTGTCTCCCTCGGAAACCAGACCGATTTTCGGGATAAAACGTATCCTATGTCCGGCTCCGGCACCGAATCTAGGTACCTATCTACACACCAAATTTTTATCGCAATCGGTTCAGCTAAAACGCTACAACTAAAGGTTCCTTCTTTGTAGTGAATGCAATAGTATATATATTCCTGTAGTGGTTCGAAATAAATGACTATTAGTATTATTATAATTACTTTATATATTTTAGGACATGTTTTAAAAATCGAAGCAAACAATAATTACAAGAGATCTTTGTTAATCAACTAGCGTCCTTCCCCATCTTCGGAGTGCTTTTACAACATTATTACTACTAATGATTGAAGTTCTCAACTACCTTCTGCTATAATATTATTATTGTTTGCATTTATTATACATATTAGACGTCTGCCCTTGCTTTAGTATCAATAGTTTTATTTTTGCTTGCGAAAATATCATAGCAAAAGTGACGTAACGCATCATTCTGATTTACAAAGGCGCTTAAAAAAATTAAATTTTGAAAATGACTGAAAATATCCTATTTGTAGCTTTCTTAGTATTTATTTAATAAAAATGAGTAGTACAAATGTCAAGGTGACAGATAAAGACAAACGAAATATAAACCTATTTTAGCTATAATCTTTTAAGATGTTTATGAATAAGGGGATTTGTAAATACCTACCTCATTAATTGGTTAAGGCAGTAGGTTATTGAATGCACTGGCCTTAGAAATATAATTATACTAACCCACTATTGTTCGACGAGGATTAAACTATCTTTAGTCTAAATTATCATCTTCACAAACATTACTTTTCAACCGTATTTTTGTCGTAAATAAGGGTTTGTTTCAAAACTCTGAGCTACGGGCACTTTAAACAGTGTAGGGTGTCATAAAGCTTACATTATATCCTAACTTAAACCTCATACAAACGAGATAGATTATGGGGATCAGGCTCAAAGTCCTCCAGTAAATACTAATCAACGGCATGTAGATAAACTGGACACTGACCCTGGTAATTTAATCTTATGATGCTTACATAGTTTTTCTAACTTAAGTGTTTCTTTCATATTCAGAATTTAATTATCTTTATAATATTTTTTGTAACAAACTCATGCATGTAATAAACTCATACTTTCCAGAATGTAAAAACTGTTTTAAAATGAAATTAGTAAATAAACAAAGAGGAAATACAGCGACTATATATTTAATGATAATGCTCATTTATGGACGTAAATAGATGCGATACAATCAAATTCATCTGAAGTAACTATATTATATAAACAATTCTGCTAAACTCAGGTAGATAGAGTAGTACTCATTGGGACGTAAAGCTGTTCATATAAAGATCAATCAACCTGGCTACATTACTCAATGCCCGTTTAAACGCATTAGCCTTCTTCACAAAAAGAAAATTGAATTTTAATTACCCGGAGATAAGACAGGAAATTGATTATCCATTCGCAGCGATCCACTTTATATCAGTGGCGTAATGAATTTCAACTGATACGATCTTTGATAAATAGTTTCGATAAATACCTTTTTAGGACGCTGTTGAATGATTTTGTAATTGGATGAGCTTTTGCCTTACCGCTGTAGAAAATTCGGATTTTATCCTTGAGTATGTTATTGATTTTTCTTTAAAAACTGCATAAAAGCGAGTGACGGATTTGGCCTGGAATTTAAGTAATTTTGGCATGGAATACTTCGATCAACGTCGATCGAAGTTGATCGACTAGTCTGGTAGCTTTATTTGATCGACGAACAATAATCGATCGATTGCCGGTAGACAGCGTTGACTAATTCATTCTACTATCAATCGATGCCGTCGATTGACGATCGATCGATTGGTCTGGTAGAAACTATCGATCACGTCGACTACTTCATACTGCCCTCGATCGATGGATTGGTGTATTAACATCCTTAATGACTTAAGTGTAACCGAAAATTGAATGACGTTTTAGGTTAAACTTTACAAGTTTTATACACAAATCTATTCATTATAATCACATTTTTACAGCTTATGTAGTTAACGAACACACAATGACTATAAACAGGATTGATTCTCAATGCAGAAAGAATGATAAAAAACACAACACTATAGGAAATGAATAAGTCTTCGCTCTCTCTCACTCATCGAACGAATAGAAAAAACCTTTACTTATAGCTCACGAGAATATTGAAAGTAAAAACATTGATTTGTTCTCATACAGGTTAGTTGAACCTTATTTAAACATTAGAAAAAAAAAGGTCCTAACTCAACCTCGTGCCACACAAAGCAGCGCCGATTGGCGCTGATATTCTGTTACATCTCATCTCGATGCTCACCAGTCTCATTCAGGCCAAAACTAATATACTAAACTACAGTGTCTTGTTTATACTAATACAAAAGAAAAAGACAAAACACAAAGTATTATAAGAGGTGATGGTAGGACCCCTGAAGCTTTAGTCTAATACATTTTATATCATTACTACTACGTGATCTTCAAAATCAAAAACATTAATCTATGCCTTAACTAGCCACAGATGGTACAAACGGTATACCCTCGCGGTCTCGTTTACATAATGCATAGAAAATGTGAACGTTAAGTTTTCAGCTCGTTGATCGGGTCTAACATCTTGTATACCGCAAATTGGGTCCCACCTAGTTTATATATAAAGAGCGTAAATTGAGAAGTAACAATAGGTTGTAATTATCCTTTAGCTATTGTTGAAAGGTAGGTTTATTTATATCCCAAACGAGACAATAGTAAAAAAATAATCTTATTGAAGTTTTTAGCTTACTTAAAGCATGTATGCAAAAAGGTTTTTAATGCATTGAATACTTAGAAATGTTTTGCTACTTAAGCAGTGCCTGACAGTGCTGGCTCTCCATTCTGCAAAAGGTCTAGTAGGTACTAGATTACTTTGAATTATTTGGCGTATGTAGTACCTAGATTTGTATATCCTTGATTAGTCTTTTCATAGCGTGTACGGAACAACACAGTGTAGTCACGTATTATTTAATTCGTCCTTGAAATAAGATAAGCACAATCATAATAATTATAAACTCCTCTAATAACTCGTGTGGGTGAGGTATCTTAATGTCTCAGGTACCTCAATAGTGAAAGATAATTTTGTATTATACATACTAATATTATAAATGCGAAAATAACTCTGTCTTTACGCCTAAACCTCTGAACTGATTTTGATGAAATTTGGTATAGGGATAGAATATATATTTTATCGCAAAAATAGCTTGAAGGGGTTGAAATAGGGGATGAAAGTTTGTATGAAAAATCGTCAATGTATAAACAGAGATATAACTGACATTCACGCGGGCGAAGCGGCGGGCAACAGCTAGTACCTATAGAAGAGTTATGATGTAGGTGGAACCACGTAGAGAAAGGACATATGTATTTATATAATACGAGTAGAAACATCCATTCTAATATAATAAATGTGAAAGTACTAAGTACTTCTGTACGTCACCCAAATAAATATACATTAATGACTTCACTAGTCGTCCCCGCGCGCGTGCATGTTCGTGTTCACACTGAAACCAAGAAGGATCGACTACAGTATAAATGTCAATTATATGACGTTCACCAGCCCTGAAACCTATTACTTATTATATAACCCCAATATATATTATTAATAAATAGAAGATAAAGAAAACCCAATGACACTTGATCATATCAATCGACAATTTCACCCACATAATGTAATACCTATAAGCCAGGATTAACAGCGAAGAACCCTTGCAAATCCAGACCCACGCTCACTGTGTTCCGGGAACACTATATCTTATGCTTAAGACCCTGCTATAACTATATTTTAAAGAGAAAAGATTTGATTTCTTGTATGTTTGTTTGTTTGCAAGAATTTAACTAAAAATCTATGTTATCGATTTGAAAAACTCTTTTACCTTTAGAAATCAATGAATTGAGCGGGTAACAGTGACTATATTTTATTATGTTTAACATTTTTTTTAGTTATTTTCAGTATTTCAATATTTTAAATTTAAATTATACAATACGACACTATTGCTATAATATTTTTATAGTAGATCCATGCTGATATCAGCATGAGTAGGCCGGATCGTCCGGGGAAGTACTAACCTCTCATAGAAAAGCGCTGGAGGCCCAATTTCCCCCCTTTCCTCTTTCCTGACCTCCCTTATTCCCTTCCCCTAATCCCATTCCCAGCCGCCATAGTGGAGGCCACCATCCAGCAGTTTAAGATGATGGCTTTTGGTATAGTGGCCGCCATTTCTGGATTCCACTGACTGCTTACCATCAGGCGGGGTGGAGTCACTTTGGTAGGCTATAATATAAAAAAAAAAGCGTAGGAGTTTGTTGTGAGATCGATTGATACTTTCGATACCAAAGCGAAGCGAGAACCTCTAGTATTTAATAAGCTAGCATATCACCAAACAACGTTAAATATGACTACAGGACAACTAGAAGAAAGTCTCTCGTGACTACCTAGTGGTTAAAGGCGAGTGTACGATTTACGACGTACCAATTCGAGCCATGAAGAAAAACCTGTCGAAATTTGTGCAAGCGAGCGAGAATTTAATAATTAATTTGATGACGTAGTGGAGACACGTGCTACTATGTACTGGTTGAGGAATCCATCGAATTTTCGTTTTACAAGAGACGAAATACCTATTTACATTTACATTTATAATATTATCGCTAAAATTTATCAAGTTCAAACAATCCTTGTAAGCACGTATTTTGTGATAAAGTAAACGATACTTTATATTTTAATTTAATTACACGTTACCGAACATTGAATATTAGCATTAATGATGTCAGTGTGTAAACAACCTAAGGCTTAAATTACCTCTTTTATATTCAACATAAATCATTATTAAGTCTTATCACATTAAAGGCCCTAAAGGTTATCAAAAATATATGTAGATTCGTCTTTGCGCGTGTCAGCGCTTAAGCCTAATCCCGGACATGATCCTTGCATAAATTTGTTATAAACGCTCGGCACAATCGGAGATTTAATCCATATTCATTTGTTGCTGTTAATATTCCACTTAATAACGTTGAAAAGGGTTGCCAGTTGCGAGTTGTGAGTTGTGTCAACTCACGAGTACTTCGTTACGGATTATTAGATTGAAGGTTTAATCCAATACCTACTAGTGGTTGAAATTCGACCATAATTCATTAGGGTTTGTTGTAAACTTTGAGCGTACTCGAGACTCGCCCCTGCTACGCACGTGGGTATAATAATCGTTGAAATTTTCTGCTTCAGGAAAAAAAATCTAAATGATAGCGAAATACGTATTCAAATTTGTTGCGTAGTTTAGAAGAAGTTGGTAGTGAAAGAGAGTATTTACAGATTTAACACATACATACATAACTTTACGACTGTCTCCCATTAATGGGGTAAGCAGAGACTATAGAACGCCATTTGCTGCGATCCATACATAGCTCTCTCTTGCCTCTTCAACATTCATTACTCGTAATCTTTTCACGCTCACACGTTGGATATGGGTGCTTGTATGCAACAGAGATAAACAAACAACATTTTAACCAAATTACCAAAAAGGCCACCAGTTTTGAAAAAAAATATAATTTTCCTCTAAACGGTAACAGTAGATACCTACGCGCGGAGAAACCTAGATATCAATAGACCTTGAGCGCTCGCTCATTATAAGTAAGACACACAAAACTACAGAATTAGCACGATATTCCATAGGTAATACTTACCGGGTTAATTCAGCCTATTCATGCTGAAACCAGGTCGAATCTACCGTAAATAACTATAAGTAATTTGTACGAAAAGTAAAGAAAACTTAGTTAAATATAACTTCATACCTTTTACACCTATATTTAGATGTAATTCCTTATTAAGTAGTTACGGCTAAAATATACCTAGTTAACTATAAATATAAAAGTAATTATAGGCATTAAGGAAATCTGTTCACGTAAGCTTTATTTCTGAATTTTATTTATTTAGTTCTCTTATGTAAGCCTCCTGTTTGTTTAGTTTTAAGAGACCTATTTTTGTAATGTAGTGTATACCTTTATGTTTTAGTTACTAGATATACTTACTTATAAGAATTTTACAGTGTAGTTAGTTACAGATTCATAAATATTTGTCTGGGTTTGCGTGTAATGTTTTCGTTAATTGTACCTATAGAGTTTCTGCTCTACTGCTGTTGTCTTTAAAAATAAATCAAAGATAATAATGAAAACAGGCTGTTAAATGCTTTAATTGCATCCTTGGCCTCCATTATATTCAGATATTTTATGAACGCGCTTTCTGAACGTAATAAGGAGAAAATTACAAGAGTAAGAATTAATATAGATTAATGTTTTTATTATAATTGTACAAAAGAATTTCAAATTCGCATGTAAGTAGGTAGGTAGATACTAATTTGTTTAATTACAAACAATTGTTTTTTATTTACATCTGTGTATTTGTATTATGAATCTTCTAAAAGATATTTTGTAAAATTAGCGAAAAAATACCTAGACAAACGAAAACAGCACTTTTGCTATAAACGAGTACATCTAGAGAAGGGAAGATTAGGTAATATTGATAATATACATTATACTAAGAATAAGTTTCCACTTCATAATTGAGTTCATAACCTTTTTATAAAAGAGAGATTAAGTCAGAATATAATTAGCAGTATGAAGTATATTATTATTGTCGGGTTTATTGGTTCAATTTTAATAGGTAAAGTACTTAAATAAAGGTGAAAATTATTAAGGTCTAATCTTGTACAAACGCAAATCAATTACACTGCCTTAAAATAATTAATACCTTCGTTATAAATTAATTTTAAGAGAGGTAAATGTAATCCTGTAAATCTTTAACGAAATGGCACTTCTGAGAAGAAATACCAGGGTGTGCTTTTAGAACTTGTACAGTTAGGACTTACCGCAAAATCTATAATGTACTATATTTTTAACTATATAAGTCCTTTTAAAAAGCCTGAAGTACAATAATTAATAGAGTAGACAACAAGCTCTGTATCACCGTAATAACTTACTAGCTATAATCTGAGACTTGAGAGAGATGTTAGTGTATATTTCTCAAAGGAATAAACTAATAATGATAAAGCGCGTACCCATCCATATTATCCATACAAAAGTTAATTAAGACAAATATTTACACTTTTCCGAACACGTAATACATCAATCCATCATGGCCGCCACATGGGCTGTCATTGTTTCCGCCAAAACTACAGCCGACATCCCACTTCATTAATTAAGACAAGTGCTACTTGATTTATGCTATAATAATGGCAATGTGGCCTCCGTTACAAGTAAATATACTCAATTATACCTACTACCTATACTAGCAAGATAATATAGTAGATACTAGATACGCCTGATGAAAATTGATTAGCAATAACACAGAAATTCGACGTCAGGCGGTTTTGTTTGTGATCTTTTTGCTGAAGATGTTTTATGAGCTACTACTAGCTATCTCTTCACTAGCAAACTATTGTTAGAGATTACTGTGAATAAAATATCTAAATGTCGTAAACTGCTGCTACTCAACTGAAACAGTGCCTTCGCCGCCGTACGAAAGACGATAGATAGTGTTGTGCTCTTGCTAGAAATCATGGTCAGCAGCACTCCGACGGAAAGTGCTGCAGTAATAGAAATTATTTTCTTCATCCTCCTTTTCTCACTTTTTCTTCAAATTTATTATGGTTACTTGCAAGTTCTATAGACCACACCCCTATCTGTTCCAGCAGCAACCTCCTCGGAGATGTACAATCGCAATGCGCGCAGTGCAGTAGGGGCTCTAGACGGCCGCGGTCTGGTGGCGGTCATCAAGCGCCAGGTACCGCTCGCAGGACAGCTGGACCATCAACTCGCTTGGGGACAAGGCTGGGGGTGGGTCACACTGCCTAATGGAGTTTGGAGTGGACGTGAGTACAATTTATAATTTCTTGTAAATTCTTCTCTTCTATTTAGGAACTTGATGACGCAACTGGTGACTAAAGGTCTTGCACTAGACTCTTCAATACTTTATACATTTAAGATTTTGTATGTGAGCATGAAAATGCGGCGACTTAAAACTGTCATAGAGGAGACAAATGAGTCTACGTACGCAAGTTTGCTGTGATAACAACAGAAATGGGTACCACCATCCCAACTCAACGGACTGCACCCCGTCAGGCAAATTTGAGTCACTGTTGGTTAATAATGTAAAATAAATATATAAAAACAAAATACAGCAATTAACTATTGCGTTGTATTGTATATAACATTATATTGAGATAAAGAAGGAAATCTTGAAAACACACACATCATTTTATCACTACGCTAATGGGAATTTTAATATATCAATAAAATAAACGAACTCAATTTTATTTTCTAGGTCTCACCTGGTCTCAAGAAGGCGAAGACTTCGCTCTTCACGCAATGCCGATCATGCACCACACGAATGTCTCCCAAGCGTGCTCCATGCTCGATGGAGTGACGGCATACGAGGCTTCTGCCTACGAACAGGCACTAGCTGAGTACGATGACTCTGGCACTACGTCCGATGACTGGGACTTCGGAGTGGACTGTGGCGATTTCATGATGTAAACCTCTTTGGATCTCACGTGGGGCAAATTTAACTTTAGAACAGTGGAGAAATATGAAAAAACGGATTTTGCGTTCGCCTTATCGCCTCACGTGATATATATAATATTTTTCACAGACCATTTGTATACCAACACAATGTCACAATATCTTGTGCTGGATCGTAAGATACAACAACGTGTAGAGGTCTGTAAGAATAGGACTTTAAAGCAAACGTTTGTTTCTGGAAGTTTCTGGAGTTAATACAAAGCAAGCTTTTATTAATATGAGGCTTACTTCTAGTCTAACATACAAAACATTGTAAAAGAGAGCTACATTTTATTGAAATGATTAATGAATAGCGAAATTTCTAAACAAAGACTTGCAATTTTTAAAACGTTTGCATCAGGGTCCTATATTTGTCTTTACTCAAGACTATTGTGTAAGAATGAATGTCATTTAAAAAAAAATGGACAGTATTCTCATTGCCAAACTACTACATAATAATTGTGCGGGTCACAAATAATGCGTGCCAATTATGAAGAAGTTCATATAAACTAAGAGTGTAATGTGCCATCTTATGAATTTTGAATCGCGAAAAAATTCAAACAATTTCTGTCACTTCTGGGTGTATTAAATCTATCTGATCTGATGTTATAGAGAACTTGAAATAAATGTGAATGCCCAATCAATAGCACTGAAAAAGCATTTTAATAGTGTCCGGTTTGTTTACCAAGTGTTAGACACAGAGTAGACTATAAGACTGTCTGGCACTTAAGTGACTGTAATTTGAAAGCAATGTTTAAACTTTGCGTTCAAATTACCACTACAACCAAAAACATACGTTGTTGATTGGTCTAGATTCGGATCTCAGTGGTAGACACTGGGGGCTCAAGATTCGAATCTAGCAAGGGGATAGTGTGAGTTAGTTGTCATAGCAGAATACAACAGATTTTGAGGGACTAAAAGTTGGAAGTAAGAATGGGCATTCGTAATTACAACAATACATTAAATAGTCTTATGCATGCTTATGTCGTAATAGAAAAGATGTACGTGTTTAGCTATCAATTACTATAGTTTAACTCTTGAAGTTCGGCCTATTGATACAGCCTAGAATGTTCGATGTAGAATTAGCACAAAACTCCACCTCTCCCAGCTAAATTTATTTAAGTACAATATTATTTTTTAAACGTTTGATACTGTTTAATATTTGATATAATGTACCAAATGTTGTTTGTTTTTGAATCCATTTCTATTTTCGTATACATTACCTACGCATTTTGAGGTTATATTAAAGCTGTTAACAGAAAATTTCGAGAAAATCTTTTTGAAATTGTACCTAAAATAACGAAAAAAGTTTTCTAATGTTTTACGTGACGAAACGCAAACCAGGGTATAATTCTGCTTTTGTTCGCAAACTTTTCATACTTATTCACAGTTCACTCTGGATAACAAGTCGCACAAAGTAAAAGTTACTTTAGAAAATTATTGTTTTAGGATAAGTTGAGTCCGAAGCATTGTAACCTCTGCTGTACACGAAATTGAATAGAGATACATAATTAATTAAGTGCAAAACGTGTGCTTTGTCAGTATAATAATGGTTAGAGATGCGCAAACCGGATTTGCGCAATTAACCACGTGTGCTTGAAAGCTTAACCTGCGCAAACCAAAACCGCCGTGTGTGGCGTGATTTTCTCTTTTCAGTTTTGCGTTTTGTGGCGGTTCACTAGTGCTTTAGGGCTTTACTGTCTTATCCACCTTTGTGACACCAATGACGGTTGGAGATATATTTACTCACTAATTCGTGGATCGTTAGAATAAGTTGATGTTAGTAATAGTAAATGTGGTCGGTAGAAACAGTACCTAATTGGACGAGATGTAATTTGTACCAATTTATTTATATGTGACCGTGGTGCGCGATTAAAGTTCAGGGGTAAGATTGGTTGCAGGAGTGTTTTGGCAAATCTTATAGCAAGCATATGGTAATGAAAATATTAAAGTATTGTTGAAAAATGGTCATATATGAGGGTCTTTACGATAGTTAAAATATTATTAAAACAATATCGGAACAATAGCATCCGCTCAAAGTACGTGGAACAACAGCAAATCGGTAGGTACGACAGCGGCAATAAACTACCTACTACTAACGGTAGTGGAATTTCAAATTCTTACTGCTGGCTTTGGAATTTGGATCTGATTTTAAGAACGAAACTTCATACAAGATTTATAACTTAAGGACCTTCTAATAGGCCAAACTTAACTCCTGAATGCAAATTTAAGACAGATGGTTTTGAAGGACTTGCCTTGATCTCTACAGCGCGCAACCACAAATAAAAAAGGTCTTTTAAAACACTTAGAAAAACTATATTTATAAAATTTTGGCATATTTACGGTATAGTTAGGTGTGCGGTAAATTAGTACAATTATTTAAATGAATACCTAGTCGCTAAAATCTTCCGACCTACCCAAAGACTGCCTAACGTTATTTACTTAATACCTGTGTTGTGTGTAACCCTAGGCATGATAACGCGAAAAAGTCCCTCGCCCCGCGAAAGCTGCATTGCAAGATCATGATTTTATTGCTGGCAACTTGAGTGTTTTCAAACCTACATATTAATGTGTATGTGGTCGTGCTTATTATTCCGGCAAATTTAAAGTTCCATGCATCGTTAGTATCTCTTTTTGACATCTAACAGAGCCTGTGCATAAAAGATTTTTGATATTACGAAATTGAGTTCCTGCCGGGACTGCAGAAAGCGATTAAAAGTATTAAGTAATATCAATTTTTTTATGTATTATAAAAAAATACTGACCTGTTCAGTGGAATCGTTCTCAGCTCTAAACAAACCAATGATCATGTGTAATTCCTAAATTTATGATCTTGCAATGTAGCCATAGATGTCGTAGCAAATTATTGTATTATACGAATGTATTAGAATAAATTAGACGTGAATAAGAATAAAAATAATCACCACGATTGTTTTATCATTTAGCTGTATTGGCAACAAAATTTTGTCATTGTCGTGTTAGATTGTTTTCGCCACCAAAAAATGTAGTACCAAGAAGTGTCTAAACAATTAATTACTTAATTTAAAACTATTTTGTATCACGCACAGATTATTTCAATAATTTAACACGTAATAATTAAGTTTAATTAAATAATAACTTTTTTAAAAATTAATTAACTAAAATAGATACTAAATTTAATTTAATTAATAAATTTAATAATATCACTTTGCACTTATTTTGAAATGTTAGATTAATTTTACAAATTTTGTGATTAAGTAAACAATACTTTTTGTGTCATTCAATTTAATTATTTGTAAAATTAATTATATTAGGCAGCAATAAATGTCACAGATAATGTGTAGATAATAATTACGAGATATTTTTGTATGAAGCGCTTGCATGTTTGATTTCTACGTGACAAATTATCTCAATGTGTTCTTTGTCGGATTGTGTAGACGTATCATTCGTTTTTGAATGCTTGATCTGAAAAAATGTTTAATATTGTCTGCAGAAATAAGGATTTTCAAAACTAAAGATGGAATCATCGGTATCTTCAAATAAAATTGAAGAAAGCGTACGTATTACATCAATTAATTGCCTTGGCCTATGGTATATGAGTACATGTTCATGCTACTAAGATACCTCACGCGAGAGAAAGAGAGTGCCTATCCAAGAAGTTCCGAAGTTTCAAAAATATATAGGTAAGCTGAAGAATATAAGCTGTCACTGATTTTACACCAATCGAAATATATTGATGACCCAATTGAAGCTGTGGTGAATATCAAATATTGCGTGATAAAGCGTGCCAATTGCGTTTGATTGAAGTTACTGATAGGATATAATTAATTTCTGCAGACAATTGATCAATATTGTTTCAATCATCACTGGTATCAATTCTAAAGTAAACTCCAACCATATTATCTTTCTGGCTGACAGCAGTCCAAAAAGCGATGATAATACCCGATGACGACAAAAATGACGTAACTAGGTTAGCAAGAAAAAGAAGTTAACAGACAACATATTATTATTGGTCAAGAATTATGGAATCATTTAAATTCAAGTTAAAGGTGAATCGATAGACAGAGAAAACTATCACATTACTTACATCAAATAGAATCTACTTCGCACAATAGGAGAACAAAAAAAATAGCTTTATGATACTTTTTAGTATATTTGTATTGAACAAGTTTACAATTATGAAATTGTCTTTGGATCTAATACCGACCGCCGTGGCACGTGGAATATGGAAACCATAACTTATAGAATTACTACCAGTGATGTACCACAAAGCTGCAGTAGAAGCGATATATCGCTAAACTGTTCCAAGTATGAATATTTACAAGGATAGTGCGTAGCTAGCTCGACGTCGTGTGTTGTCAGAATTGTATGAATAGTGACGTTCAATCACAGATTTATGAATGTTTGTATGTAACTTTTGTAAAATAAACAGCGAAAGGTAATTGTGTTTTATTTTATTTTTACCTGCGTTCTAAAAATCACCTTACTGGGGGAGACTGATAATGACGGTAGATGAAATATAAATTTCCATCGAGCTTCTTGTAAAAAGTTTCATACAAGTTATTATGTAATAAAAATGAATGCACGTTTGCTCTTAAGTATTTAATATAGCACCACAATCAAATAACTGAAGTGGTTTCGAGCTTGAATATTCACTTTACTAATATTTCTTTGAGTCGTCACATTATCACACAGAAGCAATGACTATTGAGCTAGAAAGGTTCTGGAGTATTTATTGTCCACGAAGTCCACAAGTTGGTAGCCTTATGCCAACCTCCTACAATGAATATCCTGGTAAAGGTGGTAAGCAACTGAAGAATCAACTTCAGCAGTGGACATAATTTCGACTGAAATAATGATAATGAACCTATTTCTTCCGCTTAATACTGTTAGGCAATAAGTTTATTTGTAGCACACGTCAGCAATATTTTATTATAATTTAAATGTTCAGTTCTTGTCCTCTTATTAAATACTAGTTGTATCCGGCAAGGGTTGTATAATGCCACGTAATTTAAAACAGAAACCTTTTTGTGCTGAGAACCGTCTCGGGTGTCCTCAGAATACCCTCACAAAGTTTCATTACAATCCGATCATAAGTTTTGGCACACATCGAGGACAAAAACACAAACATTGATTTTTATTGTGAAGATAACGAATAAAATTTTAGTATAATAATCTATACTACCTATTACATATTTAAAGCGGAAGAGTTTTTTGTTTGTTTGAACGCGATAATCTCTGTTTCTATCAGTAGGATTTTAAAAATTCTTTGTGTGTATGATAGCCAAGTTCTCGAGGAAGGTTATAGACTATGTAAAACACGTTACTGGCAACGGGAGCAGAACAGGAAGCAAAGACGCAGGTGAAATTGTGCTGCGAAAAGCTAGTCTTTTATAAACAACAAAAAGGAAAGAACCTAAAATTAACCCTTGGGGTTAATTTTAATGCCTATTACTCTAGACCGCACTAACTAAAAAAAAAAAAATTAATACCGCCCGAAAAAAAATGTAATTCCGTCTTACTTATGTTTAGCTTATAATTTACATACAAGTCACTTATCGTAACTTTAAATCGACATCAGGCATGTTTAAATTTCATGTCCAGTTCCGTTACATAAACTGATTGGGTTTTATAAGTTTAAGTAAGAAGTTGACATTTTGTGACTCTTTACAATTACGGACTACAACCTTTTAATGCTCGATGTGCGCTATACTTTCACTGAATTTTTTTTGTCTGTTGATTTGCGAATATTTTAAATTTTTTAACAACCTCATATTTTACGACTCGTTTAAGCTCTACCAACAGGTTCTAAAAAACATTTTCCTTTGCTTCAAATGTAAGCAATCGTCGCCCAATGGTAGTCAAAACAAACTTTTTTTAAATTCAATGTTGATGTCATACAAATATGTTCTCTATGCCGTTATAAAAACGATTGATAACATTGTTATAGCCGCAAATGTATAGTTGTCGGTTTACAGGGCGTGTAGGTGCAGCCAGTCGATTACTCAGCGTGTAGTCATGCAGGCTGTTCTCTCCCCGCCATCTCTTGCTAATTCGCTTCGGTCCTTCATAACAGCTGAGTCGCTTGGCGACCGCTGACTTGTTTCATCGATATCAAGTAATTGGAATTGAGAACGCACTGATTAATCAATATAATTTCGTAAAATAAACATTTGTCTTTGAATTAACATTCCAATTTCAAATAGCGCGGGATCGTCAATATTTTGACAGGGTTGTTGTTATTTTTGTGTCAAATTTTGTGAATGGTGTTTCTACAAAAATCCGGTGTAGTTTTAATATTTTTATACCGATATACTCGTATTTAAAATAACAAGACCAACTCAACAGTTGTACCTAGTTTGTATAAATTTTAGTTTCCTCATAGTTTTGTGTGACTCTTTTGAAAATGGAGAAGACTGGAGGATCAAGATTATTGCAAATGCAAGTAAGTGCATTTTTACCATAAAATCTAAGTAATAAGTATTAAGTTTAGGTAACTAACTTCTTCTTGATTACGATTTAAATAAGTATCGTAAATAAATAAAACAGGTCCACGAATTATTGTTATGAAGTGTTAAAAAAATAATTAAGATATGTAGGTAGGTACTTACCTTTTCATAATGTAATATTGTAAATAATACAATGTATTACTTTTACTTAACTTGAAGCAAACATCATAATATCTGTGTAGTACTTTAGATACCTACAATTTGTTTTTCATTTACAAACATGCATTAAAAAGTTAGGTGTCTATTTATTCTAAATTAATTAATATTTTTGTAACTTATTTCGAAAGCCATAATATTATTTAAATCATTCACTGCAAAATAAGAAGTAGGTAATTAAGTACTGGAAACAAAGTTAATAAAATAGAGTAATCAAAACTATTAAAAATACTTTAGCGTTTTTATTGCGAAATTTAAAAAAAAATAACAAAGTTAAACAGACCTATCAGCGAGTCGCGAGTTCTGTGAATCAACAAGCAACGTTTTTTTTAAATCGTCATCGCGTCACACCAAAACCATTGCTCAAGACTTAGGCAGTAAGCTAACGATATTTTTTTAAGCGAGGCAAAGGAAATTCATTATGCCACGAGATGGATTTATGTATGGTAAATAAGTAGTTGAGTCATTCTTAAAAGGTTTAGGTTTTTAGACGTATTGATAAATTTATATTAGGTAATCATATCATGCGACCTTGAGATAGAACTAACTTCTAAACAATGATTTATTGCTTCTGCAGTATTGATACCATAATTCAATTCAAATCAAGTTTGTTTTATAGTATGAACGATGTTGTCTCCTGCTCTTACTTAAATATGTAAATGAAGTAAGCGAAAAATATATTAACTCTTATATTCGCAAAGTAAAGTTGTCCAAGACTAGCAGCTATCACTTCGAAAACGCGTAGTTATATTTATTTTTATTAAACAGTGAGAAAAATAAAAAAAGACAAACGCAAGCAACTGCTGTGCACGAGGTTATGGGTTCGATCCCCACACGGGATAAAACATTGTGTGATCCATAATATTTGTTCCGAGTCTGAGTGTCCGTTAATTATATGTTTGTAAAGTCCCCCGCGACACAAGGATTGTGCCCAAGTGCGAGAGTTATCTTTACAAAAAAAAGAATGAAACAGGAAATGAAAAGGAGATTTAAATGCCATACTAAAATGTGGTTTTGATAATGTTTTAGATATAAAGAATCAATACTGCATCTGCATAATAAGTATACGTACAAAGATGGTAATTTTATACTTTATAAATAACGCTGATTGAAATTCAAATGAAAGCTTACTTACTGTTATCGACATCTGTGGTACAGCCGTTTGAGTTCGGTGAACGCTGCCCGGGATGCGAACCTTGACCTCGACAGTGACGATTATTATTACACTCAGTCAACGGAACAGCACATAAATGTGGTTTTATACTCAACTAGCTATGCTAGCGGCTTCGCTCGCGCGATTATATGTATCCCATTTATATTATAAACACACACAATCCTAATATTATAAATGCGAAAGTTTGTGTGTATGTGTGTGTGTGTGTTTATTATCACTCAGATGAAAATTAGTATGTAAATAGATTCGGTACCGAAGACGGATATAGGCTACTTTTTATCCTGAAAATCGGTCGGGTTCCCAAGGGAGACAAAACACATTTTACCGCCGGCGAAACCTTAGAGCGCAGCTAGTATCTTTATAAGTTAAAGCCTATATTTTATTCTGATATATAAACTACTAGCTGCACCCTGCGGCTTCGCCTGCCTGGAAGTTGGTATAACTCGGGAATCAAAGCGATTTTCGGAATAAAATAAAAATAAAGTAAATTGGTATGTACTTAGAATTTATCTTAGTACATGCCAATTTTCATCGAAATTGATTCAGATGTTTAGGCGCTGAGTGGTAACAAACACACACACACACACACACACACAAACTTTTGCATTTGATATTATTATAAAGTTATTGTATAATGTTAAGTTTCACTAAAATCCATTCAATACTTTTCCGCGAAAGAGTAACAAATAACAATCATCCATACATCCATCCATCCATCCATACAAACTTTTGCGTTTTTAATGGGATGTACCTACGTTCTCATTCCTATGGTGCCAGATGACGTCATTTGGCATGCCATTAAGGAAATTATCATGCTTGTTTTGTAAACGATATTAATAATACTGATGACTTATGGTTAACTTTTATTTTTTACTGAATATCCTGGGAAATATGTATCAAGATGTGATGTGATCTTGCTGAATAAATAAGGAAATATACATCTTTGAGAAGATATTTTAACTAAATATAAAAAAGAAAGGCCAAGAGAAACAAAAAGAGCAAACAGACACTCATCATTATTAATACACAAAAAAGTTAAAATAATAATAAATTAATAATAAATAATCTGTTTATTTCATATTCAATTACAATTCATTTACTATTCTTAACTTAATCTAAAACTAAATAGAATATACAGTTGTATTAAATTTGTTATTTGTATTATATTATTAATGGTTTTTACATAATTTATTAATTATTTATTCAAGCAATGTCTTTTTAACGTATTGCGTATTAATTTGTCTAATATTTATACTATAAAGTTTATCGACTACATGTTTAGAAAAAAAGGTAGGTTATGATTACAAGATAAAACTTTAAAATGAGGCTTAAATTCCTTTCTATAATGTACTTACATTAATTCTCACTAATTTTCAAAATTGTAAATATGTGGTTTTTAAAGTGTGTATGCGTTTCTTGCCAGTTCTACTCAAAACTTTACCTAACTAAGCAAATTCGCTGACTTAGCGAATTAAAATAATAATAATAACACCAGCCTGTGTATTGTCCTACTGCTGGACAAAGGCCTCTTCTCATATACAGAAGGCACGACGATGCTAACTAACGTTCTTATGTATCATTTATAATGATAAAAACGAAGTGAGTACAAAATGCAGGCTGATTGTATTTTTTGAGATAACATTTACTGACTATGGCCCTACAGATTCCAGACTTATTGACTATCATTGTCTTCGAAGTAATCTTTTAAGTTTTTATAGAGACACCTAGAAGTGGGATGTTTAATAGAGCTTAATAAAATAAAACTGCGCTCGGGACATGCGCATATATTTTTAGGACATATTTTTAGGAATTCGTGTGTTCCTAAAAATAATATTATACAATAACCGTTATCTAACTTCAAATATGAGGTCATAATATAATGTATGTCGCGTTATCAGTAGTCTACTTGAATTTGAATCGATCTGTTGTAATGAAACTACCACATAGTAATATGATAAATAGTAATAAAGTTGGTATTTAGTTCGTGAGACGATCATTGAAACATGGCAATATTGGTGTTACATAGATTGTGCTGTACGGTGCAGTAAAGGTATGCAAAAATCATAGGGGTTAGTTTACAAATCCTACTAAAATAAACGCGAAATGTGTAAATGTTTCTTACTCTTTCACGCAAAAAGTACTGAATAGATTTTAATGAAACTTTACAATATTATAGCTCATACATTAGACGAACACATACGCTTAGGCTATTTCCAAAAATATTCGCCATTCATACAAACTATATCTAATGATATTTATCTCACTCTACACTACAAAGTTAATTCGCAAGCCCATGTCTAACCTGTTGCACTGCATTCCCAACGCGGTACTTCTCACGTTCCCTATCGAAGTCGGTGGCTAACCACAGTTGTTATTAACCACATTGTGAAGCTACATTATATATAAGCTCACTGGGAATGATACAAATCTTACAGCCATTTTGTAACGATCTAGTTAGGATCATTTGCGGTATAAACTTTTTGTTGTGTGTAATAGATTTATACGAAGATATTGCTACATTGTGTATTACATTATTGATAACAAATTATATTATGGTATTTTTATCTCTCGTAAAACTTAATTTTTTCGAAATTTCTTCTCGATGAATCTTACTTCTTTAATTGCTAACGAAACATCTTGATTATTTTTTGACGACTTACTAAAATAACATATTTCCTTGATTGAAGAATAAATGCAGAAGACATCCAAAGTTCGTTAAATGAACTTCGATTAACAGAAACCTCTAATATCTCTATCTGTCATAACTTTGGCTACATAAGCGACCACATCACATTCTGCCATTAATGAATCCCTAAAGGTTTATCCAAGGGCACCTATTAGATGCTGGTGAATGTACTGGTAGTTGACTTTTATTGACTTTGATCCCCGCAAATTGTTAATATGGCGTGAATTTCAAAATGAATGAAACCTTCGATCCACTTGTTTCTGCTGTCATTATTAGCAAAAATGACAGTCAAGCCTAGAACCTACTAATCAGCACTCGATGGTCTGTGAATATACTCGTACAATTAATCGACACCTAGACTTGGTTCACATAAAGGTTGTTATTTTCTAAGCACGGCAGTTAAAGGCTGCTTTAAAGCCGCCAGAAAGTTGTACAATTTTTTTATGCATTACGTCTACAATTTGATACCAGGTATTCACCCCTATTATATAACTGTCCTAGTTCCCCCACATGGGTGTCGAGACTACCATTATAGTTCAAACATTGCCGACCGGCTGCCCTACATTACTAGTATCGATAAAAGTTACGACTGAACAATTTAATGGATTAGTTTGGTAATTTATAGTATAGCTAATGTTTGTTACGAATCAATCTGAATAATGTTTTGGAGAATTAGTTAATATTTTTGCGCAAAAGTGTAGGTAAGTTGAGTTATTGCCGTAAGGCTTTTTATGTAATGAAATTTTACGTCATTTCATAATATATTTTTTCTATGCTCTTTATTTAGTTTTTATGCTTATTTATAGTGTTTTGAAAGACTTTCATACAGTAAATTCTGTTTTATTTCTTTCTCAAATCTATACTATTATATAAAGCGGAACAGTTTGTTTGTTTTTGAACGCGCTAGTCTCTGAAACAATTAGTCGGATTTGAATAATTTTTTTTGCGCATTACAACCCAGTTCTTGATACAGGTTATAACTCTATGTAATATCACACTACTCGATGACAGGATCAGAGTACTCGTTACTCACTTTTGCCCTAAAATGTATATTTGACATCTGTAATTATTGAATAGACCTCCTAATATTTAACCTTATATTTCTCGAAACTAATTTTTTTGCGAATTTTTTTCTCGAATAAATCTTACTTCTTTAATACCTATCGAAACAAGTTCGTCTGAATTATTTTTTGACGACTTACTACAATAATACATTTCCTTGATTTTTGTTAAATGTTCAATAATAAATGCAGAAGACATACAAAGTTCGTTAAATAAACTCCGATTAACAGATCTCCATCTTCCATAACTTTAGCTACATAAACGACCACATTACATTTTGGCATAAATGAATTCCGTAAAGATTTATTCAAGGGCACTTAGATGCTGGTATCTAACGTATAGGTAATTGACGTTTATTCTGATATAACATGATCCCCGCAAATTGTTAAAATGGGGTGAATTTCAAAATGAATGAAACCGTTTTGATGACGTCACGTAGATATAAAGATTAATATGAACTGCACAAAGCTTACTATGATTCTATGCCTAAAATTCTCGTGCCCATTGCTTAAATTTCCAGACATTTAAACACGACGTGTCATTAATCATTGCAGTATATTGATATAACCCAAATATAGCAATATTGGTTAGCGATAAGCCGTTTACTAAGTTTTTATGCAACACTCTCGTTTACTTCTACTAAATATCATAAAATTCTTACGAAACTAAGATAACGACACGATAGAAGCTGAACTAAAAAAGTAAAAAAAGTCGTTGTTGTCTCCTAATATTCGCTTGCCGGAATAAATAGATACCTAGTTCCCTAGAAAATAGATCGAAAGGTTTTCAAGTATAATAAATTTTATTGTAAGAGAAAGCCGAAAACTGCAACAATTTTAACCATGTACGAAGTATGAAAGTAGAATACTGGCGAAGCAGTGTCGCTTGTAACACTATAAAGTGTAAGCTCGACACCATACATGACCTATTTTACTTGTTTTATCGTACTTTTAATATTAACAAGGCGATAGCGGTAAAATAACCTGTTACTGTTAGCTTGTAAATTTAAGTGTAAGTGCATAAGCATAATTTAATGTTAACTCGTACTGCAGTTGGCTGGTATCCAGCTGAGTATCATATCTTTTTGCGATCTACTTACTTGTATAAATTTAACGAAAAAATAAACTAAGTGCCATGCTATCAGTTTGCCAATATTGCTGCCCACCATTCGTGGACCCCACTGACTGCTTACCACAAGACTGAGTGAAGATGTATAAAAGTCACTTATCTATACATATAATAAAAATGTAACCGATCGCTGTCTGTACATGGAAGATATATAAGAAAATATACTATTAGGACCTATATCAACGCAAATAGAACCCAAAACAATGATTGTTACAATTTTTGTCTGTTTGTCTGTTTGTCTGTGCGTTTGTTCACGCTAATCTCAGAAACGACTTATCCGATTTAAATATGGTTTTCAGTAATATATTGTGGTAAGCTTCACTTAACATTTCGTGTTTGTTTCATGTCAATCGGTTCATAAATAAAAAAGTTATGCCAATTTAAAGAATCACATCGAACATTTGTTAATTTACTACCAAATCTTATAGAAGCAGAGATTTTAACAGGTTGCGGAATAGCTGATAGTATTTTTATTCCTCGGATTCCTGTAATTCTAAACAATCTTAGTTTCCAGTGATCCTATCTTTTGCGATGACTAATTAATAAAGCCCAAGGTAAGACACTAAAAGTTGTGGGTGTGGATCTAAGTATGAGCTGTTTTTCGCACGGTCAGCTTTATGTGGCTCTATCACGTGTTAGCATTCCTATCAGCCTGTATGCTTTGATCCCTGATGGCTATACGTCTAATCCATACATCCATACATATTATAAAAGGCTTTGTCCTGACTGACTGACTGACTGACTGATAGACAACGTACAGCCTAAACCGCTGGTCGTAGCGACTTGAAATTTGGAGGGTGTGTTTGGCTTAATGTCTAGAAGTGTACTAAGAAAGGGTTTTTAAAAATTCAACCCTTAAGTGTATGAAAAGGGATGAAAACGATTGTATGAAACGTCTTCATTTTTTAACTTACAGCTTTGAAATTTTGTTTTGGTATACTTTTATTTAAATAAAAAATATCCTCATATATTTTTTTTAACTGGGGTGGATTTATAGGGGTGAAATAAGAGATGAAATATTGTATGGAAAGATCTTTGCTTTTGAAGTTGGCGACTTGAAATTTAGATGGAGGGGGAAGGGAGGGGGAGGAAGAGGAAAAGAAGGGAGAAGTGAGAGGAAAGTGCGGGGGTAGTGAGGGGGAAGTCAGGGGAAATGGAGGGGAAAATTCAGTGGGAAATCGACTGCCTCTGTATTTCGGTGGTACTGTGTATGAACTGCCACGCAGAGGTCGCGGGTTCGATTCCCGCTCAGTGCAAATATTTGTAGCATGAACATGTCTATTTGCATTGGTCTGGGTGTTTCTATGTATAATATGTATGTATTTACAAAAATAAAAGTATTTAAGTATGTTTATCGGTATTCTAGAACCCATAATACAAGCATATAATAGGCTTACGTTGGGTCTAGATGGCGTTGTGTAAAAAAAAAAAAAGAAAAGGAACTCAGGGGGATATGAGGAGGCAGTAAAGAACAAATGAGGGGCAAGTGAAGGGCAAGTGAGAGGTAAGTGAATGAGAAGTGAGGGGGACGTAAAGGAAAGTGAACGAAATAGGAGGGAGGCGGCAGGGGAAGGGAGAGGAAGGAGAAAAAGTGGGAAAGGAAATGAGGGAAAGGGGAAAGTTATTGTAATGAAAATTTGCCTTTGTGTATTGTATATTGTTTTACGGGGGATATCTTTAGGTAGGTGAAAGAGGGTTTGTACGAATGGTGATGATGATGAGATTAGAAATAGTATGCAAAAATGTCTATTGGAAAAAACGATATTCATGCGAGCGAAGCCGCGGACAAAAGCTATACATATATAAAAACGAAAGGTCACTCACTCACTCACTCATCACGAAATCTCAGAAACTACAAGTGCTAGGAGCTTCAAATTTTGGAAATAGGTGCTCTGTAAGACGGGATTTTGCGAAATTCATTTCCCTGGAGTATAAAGGGGAACAAAATTAGTATGAAGCTTCTATAGTTTTAAACGGGAGTTTTGATAATACGATTTCCAAACTGGGAATTATTCTTATTAAGTGGGAAAATAGGAGTGGCAAGTTTCGTTAAATATCGCAAAATTTCGTCTACTTTAGGGGTACCGGGTGAATAGATTTAAATCGTATTCGCCTTAGAGACGGATTATACTGATATTTATTACTAATACAATGTACGATTGCCGTAAGATTAGGTAAGAAATATTCTCATACAGGCACACATGACATCTGAATTTTCACGCGAACGAAGTCGCGGACAACAGCTAGTTTTAAATAAATTGCTTGTTGGTGTTGACAGTTGTTACTGTATGTTAACAGTATTTTATTTAAAAGCTGTAATTATATATGTATAAAACTAGTACAAATAAAACAAATTGTATTAAAGGCCTTACAGAAAATAAAATTATGACATACAAAATTTATCAACAGCAGCAGTTTCATCACATAACTTGCTCTTAAAAGCTCTTACACTCCACCAAACCAAGGCGTCCTATCTTATCGTAAATTCCAAGATAATACCACTTAATGTTCAAGTTAATCCACAAAAATGTTAAGTAACGTCCGCAATCTTAGAGCAATGTCAAAGACTTGGGCAATCAAAAATTAGGTAAACAGTAGTCCGAAGCCAAATAAAGTCGAAAAAATAATTCTACACAACAGAGTAGTGTGAAATACAGAGAAATAATATTATGAGACTTATACTTGAAATTGAATGAGGTTTAGGACTTCTCCTTCTTACCGTATCGATGCCAATTAAATTTTGTCAGACCAGAGAGCATAAACAAGTAGCATAAATGCTAATAGAATAATTTAGATTAAAAATGTATGGTATAACATTTAGCATATATCCTACTTGATTAGGCGCTCTGGTCTGATAAAATCTAATTGGCAATTTATTTATGTTACTTGTCTACGCCCTCAGAACTCAGTTACAAATAAGTAGATACTGCGTTATGCAGCGTTACTTAAGTAATAAGTGTTTGGGCACGCAGGCATCGTTTGTGGAACGAAACCGCTTACACGAGTTAGGCTTGTATCATCGATGAATCTCCATATGACGATCATGATGATGTTTAGGACATGCAGGTATAAGATATAAACTAAGTCCTTGTTAACCACTGGCTCTAATTGCAGCAGACTGCAAAAGTATATAGTTCTTCAACCATCATTTCATTCCTAAAATTCCAATTCCTGGACGAAGATTTCCTACATTGATGTACTGGCAATACCTATAGTCCTTCAGTATCTGTATTGAGTATTAAAATACAATGCAAATAATGCCCGTTCTGTGTTTAAATTGGCACATATTTTATGTATGAAATTATTGATTTTGCTTGTCGACTACACTGACTGAATGCACATTATGACCGACCTACTAACAATATTATATCAACTATGTATATAAGATGATAATTATTATTATTTAAATTGTCATAAAGGTAAATAAACAATGATATTATCTTTAACTGTGTAGGTAGTTGTTAGTAATGAGTCAATTTTATCAAGGCCTTTTGCGGTTATACCTAGAATATAGGACCACTTCCCGGAAAATACCGTTAGAGAAAAACGTACTAAATATGTCCTTTCTTTGGTTGCCATCAAATCGACTGCCAATGGTAACTATAATAAATGCCTTCCTTTGAACCTACATCGTGAACTGGACGCCACTTGGCTGATATTTAATGTTTTTTTTTTTTATATTATAGCTTACCAAAGTGACTCCACCCCGCCTGATGGTAAGCAGTCAGTGGAATCCAGAAGTGGCGGCCACTATACCAAAAGCCATCGTCTTAAACTGCTGGTATGGTGGCCTCCACTATGGCGACTGGGAATGGGGTTAGGGGAAGGGAATGAGGGAGGTGAGGAAAGAGGAAAGGGGGAAAATTGGGCCTCCGGAGCGAACGAAACGCAGTAGTACGGATACTACTACTCTTAAGTCGATCTTCTATGAGAGGGTAGTACTTCCCCGGACGATCCGACCCATTCATGCTGAAATTAGCGTGAATCTACTACCGTAATGATGATGATATTTTTAAATGTTTTAATTTTAAGTAGACACCTACGGTTTGTGGCCATAACGTAATTGTTATAGACCACCGACTGTGCAAAGCTTATCCTTAATCCGTCACCAACAAGGAATGCGGCGCCAAAACGCAATCAACCGGTCATTTGTTCCAATTACCTAATATTGAAGTGCGTCGGCGAGTGTTGTCGCCCCCTATCGATCGTTGCTGCATGTACAGACTATAGATAACCTATAAACCTATCTTTAGCCGCTACAGGCGACTAACAATGGTGTACTGTCTACGTGAGATTTAAAAGCCTTATAAATTGGTTGAAATTTTACCTTAGGGGAAATTTGGCGCACCTACGCAGTATCTAAACACGAACTTTTGTTAGACGCTTTTGTTATAAAACAACAAAGGTAGCTTGACAAATCGTCTTTCTTGTTTTTCACATATTGAAGTCAATGTCAAAAAATAAAAATCAATTCCCCGTAATTCAGACTCTAATTAAAAATGATGACGGATCGAAGTGACTCAGTGAGACCGACTAGACGCGCAACGACGACCGCGTCTCCAAAAAATGCCTTGACCCTTGTATATAGTAATTTAAATGCATATATTAACTTAATAAACAGTAGACTGCTTCGGCAACTTGATGGTAGTGTATAAAACGTTACTGAATCTTGCATTGAAGTGAAGTGATAGATTTACTCTGGTAAAATACTTAGGAACAGGCCAATGTCTGTAAAAGCGCAAAATAAAAAGTTCAACCGTAATTTTATGGAGCTATCTTATACTAATCTACACCGTCTTACTCTTTGACTAGTATTCAATACACGTGTTATTATTTAGTTTAGTAATTAAAATACTCGAGACCAAAACAGTACTATAGTATTTTCTTATTTGTGTTTTGCTAAAGTACATGACGGAACTTTTAGTTAAAAACCAAGTGTGGGACGTTCGCGAATCTGGTATCTTTAATATCCCATCTTGACATTATTATATTACACCCACTACCAGCCTTTTTAAAACGGCCGTGAACGTTTTAGGCCAAAGGACTACATTTTTGGTATTGCCAATTTAATATGGCTGGATATTATGTCTGTTTATTTAAATTAATGTATGATATATGAATATAATGACTAAATTAAGTCATTTGTGGGTTCGATAACACTTGGGTATCCAAACCTTTCTCAAATCAAATCATTTATTCAATTTACATGTGGTAAAATAAATACATAGGTAAATCTTAACAAAATACAATTATGCTAGAATGTAGTGTGCCTGTACTAAGAAAATCTTGTATCACAGGCGGTATATGTGCTAGTAATAGTGTTATGATAGGTATAAAATAAAATATTTTCTTTAAATTTATGTAAAATAAAAGTAGATGAAATTTTAAGTACTTATATAAAATTAATTTGTATAAAATTGGACTAAAGATATTTAATAACAATATTGTGTAATAATAAGGTATACGTTACAGTTTAATAACTAGGTAGGTACTAATACAAAATTATCAGAAAATAAATATAAGCATGGGCAGAATTAACTAGGTGTCTATAACAACAGTTTGGAGGCCAGTCATCATTTCTAGATGATTCTCGAACTTACAAACAAAATTACGGCAAAAATACCGCTATGCTATTATTTTTCAAAACATAGCCCTTCAGGAGAGGCCTAATCTTCAACATTGGAAGTCTTTTTAGTTAGTGATAGGACATTATTACTCTAAAATTTCATATTTCTTTTCAAATAATCAACTTCGTTTTTATTCATACCAAAAATAAAGCATCTCATTCAAATTTATTATAGACAATATCTTAGATACCTACTTTAGTTCTAATTAAACCGCCGTTTATTATAAAGGGGCTTTTAATTCAATGCAATTAATAGTCCAGTCGCGTGTATTCGTTTGTTCCCAGTATTGGTACCAACAGTCGTGCAGTACTTTGATGGGCAACAAAACGCTCTGACTAATTGAAGAATGTGTAGTAATGGACACTTGACTTTATAGAACAGGGAATGCGAGGAGTTGATTTTGTGTTGCATTTTTTATTTTCAAGATTGTGGTGCTGCACTGTAAACAGGAAGATTTATTGTTTATTTTAGTTTATTCCCCATTCATTTAGATGAGTTTCAGTTTCTAGAGACAACTTCCCAAAGGCACGCACATTTTATAATACTTATCTGTATTATTTTAACCGACTTCAAAAAAGGAGGAGGTTTCTCAATTCGACCGTATATATATTTAATATTTTTATGTGTGTTCGCGGATAACTTCGTCGTTTATGAACCGATTTTAATTATTTTTTTGTTGGAAAGAAGATATCCCAAGAGTGGTACCATGATAATGGTGGTACCAAACATGGTTGAAATTTGAAAGGTGGCACAGACGGCAAAACTTAGGTGGTATACACAATATACTCAACCTAGCCAATTACAAAAATACTAGCACTTTTGTAAAATACTAGCACGATAGCAAGCTCAACTCCAAGCTATGTCCTATCAAGCGATCGTTGCTCCTAGCGCACGCGCATGTACAATCATGCCGGACTCACAACATGATTAGTGACGCTATTAATAGCACATGGTACTCCTTTTAATGTTGGCAATTAATTTAAAATGTGAACGGTCAGTGCATCAGCTATTTATGATAATTGTTATAAGAAGTTAGAAATGCGTTTGAAATATTTTAATTGATCTGTTTATAACAACAGAAGTGCCCATTGAGATGTATTGGTTTTATTGAGGCGCTTGAAAAGTGCATCTTCAATTTAAATTGCACTTAGATTGTAGTTTCGATAAAGGCCAATATTACATAATAATCTATTTGGTTTGCAACGTACATTCTAGGTATTCTCTTGGTTGTTAGAAGCAAAGAACGTATCTACACCATGGTTAAAAGCAAGTACCTATTATCGAGAGGTCGAGATATTGTTGATAATGTTATAAAGAAATGAATGAGCATTAATAAAGAATATTTTAAATAACAACTAAAATAAGTAGGTAACGTAGTCTGCGAAAGATTATTACATACGTTAATAAAAACTAGTTACTTTAACCGAAGAGAGATGAGCAGAAGAGTTAGCAAACTAACTTGATAACTTCGCGTAGTAAAATTCCAGTAATATCTCGCATTGAATATTGGCGTAAAGTAGGTAGGTAGTAGTGTTCATAAAATTGAATATAGTGTAGTGTATAAATACTTATTATTTCAATTATAAAGAGTGCAATACCCATCTCACATTCCCTTTTCCCTTCACATACGGAAATACAACCAAGCTATTACCGGGCTTGGTTTTTCGTACCATTGTTTATAAAATACTTAGAGAAAATAGCTATTGATTACCGTAACCAGTAAGTATCAGGTGGGCATGATTGTTCGCCTTTATACAATATCTATAGTATTATTAGCGGAAGAGTTTGTTTGTTTGTTTGTTTAAACGCGCTAATCTCTGGAACTATCAGTCGAATTTGAAAAAAAAATTGCGTATAATAGCCCAGTTCTCGAGGAAGGTTATAGGCTATGTAAAATCACGCTACTGGCGACGGGAGCAGAGCAGTAAGCAAAGATGCGGGTGAAACCGCGCCACGAAAAGCTAGTGCTTTTATTATATTCTAACAACTTACTACAATAACATTACACAAAGGAATATACAATAATATTTTATGAAAAACTATTTATAGCGCTATAATTTTCCTTCTCCCATTGTCCTGTATACCGTGTAAATAATTACTATTCTGTCGTCATAACGTATTGAAATTCAACGATTTGTGTTCGTCTACTGTGAAGCAAATAACCTGCTGTATTTGGACGCTAATGCTACTGTTTGACAGTTTAATCGTTTGTTTTGATTAGATGGAATCAATGCGAGACAGGATGCAAGACTATTACATCAGATGTGTATTTATTTCATAAGCTAACGCACATTGAAGGCTAGCTGGATAGTTACATAAAGGGAAGATGTTTGTAAGGAGTTTGGTGCGTCAGCCTTTCAGCTAATGAGGCATTAGCTGATTTAGCTGACAATTATTTACCTATTCCCTTTGCCTTGCTAAGAATAAAAGATGAGTTCACTAATTCTTACCAAGGCTCTACTGGCTCTACCTCGTCAGCAAACTGGCTATAGGTTACTTGACTGATATAATTGTTTTCTTATTTCAACGTTTATAAGTGTCATTCTTGTACTATGGAATACGTGTAGCCGTTGTGCGTATTATAAACTTATCCCGTTTTACCTATGAGTGAGTTGGAACGGGTATGTAACAAACCTCTTCTTACTCCGTAGCAATACGTTATACCATTTTTATTTTAATCCAGTGCCATCATCCTACATATCATATCTACGTAACATGTATGCGATATTACTTAACATTAAACATAATGATTCACTACTACCACACCCGCAGGTGTTGCGATGCCCCAGCCTAACGATTATCATACTTACCCTAATTACTACACTACACGCCTGTTCGTTTTTCCTGTTTTGCACAACATACTACGAGCATATTTCATTTTTAAAACCCGCATAATGCCTGTATAAAATATAGTTTTTATCAAAAATAAATGAGGTGAAAGTCGGTGAATGTTTGAAGTTTTGCGAATGAAGCGGCGTTGTGTGGATTTGGTCTAATCTTGACGTACAGCTAGCTCTCTCCATATAGGGTTAACAATAGCTTACCTAACTAAGTATAATCTCTGCGATCGCCAGTCCGCCTACCTGCCGTAGTCATTGGGACAAGACCTCTCAAATATAGGCTATGTTTATAGGTGACATGTGTTCATCTCGGTGGCATCTTTCAGCCCAAATGATAATGATGAAATTAAGTATATAAAGTGGATTTCATAAGTCATTTAGGTATATTTAAATAATGTACAGCAATGACGATTAATTTGTCTAGCTATAGAGGTACATACATTTATCTAAATTAGTTGGATGTCTCGAAACTTATGAACATAATTTTCATTTCTACGAATTAATTTACATAAATGTTGGCTGTGTGGTCTTCAAATTCTGGATTAGCCTTTACGCTGAGGATGTGTTAGGTGTAAGTAAAATGTAATTTCCTATTTGCCATAAAGCCTAGCCTTGATAGAATCGCGGTTACCTCGACATACACAATACATACATTAAATTAAATAATGTGTAAATTAGATTTTATTTAACTAATTATGCTATAGTAAACGCTTTTTCAATTAATCTATTTTATAGTATTTTTCGTTTTGAACAATAAACTAAGTATGTTACTGCTACTTACGAGTTTAATAGTATGCATTACCATATAGAGGTTTGAATGAAAGCCGCATTAAATTTATTAAGTAGAAATCTATTTTATTTTAAAAGTCTTACAAAATGCCAAGACGAATAGACCCAGTGGGAGACTTAAGAGACTGTCGAAATCTCTTACGCTTATTTTCCACTGAAAGTGCTTACAATGCCATATTTCCATCAAAAATATCTATACAAATGAATTCGAAGTCAAATTCATTTAGGCCTGAATGATACTTATGAATAACACAATAGCCGGAATAACGAAAGTAGAGTCATGGGAAGAACTGACAAGAAAGTCAGGCCACGCTGTGATGTTACCGAAATGTTTCAATATACGAAGAGTAGGTACCTAACTGTTTTTACAATACTGTTTATTTGAAGCTACATATCTTTACTGATCAAACAATCATATGTACGGAACGTAATCAAATTGAGATTTTTTAATCTGTGCACACAAACTTCAAGTGTTTGAATTAAATTTTTGCAAATAAAGACGTCGTAAAGTTTTTCCCACCAATTTTGACGTCTCCGTATATTAACTGTTTTATGACGTGTGATGTCATTTAAAATCCAGTGCAAGTGCAGGGCTCTCGAGCTACGCTGCATCTACTGCTATGTCTATAATGTACATATAAATACATCACTATAAACGCTACTACCAGCACTGGGCTAGCATTATTTAAGTTTTATCTTCGACTTGAAAATGAGAATTCTTAATCTTGACTTATAAAAAAGGATAGGTATAAGTAATCGCCCATTCACCTACCTAAGTACATTTAATTCTGATCTACCATATTTCATTATCTAAGAACGGAGAACCCTAGCCAGGACAAATCCTTGCGAACCAGCTATGGTAGCTACGCGACAGTTCCAGATCTGCTAAACCTACATTACTGGATACTGCAACAAAAAAAAAATTCCAGAAGTTATTTATTTATCTTATAACTTTATGCACAAAATTGTACAATGGTGGGCTTAATGCCAAAGGCATTTTCTACCAGCCAACCTTTGGGTGATGCAGAGATAAACGAAGTAGGTGCAAGTTAACTTCAAAGGAACAAATAAATATGACTATTACCTATACTTATACAAAAATACATATTATACTTAATACACATATACATACAAATATATATATATATATATATATATATATATATACACAATATATACATGTTACTGATGTGATGACTCTACAACACAACATACTACTATATACTAGCTACAACAGTATCCTAAAACAAAATTAACCTAATCAACAAAAACTCAACACTGCAAGGTAATATTATTTACTTTGTTATTTAATTTCACACTTAGATCTGCGCTTTAACAATAAAATTGCTATAAACTTACACCGCAGTGTTATAATGTGGTAATAAAACGTAATATGTCCTATATAAATAACATATTATAGTTTTTAACGTAACTTGGAGCCGTAGAACTGACCTTCTTCTTCTAATACTCGTACAACATAATTTAGGTTTCACGCCAAATTCGCACGCTAACAACATCCGCCCTACTAACTCAGATAACTATATTTAACTGCTCGTAAAAACTAGCTTTTTTAATTAATTCATTAAATAAATCATATTATTTATAGCTACGGTTTAGACTGGGTAGGTACAGTTTAATAACACAAGCACATTATGATGCTTTATATATTAAAATTCAAGGCCAAGGCAAGGCAAAAAGGCAAGCAACCGATGGATGAGGGCGGCGAACGATCGGCCACGATGGCGAAAATTAGGTTAGGCCTATGTCCAGCAGTGGACCTCTTTTGGCTGATATGATGATCATGTGAAGGCAAATTTGAATGTTAGGTACAATTATATACCTGTCGACCCAGTGTTGTTCTTGTAGTTATATGTTTACTTACAAACGTTTAGGCGCTTCTCATATAAAGAAGACATGCATGAGTATGGGTTACTATACGTGCAGAAAGCGAATTGGTTATTTTTAAGTCTTAAACTTTCTAACGATGCCTTATTTTGTTGTAAGTAAGAAATAACCATGATAAATTTAAAAATTACATATCACTTTACAATAATAACGTTAACTTATCACGCAGTGATCGGAGTAGGTAGATTGATTTTTGGTACTTGTATCATAAATGCACACAGAAAGAATAACATGGATAAGCCATTTTCCCGGAAAGTAATTCCGGTATTTCCGGATTCAATTAAATATTGTTAATGTTGGTAGTGATATTATTCCTACTCAATTCAAAATTTAAAGGAAGGTATCAAAACTAAATTAATTCATTATTTATCTGTTGAATAATAAAAAAAATCGAATTCTGATCGAAGCTTTAATTTTTATTTTTTTATTTTTAGCCTTTTATGGCTAGAACTTTTATAGATAGACATAAATTGTTGCACTTAAATTTAAATATTTTCATAGGGGTCATGGTAATTTGCATTAAGGGTAGAATAAATGACGGGGCCCCATAGAGTGCCAATGCCTGCTGGGGTCGTGAGACTGTTCTAAGGATGCACCACGACTCTGAAACGTAAAGGGCATACGAAGGAACAGGTTGATTTTAGTCAGATTTTAGGACCAAAAAAAAGGGGTAGAATAAAGAAAAAAGATAAAAATCAACATTGTTTATTGTTAAATATGTACATTTTACATTTATTCACATTTTTAATCTTCATCGATTACAATGTCAGCATCCTGGTAATCCTGATCTTTATAATTAAAATATATAACTATGAGTTTCTCTATATTTTCTATTTTCAACCTATTTCTTTTAACATCTAAAGTCCATTTATAAATGGAAAAAGACCGTTCTACATCTGACGATGTCAAAGGAGCAAATTTTAAAAAAGGTATTAAATTATGTGCTTCATTTTTTTCAATGGCCTCACTATATTCTCTAAGTGTGTCTAAATCTGGGTTTCGTTCCATAACACGTTCTATTTTATTTTTTATATTTTCTGAATTGCACTGATTTATAACATCTCTGACGTTGTCAAATGCTAAAAGTGAATCTGTCAACGATAAATTATGCTTTTGCAATTCTTTTAAAGACAAATGAATTATAAAATAATTGTCTTTAATGTAATTTAAATCTTCTTTTAAATTTTCTTTTTCTATAATATTTTTTGCCTCTCGAATAGATACCGCATCAGAGCTGCTTAAACAAGATAATACTTCTTTTATTTTTTCAAAGTTTTGAGCGTAATAAAATGCTGCCTCTAACCAAGTGCCCCATCTTGTAACAACTGGTTGGGGAGGTAGCGGTATATTTTTCTTTTAAAATTTTGACTCTACTTGGGGCATTTGCTATTAAAATGTTAACATCGTGATATTCTAACCTAATTTGCTCAGATACGCGATGAAAAGAGTGCGCCAAACATGTTACGTGCTTCATTTCAGGTAAGTATTGTTTTAAATTTCGTCCTGCAGACAGCATATATGCAACGCTATCAGTGCAGAGGACAAGAATGTTACCTACCTTCGATTCAAAAGAATCTTCCCAAAAGTTTTCCAAACATTCTAACACAAATTGCGTGATTGTTTGTCCATTAACTACAGTTAGCATTTTACATGCTACCAAATAAGGTCTAGTCAAATTGCTCGGATGTAATGGTTTTATTAAAAAATGGACTATATAGCGACCTAAAAAGTCTGTCGTTTCATCTAATGATATCCATAGTTTCTCATTTTTATAATTTTGCCGAATCGAATTGATTTTATTCTTAAAAAACTTGTCCAAGTAACCTTTCCGTAACTGTGATTCATCTGGCAGAGTACGATTAGTACACGTACAACAACAGGTACTACACATATATTTTTTAAAGAAATCTTGAAAAGTAGTATTTTTCATCTGAGACCACGGAATATTGCACAAAATGAGAAATTTTATAAGATCGAAATAAAATTCCTCTTCGGGCCGCTTAAACTTTCCCTGGTGTACTGCTCCTTCGATATGTCTTTTAACGTTTCCTTTATTTATGGTTTTCAAATGGCTTTCACATTTTGAACAGTATATTGTACCACTAGCGTGATCGTAAAGTAGTTCGGGATGACCGGATATCCATTTTTCTACAGTTTCAGCCTTGACGTTTGCCATATCTGAACTTTGTTTTAGAGATGGAACCTCGTTTATATCACCTAAAACAAAGACATGAAAAAATTACATTTTATTTAGTTTATTTAGCTTACTCCGTTTGTTTTATTTTTCGTGGATCAAATTTAGTCATTGAAATTTCACCCTCTTCCTGTCAACCAATTGATCTAAAATTTGGTATTCGCCTTTGATTCTGGTGACAATACAATTATGTATATTCAATATTATTGTCAATCCAAAATGGCTGCCGCTACAAGATGGCGGACAACTTATTTTTTTTTTTTTCAATTCCATCAATATGGGTATCAAATGAAAGGGCTTGTTACGTAAAATATTTTGTAGAGAAGTAGATAAGGCCTATAGTAATTTATTTTACCAATACATTGCAAGAGGACACAGGGCATTCAAATTATATACGGATTCCAGTAAAATGTCGGTTAATAGTGGAGTTAGCTGAATTGCGACTACATTACTAGAATATCATAATTTTGTTTCGCACTAAGCTCACTGGTTCATACTCTATTAAAGATTTAACAATATTAAGACTCATGGTATGTTCAGCAGGTTAAGCGAACAAACACAATACTAAAAATATTCTTATAGTACATCCAAACATGCTTTATACTCCTTGTAACTAGTAAAATATTACTTACCAAAGCTTGGTTTAAATATGTAGATCCAATTCAATAGTGAAAAATCCGAGTCCGTATATTCGAGCCAAATCGTGGTTTAGAGCAGATTCCAGAAGTCAGTATGTACACAAGCCAGGGTCAAGTAACGTTTTCACAACACAGTAACAAACAAAGATGCGCACTCTACGAACCGAAGTAAACGAGTGAGCGACCTGGCATGTCGTCGGCGGGCGTACGCATTGTTCTGATAACCGGTTATTGTACCACCCATGATCCTTTGTTCTGATTAGTCGTTGGGTTTTGTCAAATCGTGACTGTGTGCCGTTAAAAAAAATATGAAGAATAATAAAGAATAATATTGCTCATTTTATTACAATTCCTACCTTTTTTTGAGGATGGCAAATCATCAAATGACTCCTTCCACTCTGGCAGAATAAAATTCCTACATAAGTTCCGGTTTTTTTTTAATAATCCACCAATTCCCGAGGAATGTCCATATTAATATATACGTTTCGGATCAATGACCCCATTTCAATCTACCTACTCCGATCACTGCATCAGTTTCAAATTCTTTATTGTTTATGGAATTTTTATATTATGCATTATTCATAATTATAAAAATCCATTTAGTCATAAGTCACTGCCTTATGTAACACAGGTGTACCTACATAGTACAGGCTCCAGTCCCTATATCATTGTGTTCATTACAAATATTTTATGTAGGTATAATATTTATACCTGTACTTATAATTTTCACTTTGTCGTGGAGAAACAAATACTTTTATTATTATTAAAATAATACCTTATTATTACTTAACTGCATTCTGACAGTTCGGGACTCAAGCTTACATATTACCTACTCATAGCATATAGATAATAATAGGTGTCCATAAACGGTAGGGCACTTATTATTCTCATTATAATTCTCTGATCATGGACACTGTAAGCCTTTGTTTGATCCTTTCAAATTTGTGTGTGTTGTTGTCCTGTTTGGCTCTTAAATTTCTGTAGTAATATTACGAGAACTACTGCGGCGATTGACAATAAATGTATGAATTGCATCTTGAAAATAATCATATTCATAGCACAAGGCATAAAATTGCAGTAGTAGTTATTTCTCAGAGTTAAGCCTATCTCCACACCAAATTTTGCAAAACTAGGCCATAAAACAAAGTGACGTGTAGAGATAGTTTCGCGCTAATATATACAAAGATAGGTATTTAAAGGTATTATTAAAATTTGCACGTGCTTCTTCACCTCTGCCTACCCCTTCGGAGATGAAAGGTGTGAAACTACATAGTTTGTATGAAGCACGTGCTTTATTGCACCTACAATGTTAATAAAACAAATACCATGTCCCCTTACCATAAGACATCATTTTCTTTGTCGACAGGTTGACCACGTAATCAATTGATTTTATTAATTTACGACTCAGTAATCGTTTGACTTTTTTTAGTCTTGTCACCACTCATTACTTAATTAAGTTTAATTGGAAGTATTGGTTTTTTAAACTGTATCGTTAACCAATTGAAGCGCCTTTATTTTATTACCTACGCATATTAATTTGGGTGTAAAGGCTACAACGTAAGCAATTAAAGTTAAAGTGTCAATTTTTATATTATCATCAGCATTAAATCATTTAAAGACGTCTAATGAACGAAATGCTCTCTAAGCATTTACCCTTTAAGCAGATAAATAGTTTAAAGAAACGTAAGTACTTAATTTATACTTCAACCTCATTTTGTTTTCTTAAAACAATTCTCCTTCTAGGTAATTCCGGTGAAAAGTTTCTCCTTAAAAGCTAAGAGAATACTAAATGCGATGTAACGTCAACAAACTTAGATAAGGCTATAAATGACGATACTAGTTGCAGTACTGTGTAGGCGTTTGCAAGGGTGGACGAAGACATATGACTAAGGAGAACCGGTCCTACTGACTACCTATATTATATTTTGATATTGTTGCCATGATCTAAAGATACGATGAGAGAAAAATAAAAAAAACGAAAGAAGCTCTAAAGTTCGAATGTCTTTTTATCAACCAAATTTGTGCTCTTTCCAAATCCTATGGAAAGATTCCTATTCATAAAATCTAAAACCTTAAATTTTATCCAAAAAACAATGTACGTTTCTGATGATATATAAAAAGAATTCTCGAATCTGTGAAGTAAAAAAAAATTACATATTTATAATATCATCCTGAATTTGGTATTTTAAAGCTTTTATCTGCGATCTAATACACATCTGCTTATCCTTGAGCAGCTATATTATGTCATATTTGTTTGTACCTATCCATAACATTTATCAAGTTAACGATATAAAAATCCAAATACATTTTTATGCTATTAGTTTAATTTTTATAGCATAGAACTTATCCACGGATGCAATGCAAAATTAAGACAATATCCATATAAAACATCAATCACCATTTATATGGCCAAGGTTGAAAAAACATTTTTAAACCAATATGACTAAAGTTACGAGCATAAGAACTATATTAGCATAAATTTAATATTATCTAATAGTCATTTGACCTTAACAAATAAAAAAACAAACATGACGAATTATTTTAAGAAGGAAAGTTATGACGTAACGCCAGTATGTCTATGCGGCATACCGTCTATGGTAATGTGAGTCATACGCTTATTAAATCTTTGACTTCAACCAACGTGGTCAGACATTCATCTTACATAAGTCAATCACAAAATGATACGTAAGTTTAGTATATAAGATTCATTTTGTAATAACTAGTGTATTACAATGCACAAAGAAGTCTACTGATGATTTTAAAATTTGCAATAGTTGAGCACTAAGCGTTTGAAAGTTAGAAAGTGATGATAAACAAGTTATAATAAGTAGAAATTGTAAATACAGTAAAGCGAACACTTTCCTACCAATTATAGGACTATAATTTGCAATGATTGTACTATTTAGTGTAGAGAGCACTAATTTTTTATCGAAAATTGTTACACAAATATTGATCTACTAGCTTTTTACAGTTTAAGTTACATCTTTGGTTACTGCTCTACTCCCGTCGTCAGTAGCGTAATTTTACATAGCTTACAAGTTTTAACCTTCCCAAGAGCTGAGTTAACAAACGCGAAACCGCTCCTTTACTTTTACTTTTTCATGATTATAAATAGTTCTCGTCTTTTCCTAAGTACTATAACATGCATGTAAGTAACTACTATGCCTACCTATAAACCTTATGGAAGCAACTATTATGTAGAGCAAAAAACGGAACAAAATCTGCTGCGAAGTTTAGAAAAAATTGACAAAGAAACAATCAGAAACAACTACGACCTTGTACTAGGTGCTTATTTAGAGAATAAACTTAATTTCACGACACGTAAGTGGAATTTATGCTATTATGTAACTTTACGTATCTTCCTCAGGTAATGCTCAATCAAAGATGTCTATTTGTTAAGAACTAAATCTTACATAAGCAATCTTCGTCTCGATAATAATTTACTATAGACTAGTCTCAGTAATAATAACAAAGAACTAGGCAATTCGATCCATTAGCAAACCGCAAGAAACTTGAGTACAACCTCCCATAATTGTTTACACGAACAAAGAACCTCCTTTAATAATATTTCGACCTAATTCTATTGTAATATGGCATAATTTGGAAAACTAATAAATTAGATCAGAACTGAAGACAGATTTTCGGATAAATATTTGTTTAATACAGGCTATATGCCAAGAAATTGGACAGACATTTCATTAAAAGAAGACGACTAGTATTCATATAAGAACTCAAAAATTGTAATTATCACCTGATTTGTAATACTTATGTAATTAAAATTGGAAAAAACTAGCTATGAGCCACGATATTTCCAAAAAACTAATTTAAAATAAAGACCAAAAGACAGCATATATTTATAAAGTACAGTAATATCAACAGTTCAACATTTCGCGGCATCTTAAGTTCGCGACACTGGGTCAAGTTTCGCCCCAAAGGTCATGAGTTATTCATAACACCGTGACATTGAAATTAACCACGTGTTTGGTTGCTACGTAACGTAGAGGGTGCAAACAAACAACCCTCGGTTCATTCAGATTTTGAAATCGAGGGAGTGTAGACGTGGTTCAAATTTAGAACCTAAAAGTTTCTAATTTTACCTTTAAAATTAAAGTTTAACGACACAAACACCTACAAAAAGAAAGGGAGAGCTTTCTAGGAAATTTTGTTTAGTTGTTCATTGTTGAGTCATGGAAGCCCGTGGTATATCTCGGTCGTTGGACCACGTAAACTGGTGGGACCCTGAACACTGGAAGACACGAGGTCCTAGAAGCATATCATCAGTATCTTTGGAAGAGGCTGACCCAGCTGAAATAAGGAATGGATGGCTTACATTGAGTCATCCTAAGGTAGGATAAAATGATATGTTTTGATGTTTCGACAAATCGTATTACATCTCTACATTTTATCGATCTTATAAACTACTAGGAAGTAATAAACTGTTTTAAGAAATTTTCGAATTAGTTCTTCGCAGGTTTCATACAACCTAATATTATAACTCATTAAAAATATATACTCGTATAGATATGTGATTTTAATAAGTCCAAGCAAGGAGTAATATGGCGGGGAATATCACAAATTTCCTAATTCAAAAGTATTGAATGCTTCGGTCCTGCTCTAGTAGAAAATGTCAAAATGTTATTCAGGAACAGCTCTGAGCTGATAGTGTCTCTGTCTATGTCTACATTTCTTACATGCACACTTTATCAGACCGTCAAAGTTGTTCTAATATTCTTTGTCATTAACATTTATCTAAGCGTGTTTGCGCTTACACAATAGGCTTAGTCGTATCGTATAAGTGTTGGGTAGGTATACTATACATTCTTGACTGTAACTGTATCTAACTCGAATAAATTAGAGTAAAAATTAATGGTCTTTAGGTCTCAAACTCAAACGCGTTTAGTGTGTGATTGGCGTACAAATACAAATACGTTTTGAAAAAAAGAAAACGAGAAATTTGTTAGTCCTTTAGAATTGTGCCCCAAATATGACACGGAAAGCGCGTGTGTTACTGCCAACGCTTTTCTAGAAAAATTACGTGACGCTTGTCGAATCATAAAACTCTAAAGTCTACGAAATCTAAGTTTACTACAATACAAGCAGAATTTTTGGCAACCTAACGGCACTTAAAAAATACATAAGTAGGAATAAATATTCCTACACCATAGGGAAAACATCGTGAAAACCTGGACTGAAATTTTCAAGAGCAAGCGTGGTGATTAATCATGCCTTTTCTGTATGAGAAGCTGCCCTGCAATGGGACAGTAAAGATACACACAATATTGTAAAACTTAACATTTAAGCGAAATTTTCAATCACCATTCATTTTGTAATAAGCCAAGTATTTTTAATCTCATTGCAAATACTGCGCCAAACGTTACGTTATTACCGAGTAAAATTATGCATGATCGTTTTATGATACGACCAGTTTTTGCAAAAGTAAAGAGTCATTGAACTTACTACGGAGATCGTGGTTTCCTGCTTTTTTCTTGCGGCTCTAAGGACAGGATGTCTAGGTTTTTAACTTTGTCTAACCATAGACAAAGTTAAAGACTTCATTACACTGGGTTATTCATTAATGAGAAAACTCTCGCTAGCTTAGATTAACGCAGTAATATATTCGCTGTGCTTGTATAAAAATTAACTTTCATTATTAGCCTTTAGGCGCAGGGTCTGTGTTTAATATCTAATTTTATCGTGGACCGTCAAATCGATACTTTCTCACGGGTTCCTGAATTTTGTTCAGTCTTCTAGGCTCAATATAAGCCTATGGGTATTGAATACCAGTAAGTGTTTTGGGATTAACTACTATAATGCATTATGCAACCTGTATGTACTACAAATAGATGCATTACCTCAAATCTTGCATTATAATAAATTTTAAAGACATTAATTTTAAAGACCTTTTAGCTCTGTTACGTAGTCATAATCATGTGTCCGTTTCCACTCTATTTAAAATTACATTCAATAATATCAAATAACAAACTTTTATAGTATTTTTATTTTATAAGGAAATGTCTAGTATTATTTACCGTCAATAGCCTTCCTAATACAATCTCCTTTCATAACACGACTTAAATTTCAAACGAAAAATGATATCCCAAAATAGCATTAAATTTCAAGATCACTAAAATATTCGTAAAGGTATCAATTATATTAATACAGCACCTGTATCAGTTCCCAAATATCAAGTACAGCTTTATGTAAAGTATGGATGAAATCACCTCGACCTTCAAGTTTCAGGGCCTGCCCTGAAAACTTATAAAACCTTAGATTTAGCTACGATTTAAATATTTAAAGAGGGTAACATGTCGTTATCTATTTGTCCTTTATCAATACGTAATTATATGTTTGTTAAAAGTTAAAACATACTGTGGCTTTGTGTCTGTTACCCGAAAAAATTTAAAACCGTATCTACTAAATCTACTGTTAGGTAATCTTGGTAAAGAAACTAGAAAAATGCTGCTTACATGCAGCTCTAGAGAAAAACATTATAGTGCAAAAGCATCTCATAAAGTCGTCATGGGATACAAGCAGTTTGCTACGTGTGATATGAGTAACTCTTATGTACGACAAAATAACGAAAACCAAAATGTCAGTCACTTAACCTGTAGCCAATTCGCTGACTAGGTAGCAGTGACGTGCACTCCATATAGGCAGAAAGGCACTGCCTACCTTAATAATTGCTTAAAATCACAATATTAGCAATATAATTAAATAATGCCTATCCTCTTAAAATCTATAATGCCTACCCTGTCTAAAATCTCCATGCACGCCATGCCACTGCAAGGTAGAGCTAAGAGAAGAAATAGTAACAAAGTTGGCTTATTTTTTTCCCTATTGAAGAAGTCATTGTCGTCTTTTGACAAAAAATATTAAATTGTGCAATAACTCGTCTCTTTGCTAATCTTAATTAAAATCTCCGTTTTATGATCTACCTGTCGACAACACAATTCTAATGCAGTTTTTATACAGACTTATAATATTGTAAAGAATTTTATTATAACTTTCCTTAGTATTTGGAACGTAAAAATAATTAGGTGTTATGTGTATAAAAGTTGTTTTTTTAACTTACATAAGTACATATATTATGTATAACGTAAGTATTAAGACATGATTCAGAGTAACTTAAAATTGAATGACGACGGTACCATAATGGAGATTGATACGGTTTATCTACGTTGTGGCCTGATGGCAAGCAGTCAATGAGTTTCTTAAATGATGGACACTATTTTAAAAGCCATCGCGTTTGAACCCGTAACTTAAAAACTTAATAGCAGAAGTAAGCACTTATATAATCTATATATATAAAAATTAATCCCTATTTCCCTTGGTCATGGCATCACGCGTGAACGGCTAGATCAATTTTGTTAATTCTTTTTTTTGTTGTGTTTGTTATTGTCAGGAGAAGGTTCTTATGAAAAAAAAACTAAGAAAATTGCGCGGTGATTTAGAAAGTTTAAGAATACTTAACCACCATATTAAATTAAAACCGCTAAACCGATTTCGGTGAAAATTGGTATGTAGATAGATTTGGTTTCGGGACATAGGCTACTTTTTATCCCGAAAATCACTCTGATTCCCGAGTTACATTAATTTAACACATAGCAATTTTCGTGCGGGCGAAGCCGCAGGGCGCAGCTAGTACATAATATAAATGCATAATATTTGAATAAACAAGTTTAAGTTTACCATGGTGTTTCACCTCAATCTACATTTTTAAGGTCGTTGACTGACTGGTGAGTCAGACGTCGTCGGCCGCCGTTATGCGCGGACGCACTCGCTATGGTCATTGTTACTTGTTTGCCTAAACATGAGATAATTATCTTACTTACTCCCTTATACATCTAATGGAATAATTAAACGTGAGGGAATGTAGAAAATAGAGGCTTCTTTGACCTGAATAGTTTAGCTAACTTATGCAGGTGGCAAGTGTTTATAAATATAAATGTTTTTGTATACGAAAATGTACCTACCTTAATTGTGTATGATATAAAGTTAAGGTGAGTGAAATACTGACTAGGATAAGAAGTAATCTTACAAAAAAAAAATTCTAAGTATATTTGTTAGATTAAATACGTACTCTTCCACAAAAATTAATGATTCAGTTCCTACACCTTTAAACTAAGGTTTGTCATATGTTTAAAAATTTTATTTGATTTTAATCATAGCGTTCGTCTTTCCATATCTAAGGGGCTGCTGACTAACCTTTAGGTTACCTAGTTGGTGCTAATAATCATATTCATTAGATTCATCCAGAATTATTAGATACAATAGTGTTACTAAAGTGCTTCTCCAATTATTTACGTCAAGAAAATCATTCGTCGGCATTCTATGGGTGAAATTAAAATGTTATTCATTATAAAATAAAGTAACATTGCTATTGCTATTGCTAAATAAATAATAAATCCAATCCAGAAGCAGATATATTTTTTGATGCACCCAGCATAATGCATAAAAATTTGTTACTTTTTTTAAATAGTTTATAATTATGTATAGACAATAAGTGAGTGTTTCAGATAAGATGTAAGTATGTCATTTATATGGTGAAGTTAAATTAAGTGTTATTGGTTTTATGTTTTTGTGTATTTTATTTTGTGTGTTTAGCATAGATATAAGCGATTTGGACGTATGTACTGTTAGCTTATATTTTTTTTACGAATAAATAAATTAAATCTTCAACATTGGCGTGTACCGACAGTCGATGATGCGTAGGTACTTGGTAGCTGATGCTAAACATATATATTGTGTGTTATTAGGATTAGTATACCATCATTAAATGTATAATATATTCACAATGGAAGTTTTCTTTCATAATTTTCGGTATATAATTATGTTATGTCACTCATGATTCAGTTATTTTGTTTAATTTCACACAACAGAAACGCCCTTAATTGGCCTTTATACAGCTTCCTTAATCTACATTATCTCAATACCCCGGAAAGCCTCAGTGCCTTACCAATTCGTCACTAGTCGCTATCTTCCGCGTAGAATCGATTAGACTGCTACATTTAAATAATACATTTAAGGTAGTAAAGTTAACTCGCCTTGGAAACTTTTGTATGCAACTATCGATTGAACTCCCACATCACTAAGATTTTACGATATAGTTTTTATATTTTAATGTGTGCAAGGTTGACAATGATTTTAATATTATTAAACGTGAGTTAGTACCTACATTAGTCGAAATGGCCCAGTATAGTCAAAATGGCCCAATGGATAAGGTACCCCATTCGTGAACACGAGGTAGTGGGTTCGAATCCGATTAAGTGCCAATATGATTTTCAAATCGTATGTACTTTCTAAGTTTATCTCAGACATTTCTGACTGACGGTGAAGGAAAACATCGTTTGGAAACCTGGACTCAAAAGTCTAAAATTGCCAATCCGCCTTGAGCAAGCGTGGTGATTAATGCTCATGCTTCTCTATATGAGAAGAGGCCTTTGCCCTGCAGTGGGACAATAAACAGGCTGGTATTATTAAGTACAATAATAACTTTTTACAAAAATGAGACATTTATATTATACGTAAGTATACTTATACTTACTGATTTCCTGTTATTAGGTACTTAATTTTTTTTATATTAGCCAACCAAAAGTGACTACACCCCGCCTGATGGTAAGCAGTCAATGGAATCCACAAGTGGTGGCCACCACACCAAAAGCCATTGTCTCAAAACTGCTGGTATTATTGCCTCCACTAATGCGGCTGGGAAAGGGGGTAGGGGAAAGGAATGAGGGAGGTCAGGAAAGAGGAAAGGTGGAAAATTGGGCCTTATATTGTAATACACATTTGATATGACAATAAACGATTTATTTATTTATATAAATCACTCTGTGGTAACCTCTTCACTTTTCGGTCGGCAACGACTTGGTTTTGTTCTTTTACTATTGTTTTTGTAATGCTAAGAACATACCTACAAAATTAAACAAATTCTGACTGACTCGTAAGTCTATGCTGTTGACACAACCGTAATTTGTCGCATTCCATACGTAAATAGACATTATAAATTTCACATTCCTTCTCTACACTGACATTGCGATCCGTCCATGTACATACATAAGTACTGCCTGTATCGGTCACGATCGCATGAAACAGCCATACATTAGGCTAGGTATAGCCAATCATGTGATGCATGTAATGCTGTGTAAATAATGTGTTTTGAATGTTAATACGTAACACGTTACCGAATTTAAGCTGGAGATATATGAGAAACGGTAGTAGATCCCTTTTACATAGCTTAGACATTAGTTGTGACACTAATATTATGTACAACTGTTATCTTTGTAATTTTTGATGCAAATAAACAATAATTCTTATTAAATATTATATTATCTTTTTTTAAATGAATCGGTCGAATCGACTAAAAAGTAGGTAGGTAGGTACTAGTCTGACTGACAGAATATACAGAATATACATAGGTAATTTATACTATTATATAAACCGGAAGAGTTTGTTTGTTTGTTTGAATAATCTCTGGAACTACCAGTCATTTTTGAATAATTCTTTTTACGTATGATAGCCCAGTTCTTGAGGAAGGTTATAGGTTATGTAACATTACACTACTGGCGACGGGAGAAAAGCAGTAAGCAAAGACGTGGGTGAAACCGCGCCGCGGGAAGCTAGTAGTTTTCATATTTTGAGTTTTGATTGATCAGTGAGAAAGGACCTTCGAGATCCAATTACCCTCCCATTTTCATCCCCTACAAGGTCAGCTACGGCTTGGTTAATTAGGTTAGGGTTGGAAAGAAAACAACCAGGTTATGGTAACCATTAACCATCCGGCAATATTAGCAACCAGTTGTAAAAGAATATTACGCTTTTGCGTATTGTTTTTAACCGACTTCAAAAAGGAGGAGGTTATCAATTCGGGTCGTATGTTTTTTTTTTTTGCAAAAAGCTTCCTTATAAGGTAGCTTAAAACTATCAATGTGTATTCCAGTGTGTTTCTACCTAAATGCATTATAGTTAACTAAGCTTATAATGAGTGTACCCACGCAACAATTAGTATACAAGTGTGTCGTTGACTAATGTTAACTGTAGTTTAAATGTTTAAACATCTGTATAAATAAGTATCTACTTAGTTAATTATAAGACGGTAATGCGCCTAAATTACCAATTTAGGAAAAACAAACTGATTGATTTTTTTTTAACACTTAATTTTACTGTAGTAGGTTCCTACTGGTTTCGGGATTAATTACCTCTTGCCTTTCTTTGTTCTGTGGTTCTCTCTGTTTGGAACTTTACTACCCTCATACGCGAAGGTAGCCGCAACCCGGAGCGGTGAGCTACTGGAAAAGCGGAACACAGTGCACTCGGTAGTAATCACCTCCAAGGACGCCTTTTGTTTCTAGAGGCAGAAATCTATACATATTATTGTATTAATACGTGAAGTAAAAATTTTGTACGCTTTATTACAAAAATTGCGCGGACGGATAGTATGAAATTTCGCACACTCATAGTTTTTAAAGAGAAGGAGTGCACTAATATTTTCCTAAAAAGTATGCATAAAAAAATTGGTAGAATTTCGATGACTATGCGACCATTACTACCTATAAATGTACATTGACCGGATTCAGTATGTAAACTAAGGTTGCGTGTACCGTTAACGAATCGAAAATTATCCGATAGGGTTTCAATAATTTAACCAAATTGCCTTTACAAAGAAAATTGGTGATAGTTGTATCAAATTACGATTACTAGCTTGCCACGGCGCGGTTTCACCCGCGTCTTTGCTTACTGCTCTGTTCCCGTCGCTAGTAGCGTGATGTTATATATCCTAAAACCTTCCTCCAGAACCGGTTTATCAATATCATACGTAAAAAAAAAAATTTAAAATTCGACTGGTAGTTCAAGAGATTAGCGCGTTCAAACAAACACACAAAAAGACTCTTCCGATTTATACCTATATTGGTATAGATGTATGAAGTTTTTATATTACTGTCATAAACGAAATTTTCTGGCGGAAGACTTTTTATAGAGGTCGATTGACAGGTTAGTTAATACGTGCATAATACGTGTGTAGGTGTCGCAGTCGGCCTCCCGCCCGCGCTGTGCCTGCGCCGGTAACGTTCTAGTGGTTCCAAACGATAATGATGAGTAATCATAGATCCACAGCCTATATATGGGGATCTTTAAGATCTATTGTTGCGATCTTTGTTTTGGTTTGTATTGTTCAAGTTCATGTTTTCATTCATGATGCGACATATTTGTCTGTTAGGTTTGTGTGACCAAACTTTAGTAAGGTACTGTTGTAAGAGACTATGAATTGTCATTCTTTCAAATCAGTAAAGTTTGTGAGGTGGGCAATCTCTGGATCTACGAAAACCGATTTTGAAAACTTATTTGCGTTCGAGAGCTCAGTTCTTGAAGAAGGTTACAGGCTATGTAACATCACGCTACGAGCTACGCTATGTAACTTAGCACGGGTGAAACCGCACCGCGGAGGGCTAGTCCTGAGTAAACTTAACTCTACACAAAATTTTCATCTATCATTACAAAATATTCACGTCACAAAATGTTCACGTCTATAAATATTTACATTGTACGTGATAAATAGTGATAATACAAGAAGGCATGTACCCAGAGTTTCTGGTCTGCCGAGAAAACTAAAAACCATTCGTTTTTCAATCATATTTTCTTTTCTCAGGCTCGGTTCCAACAGAAGCAAATGCAAGAGCGCGAATTGAAAATAGCATCACTGTACGAAGCTCAGCAGGCGCGAGCGTTGGACCGCGTGCGCCATTCTCCTAGCAACATAGGAGTCACCACCTCCCCGCCACACCACACACCAGTCGCACATCAACCGGGAAAGGTAGCTATTATACTGTTTATATGAAAATAGCATCACTACGAAGCTCAGCAGGCGCGAGCGCTGGACCGCGTGCGCCATTCTCCTAGCAACATAGGAGTCACCACCTCCCCGCCACACCACACGCCAGTCGCACATCAAGCGGGAAAGGTAGCTATTATACTGTTTATACGAAAATAGCACCACTACGAAGCTCAGCAGACGCGAGCGTTGGACCGCGTGCGCCAGTTTTCTAGCAACATAGGAGTCACCACCTCCCCGCCACACCTCATACCAGTCGCACATCAACCGGGAAAGGTATTTTTGTTCTCCTTGAAACCTAGTTTCATGATAATTATAGCACTTGCTATCCTTGAAGACGACCTTCGGTGATAATTAAACTATAACTTGTCTACAGAAAAAATAATGACTAATAATTTTTAATATAATGTATTTTTGTATGAAATTTAAGAGCCTAATTTCATTTACTTTCATATCGTTTAAATCGTTAATATTATAAAATGCGAAAGTGATTCTGTTTCTGTGAGATACGCTTTCACGGCTAAACCACTAAACTGAATTTGGTATGGATTAAGCTAGAATCCGTGAAGAAACAAAACATCGTGAGGAAACCTGGACTTCTGAGGAAGTCTGAAATCGCCAATCCATCTTGTGCAACTATGGCGATCAATGCTCATGCCTTCTCTGTAGAATAGGCCTTTCTCTGCAGTAGAATAGTAACGGGCCGATATGATAATGATTAAGCTAGAATCCGAAGAATGACTTTTGCGTTTTGGTTTTTAGAAGACTTGCTCATGAGGGAATGAATATAGGCTACATTATATAAATACACTCCTCGATAAATTAAAAAACTAGATACGCAGACAAAACCGCGATAGGTAAAATTCAGTTATTTTAACTCACAGGGAAGAAATAATTAAATGATTCGTCCTAGGTGCGACAAATGTTCGAAGAGCGTCGTACAAAAGCTGGTATAGACAAGAGCTATCCTCTGCAACCTATTCACAACACAGACAAAGCAGCGGCGAGGAAACCTTTGCCCAATGGCTATACTAAGGTCACTGCCGGCGCCAGGCTTAGCGTGGACCGCAAGACCAGCAAAATTCAGACCAGTATCACTACAAATAGTGTTCGAAAACAGCAACATGTAAGTAATGATTTGAGTACAAGTCAAAGTTCATAAGATATTTAGTTTTTAGGGTCTGCAGGTAGAAAGAATGTCAATGTAACCCTTGTGCCCAGTTACGTTGTTTTGTAAGACCCTAATTTTTCCTAATAGGTAACTGTTTAAATTTTTCTACCCTTTATGGCACGGATCCTTACGCATTTGAAAAATAAATTATTTATTTCACCTAATAGACTTTCAACATTGGATATCGACATATTAGTTTGTGATGTCCATTGAGTTCGCAAAGATGGTAGGCAAACGAACGGAGTCGTAGGATTACTCAAAGTGGACAGACTACAGGACGGCCTTCGACAGATAGATAGGTCATCACGAAACAAACTACATTTTTTATTTATTTATTGTGTTACTTACATATTTATTTACATGATATACAATCATTTTTGTTTACAGAAGATAGAAAACTTAGTAAATGGCTCCGGTGATCTCAACCACAATCACGAACCGGACCTAAATTCTGTGAAACAAAAGGTAAGTAAGTTGTTTTTTGTTAATATTTCTTCACCATATTTATATGTAAAAGATAGGCCAAGGTTTTAAATTAGTTTCGTTTCAAGCTTAGATGTCCTGCCAAAATTTTTTTTTTCTAGAATTGCGCAAGTACTTGGTACCTTTTTAATAGACATTGTAGTGATGAGGCTGCTTAAACTAATCCATATCTATTAGCCATAGAACACAATATTAAATGACCACTTTTCTCTTTCAGCTATCTATAGACAGCGAACTAAACCATACAATAACCACAGACGAGCTGGACAGGTCGGAAAACAACTATCTATTGGAAAATGAAACGTTTCCTGAGGCATTAGCGCCTACACCTACACCCAGATCACCAGATCCACCTGCCGAAGTTAAGAAACCACTTAGAAGGTATCTACAATATATTTTTAGTGTGCACATTTTCCGGTAAAATATGATGCCTTACGTATTTCTGTGCTTACATGAATGTTTTTCAGTTTTGTTTCAACTTTCAACGATTTTGTGCGTCAGAAAAACGATCAACAAAAGTATATTTGGTTTAGAAATTAGAGAAATTAAATTTGAAGTCCAGTTCTAATTGTATAAAACCTTAAACGCGCCTCAGGCGTCTTTTTTGCTTCAATACGTAGGTACATAAAATTCATGCCTTGGAGCGTTTTCTTAGTCATTATTTTTCTTAAGAGTAGATATATAGTAGAGCATTGCAGCAGATACACAACTAAATTGATTCTATTTTTGATATTTTCGATCGAAGTAATAGAGAATCTGTTGTACAGAACACCGGCACAAAGGTCCAGTCCGCCAAAAACCAAACAACCATCTCCACCGCCTCGAAGATCTACCAGTGACAACGTTGTAAGTACATACCTACTACTTTATCAACAAATAGATAGATACTAAATATATAATATTAATACCAGCCTGTTTACTGTCCAACTGCAGGGCAAAGGCCTCTTCTCATATAGAGAACGAATGAGCATAAATCACCACGCTTGCTCAAGGTGGATTGGCAATTTAAGACTTTTAGGTCCAGGTTTCCTCACGATGTTTTCCTTTACCGTCAGTCATAAATGTCCAAGATAAACTTAGAAAATACATATTTATGATTTGAAAATTACATTGGTACTTGTCCGGATTCGAACCCCCTACCTACTACCCACTACCTCGTGCCTTATTCACTGGGCCATTTCGACTATTTAATAAATATAATATGTATTTTTAGTTTTAAATTGCAAAAATATGTTTTATTATTTATTTATTAATAAATGAATTCGATTCCCAAATACATAACAAGAAATAGATGTAAGAACATAATTTATAATGTAACTGAGGAACTAAAACTTTAAAATCAGGCGCAAGTAGAAAGCGGACGAAATTAACAAGATGTCAATTATTAACTGCATCAAAACAATTACTCTTACAATTATTAAGAGTCACAATATAGGGCAAGATTCACAGACCGCACTTTGACTTTACTTTGATGCAAAGATCTACTTTGTACCAAAAATATGCTTCTTAGGCCCAGATTCACAATCGTGACTTTACTTTACAGCAAAGGCACCTTCGCAAAGTAAGCTTTGTATTGCCGAAGATTACTTTCAACTTCATATTCAAACATATTTTTGGTACAAAGTAGATCTTTGCATCAAAGTAAAGTCAAAGTGCGGTCTGTGAATCTTGCCCTAAGTCGTATTCGCAATAAATCCTAGTTTAATAATTATGTACGATGTAGGCGAGTTTTTAATTAATGTTAGTTTGAGCATCAATTTCGTATATTATTTTCATTTTACCTATTGGGGGTAGTTCGAAATAATTCTAAAGTCAATATTGTAGAGATTATTGTCACGTCGTAAACGTGACCAAATCGTCAGTAGATATTTATGCAGAAAAATATTCAACAAATTTCAATAAAGTAACGTCCAGTAACGTCTCTTCGTGAAAATAGGTTATGATTTAAATTAAACCTTTATAAAAATAAATTCGACCATAGAAAATACCTATCAAAATTGACATTCGAACTTCAAAAATCCTAAAACAGTTCAGGCTTCTCCAAACTTCAAACATGAAAAATAAATAAATAGATTTATATACAAAAAAAATCAAAATTCCAGTTAAATGTAAATAATATCAGTAAATAAAATCTGTAGCGTATTTACGTGATGTGTACAGGTCTCGGAGAGTAATAAGACCCGAGGGGTCATGCAACGTGGACCCGGACCGGTGAGCATACATTCATTTTATGTATCATCTTATCTCATGGTTCATTTCATTTCGTAATCTAGCATTAGCAACCTGGTCAGGAAAGTTTTTATTATGTAACAGATTAGATGAACCGGCCGTCTTAATATAGCGAACAATCCATAAGTTATGTCTACATGAAGTAGCAAAAAGTGTGTCTGAATTTAGTACGATTCTAAGCATCATACTATAATAATTTAGACTAGATCTTTTTTTGCCAGCGGCAAGACTGATATTCTTGTTGATAGTTCACATTATTCTTATAATAAAACTACTAAAGTAACTCGACCATTTTGAAATGAAAGATCTCTACTTTATTCAAACAATCCTATCTACTTGCATAATTCTTTATTTCGATTCAGTCATTTTTTGTTCTTCAGTGGAACTGTCCTGGAAACTTTTATCTATTTTTTTTTTATAGAAAGATTTTATTATTGTTAATTTTTCTTCATTTTGTCTTACATTATTTTATGATTTTGCAGGTACTTACTAAAAGATTACCATCGGTATGTTTCATATATTTATGTTTTGTTTCTTTTTTTTTCATTCTATTCTATTTTTATTTCTCAACAGTTCTAAATTACTTATTGTTTGCATTTTAACCAAATTTTAATCTTTTAAATCTACCACTTCCCTTCTTTGTTACATAAGTTGTATTTTGTCTCTAAAAATCGAATCTCTAAAAGTATTGATGATGCTACAAAACCCGAACCAGCTCAAAATAATTAAGTCTACCAGCGCCCTATTTAAAGTTACGAGCAAATAGCTAGATCTTGCTTGCCGCCGCGATCATGCTGTCGAGTGCGCTCCTAAGGTAAGTTTCACGACGTTATTTGTGTAGAGCGCTCGCACAGGCAGCGGCAGCGGGGTGCCCTCCCCCAAGAGCCACAGCTCGGTGCTCTCCCCCCCCTCAGGCCCCGCGGGGGGGTCGGCGGGGGCGGGCCAGCCGTGCGCCGTGTGCGCGCGCCGCTTCGCCTCCGACCGCCTCCTCAAGCATCAGGAAATCTGCAAGAAAGCTCATGCTAAGAAGAGAAAGCCCTTCGATGTGCTCAAGCATCGGTTGGCGGTAAGTGTTTACGTTTTGTTCTTTGGAAAGTTTTGATTATTTTAGCAGAACCGTATTGAGAAAAAAAGGTAAAGTGAACTTTCATACAATATCTACTAAAAGTCGAGTGGTATCAAAAAGAAGTCAATAGACAGAGAACAGTGGCAATTATTCCAACAGCCGAAACTGAGCTCTTAAATACAGTAGGTATACATAGTGCATAGTGCATAGGCTACTAAAACCCAGCACGACATCGTCTTAGTAAATAACTAAGTACAAAAAAAGTACAAATTCATTTAATAGTAGGTATTTAGTGTATTGTATACCTACCTTTCACCGTAACCTGACAACACACATGCACCTACTTAAATCACATAAGTATATCCCAATTAAGTACTTACATAACATAACTACTAATGTTTTACTTACAATGCTGCATTTGCGATAGGGTAGGGACGCTGCAGAGTTTAAGGCAAGCATTAATCTGGATCAATTTGTACTGGCGACATGGCAACGGCGGTCATTCAATCAATTTAAAAATATACAATGTTTACTATTTACGGTTGCTGTCCTCTGTTGCTATCCCTATACGAATTGATCCTAAATTTTCATTCTGTGTGATGTCACAGTCATTGTACAAATATATTCAGTCAGACCCATTGTTTTACTTAGGTATCGTTGTACACAATATCGTAATCACTTATTATAAATTTCTTGACACCTATTAGAAAAAATATATTTATGTAGATACGTGAACATTTTGACACACAATTGGCCCGTTCAGGTAACAGTATGTATATCAGCAGTCTATCGTTTTGGTGCCTTCAACTTGACGTCATAATGGAGGGAATAAAGATTTTGTTAAAAAATATGCCTAATGAAGAGGTAGGTAGCTAAAATTATAGCGAAAGTAGCAAATAGTAGATTAATGGTATTAATCTTTTATGTATGTATGACTGACATCCAAGACTTAGTCCGTTCATCTTGATGCACACGTAGATACCTACCTACTTGTTTCCATTTTCCATACTCAATTTCTGTCGTTATTCTACGTCTGTTTGTGTTACTTAATCATTGATCCTACTTTCATTTGACTGGACTACACAGGGTACCGAAGCAGAGCCATTCATCAACAAACTCCGCAAGCCGGCGACCAACCCGTCCACAACTAAAGTGAAGTCGCTCAACAACAACTGGCGGCAGAAGCACGAAGAGTTCATACAGGCGATACGCGCCGCTAAACAAGTGCAGGCGCATCTTGACGCTGGTGGTAAGCGATTGTGCACCCATAATAACTTTCCAGCAAACTTTTGCAACTGGGTTAGACAAAAATCTTTTCGCCATCATCGATTTAAGTTAAAAGTATTTTATAGATTTTTGTCATTGCGTTGGATTCTTAGCTTCACTTGATTTTATCCCAAATTCGGAATGACGTTCTTTGACGTTCTTCTGCACATATCTACGTGTTTTAAATGCTACAGTCTGTTTTCGTTACGTCGTTTGTTCTCTAGCTAATAAATACGTGTGAATACTGAGGACCGCAAAAACCAGGTTCGCCCTAAATAATAAGCGAACCCATAACAAATAATTCAGATTTGGACAAATCATATGAAAAATTACTTCACGTTCTTCCTAGGTAAACTAAGCGACCTACCGCCACCCCCTCCTTCTGAAAACCCGGACTACGTGCAGTGTCCGACGTGCGGGCGCCGGTTCAACCAGGGGGCGGCAGAGAGACACATTCCCAAATGCGCCAACTATCAGTTCAATAAACCTAAGCCGGGGCCTAAGAGACGGTAACCTGCTCTCAGGGACCTCAGGGCGACGGTTAACAAAGGTAGTTTGTACTATAACTTTACAGTACCATGGAACCAAGTGAATCCCACTCATTTTGTCAATTCTTCCAAAATGCAAGTAGGTCGAAATTCGCCTGAATACAGAATTCCGTGGCAACGAGCTTGATATCATTTTATTAGACACTGACATTTTACTGAGTACACTGTTGTTATGTTAGTATTAAAAACCTCATGCATTAAATACGATAAATTTTATAAGTTTGACAGATTAAGCAAACTATCAGCAGAGTGGGTCAAGATTCAGTTGGTTCGTTCGTACAATAAAACTAAATTAATGAAATAATATGTTGACAGATAACAATTTTTGTGGTTTACAGAATGGAGCTTTGTAACTGAAGATTGGTGATAGTAGGCTGTACTAATTTTAAAACTTTATAGCAACGAATTCTCTAGGTAACGGTTCCTACGACAATATGCCTGAAGTGAAACTGAATTTTAAAAGGTTATGTGACATTTTTCTACAGTTAATTTTTACGTACACCCTGTTTTATTTGGTTAAAATGTATTTGGATATAATAGCCCCTAGCCTAGAAGAATGAACTTTATTAAGCTATGAATGCCAGCTGCTGTTTTACCTTTAGCCGCCATCGGGCTCCTGCCGGCCAGTCCTATGTTTCCATCCAAGAATTTCTCATCTATACCAGCCTGGCTTTCATTCTATATAGTGCTGTTTTCTGGTTTATCACACGTTACAGCCATTATTACAGTCCGTTTGAAACGAATAGACCCAGTTTCCAAGAGTTGAATAGAGATTTCATTTTATACTACTATTAATTGCGTCTTACATTTTATTTTTAGTCGCTTCAAAGCTGTTTATGTATTTGATCCTAAACAATAAATTGTCGAAATATAAGTTTTTAAATGTTACATCGAATTTTATAGAGATATGTTAGAAAAATGTTATTTGCCAAATATTAGAAATCTTTATTCGCATTTCGACGTTTCGAAATAAATTCTAAAAATGATGAACTCTTCATACTTAATTTCGTAATTATATACTAATTAATATAAGCAAATATTAGAAGTTAAGAGTTACTTCAAAATGTTTGTCGAATAATACCTATTTGTTTATATTTTTCTTTCCATTTCATATAAAAATTAACCATATTATAGGAGATTTTGCGGCTTTGAAATAGAACTTTTTGTACTTACTAAATATTAATATTGTACTTACTCGTAGTACATTGCCATAACGAATATCGGGACCTAAATATGATTGTAAGCAAGTTGATTATGAAGATATTATGCAAATCGATGTTTTGTACAAAAAAGTGCTTTTAGAAATGTTAACAATGCAATATTGGATTATTAAATGTAATTTATCATTTTGTAAGTTTTGTTTTTATTTTATTCTATTCCCTACTTCTTTAAACCAAATCCTTTGGTATAAAGACGATTTAAGTAGAGTTGACTTTATAGTTTTATTCTACAGAAACTTCCTACATGATTCTGCTACCCTATTAATTTTTAGCGTATTACAGTAGCATAATTATATTTTAAGTTAGAATGCAAAATATTAATTTATAGAAACCACTTCCTATATGTTTCTACTATCCTAGGACTTTTAGCGTATTACAGTAACATAATTTAAAATATTTGAGGATAGAATGCAAAATATTACTTTATAGAAACCGCCTCCTACATGCTTCTGCTAGCCTAAGACTTTTAGCGTATTACAGTAGCATAATTTATAATATTGGAAGGTAGAATGCAAATATAGAATTTATAGAAACCACTTCCTATATGTTTCTGCAACCCTAGTACTTTTAGCATATGACAGTAATTTAATTTAAAACATTTGAGGGTAGAATGCAAAATATTAATATAAAGATACCACCTCCTAAATACTTTTGCTACCCTAGTACTTTTATAGCATAATTTAAAATATGTGGGTAGAATGCAAAATATTCATTTAAAGAAACCAGCTCCTACATGTTTCTGCTTCCCTAGTACTTTTAGCGTATTACAGTAGTATAATTTAAAATATTGTGGGTAGAAATGCAAAATATTATTTTATAGAAACCACCTACATGTTTCTGCTTCCCTAGTACAAGTAGCGTATTACAGTAGCTTATGGAATTAGGTAACATTTTGGCTAAAAATAAATAAATAAAACACAACAAAATAATGCGGAATACTATATTTCTAATTATTGTCAAATTGAAATAAAAATGTAAATGCAACACAGTTTGGTTCCTTACAGAGCACCTGGGTAGCGTGATATAATTTGTGTAAGTTATTGACGATTTATTGCTTTTGTGCTTAGTTCTCGACCGAGGTCTTGGGCACGTAAGAGAGCACTATTGTGCCTTTTGGTGGCACCAACACGTTGTCGGCCAACTCTGCAAAGTTGGTGGTGTAGCTGGAATAAAACAACGCAGTTAGTACCTATTTATGTTTCGCTATGTTTTGGAAAGTGGAAGAAACTGTACTGACGAAAATAAGTGAGTAGAATATGAATAATTTGGATAATGATATAGGGTTTCTTGCTTAAATTAGTCGGGTGTTCCTATCTACATTGTAGCCCAAAAAAAAGAAAAAAAGAAAAGAAAACGTTTATTTGGTATATAACACGAGACATACTAATTAACAATTATAGGTATAGACAGGACAAGTAACAAGATACAAATAAAAAGCAGTCTCATGACTGTACCAAATAGGCACAATTTCAGCATAATGCCGAGCACGGGTGCACGGCGCTGGTTTGCAAATAGACCTATTTGATGTGACGTATGGATGTCATAAATTATTGCTAAACAACAAAGCTAACAATAATAAAATCATGCCTTATACAAGAATAGACATACATAACAAAAATATGCAATAAGTATTAAAAGGAGCTTAGGGCCTTTGTAGCTAGGAGCTCCATATAATTAAGGCAAATTCGGTGGTAGCAACGCCCCTGATTGCGGGAACACACACTCGGGAGAAATTTTAAAGAATCACAGTTACATCAGTCAGTGATACTTACTTGGTGTAATGTTTGACAGCGTGCGACATGTGGTGCACGGTGAGCGAGTGCGGTACAGACGACAGCAGCGTGAGGTTGGCGCGCTGCTCCTCGTCTAGCGGGTTGTACACCGCAACATAGCCCGTGTGACCAGCCTTCCATCTGCAACCAAACAATTATATACAGAGTGTATACGACGGTATGACATTAAATGCAATTACGTATAGTATGTGACATTATAAAGCGAGACAAAAAAAAATCTACTAAATATCTTCAATAGTTTAGACACAGGACAAATTTTTTAATTTCTTTAATTCTAAACACTATGTAAGTACGTCAAACGGTCACTGACTTAAGTCATAGTCCACGTCGAAGGATAAACGTTGCCGTTCATTACAGTTCAGTGAACTTGTCATAATAAAATGGTGTATTACTTCGTTACTATTAAAATATTATTTATTTTGTTAGAAAATTTAAAATTTTTGTTTTTCGTCAAATTACTTTTGTGATTAATTAGAAATCATTATATGGGCTAGTAACACCTGCCTTTTCATTTAATTTCAAACCGTCGTATACACTCTGTATATTAATTAGCTTTCTGCGGCGCAGTTTCACCCGCGTCTCTGCTCCCGTCGCCAGTAACGTGATGTTACATAGCCTAACCTTCCTCGAGAACGGGGCTAACATACGCAAAAATAATTTTCAAAAGATTAGCGCATTTAAACAAGCAAAACTCTTCCGCTTTACATAATATTATAGATTATGCTATAAATTTATAAACCGACGCTATAGATTTCTTAATACCGCGTGTCTTCTTTTAAAAATGCAGTCAAAATTACGGAATTATAGCCGACAACAGCTATGATAGTTGATAGACCACGTGTCAAGACTATCATTTAAATTTTTAGGACATCAAGTGTGACTTCCGGATTCCATCTTTTGTTTTCACGGAAGATGGTTGTCATTTAATTACATCCACATTTTTTTCTATTTTATCATTGTAATATACCATTAATATCATCAACAAGAATATTATTCTACACTTGACGCTGGCAGAAATAGCTGACACAATCGTCGGCTCTGTTGCCAAGAAAAAAGGACTTTCATGCGATATGCTCGCGTCGTCTCGTAGTGTCACTAGGTGGGACAAAGCTCCGTCTGAGTACAACCAGGGCAGGGTACATACCTGGCGCAGGCGACGAGCGAGTGCTGGTCGCGCGCGAGGGCGGCGGCGGGCAGCGCCGACACCGCGTAGTGGCCGTGCGCCACGCTCGCGTCCTCGCGCAGGCTCACCAAGTGGGACAGCGACTCCGTCTGTATACAACCAACTTGTTATAAACCCTGATCACACCAATTATTGTCGTTTTTCTCTTTAGCTTTAAGCCGCGGCCGTACTAAGGCGACCATGACGCGATAGCGATTTCGTGAAAATAAACTGAGGCCCTAGACAAGTGGCAAAGATTTCTATTCTATTCATAGAATAGATTAAAAATGTATGAGAATGACATAAGCGTTAACGTTAGCTTATGTCAATCCAATACATTTTTTAATCTATTCTATGAATTTTGACGGTAGTAGATCCACGCTGGTTTCAGCATGAATGGGCCGGATCGTCCGGGGAAGTACAACCCTCTCATAGAAAATCGACTTAAGAGTAGTAGTATCCTTACTACTGCGTTTCGTTCGGTGAGTGAGAGTGCCGGAGGCCCAATTTCCCCCCTTTCCTCTTTCCTCACCTCCCTCATTCCTTTCACATAACCCCATTCCCAGCCGCCATAGTGGAGGCCACCATACCAGCAGTTTAAGACGATAGATTTTGGTATGGTAGCCACCACTTCTGGATTCCACTGACTGCTTACCATCAGGCAGGGTGGAGTCACTTTGGTAGGCTAATAAATATAAAAAAAAAAAAAAAAAAAAAAAAAAGAATAGAAATCTTTGCCACTTGTCTAGGGCCTCTGATATAAACAAATTTCGGTGACCGCACTGCAGCTTAACAGTGGTAGCGGCAGCCTTAGACTCTTGCCTAATAATAGTATAAAGCTGCGGTTCTGTAAGCTCATTTCCGAAAATGGATTTCGCAATCGTACAAGTGAGAAACTAAATGAACCTGCGATTTCCTGCTCGCTTTTATCTGGGGTCTCCTTTTCAAATAGTGACTTCGATGATATGAAATGTGATTGACATTGTATAATAAGAGAGGTTAATGAGTTCAATTTCTGCCTCACGAACACGTAACAACATCTGAATAAATGGAAAGTAACTTTTAATTGTTAATACTCACGGCGATGGTATCATTATCATCTTTCTCGAGCTGGTGTAAGCTGAAGACGGGCCCCGCGGGTAGTAACAACGCTAACAACGCTAGTTCTGCATCTGCTTCAGGGCTAGACTTTAGCTGTAACACAAACATATTGTGTAACTTTGTGGAATGAATATCAAGATAGGTAAGGTACTATTTTAATTTAGGAATAGAAGAAGTATTCTTATAGCCCTTATTAGGTACAGTTGCTTAGAATGATTACTAGAATGTTTCATAATTCTATAGAAACCAGTCATGGTTGAAATTTGACCAATTGAAATTGAAAAAGGTCCACTTCTTTATTAGGGTACAAGCTTTGTGATCAATCAGTCATAATATTATGTCCTGATAGACAGATGTTGTTAAACAGAGAATGGATTTTTAACCAACTGGTTCACCAAGGTTTATAACTCAAAAGCTAAGCCAAACTCCGTACCTGCATAGCCGGCCATTTACCAAGTCGAAGGTTGATAGCGTGTGCGACGGCGCTAACATTGGCACCGACGTGTATGGGAGCCGTCATTAATGGTGTGAGTGACGTCATGTTGCGTGATAGTAAGAACAGCTCTGGACGACCACCCTCTTCGGCTAATGTGAATACTGTCTCACCTGTGGTATATTTATGATTTTAAAAAGCGTCTCTTGTCACGAAATATGCGTGTATAGTCCTCATGTATCATAAGGTTCATAAAACTTAAGCACTTGAGTAAGGTAGGTTAGAAATTAAATCTTATGATAGTTGTCTATGGACACAATCTACTATCCGCTAACATGCTATGATAGAAACAAGAACAAAACAATAAATTAATAAAAAAAGTCATTGTATTAATTACTATTTTCGTAGTCAGCAAAAACAATTTTCGTTTATATCAACGACGAAATGACCAACTAAAATGCGAATTGTGATTCGAAAGTTTATAAAATCTAAGCCCATTTTATAAAAAGAAAATCTGTATATAAATAGCTACATACTTGGGTCTTCGCTAGCCTCAGCAACAACGCCAGCCCATCGTGTCAGCAACACATCAAGCTGGGGCAAGTCGCTGGTGTGCTGATGGCGCCAGTAGCTATAGTGTGTGTGGTCGGAACCCGGCTCGCTTCCCTTGCCGATAGCTGGGTTCTCGTCCGGTAAAGACTGGTTTACGAGTAGCTGACGAGCCTTGTTTAATCTGAGAACAATTAAATTATGCTAATATATCATAGTAAATAAAAAAAAATCTAATTGATGAGAGGGGCTCAATAAAGTAGCTTGAGAAAGACCTGTGTCCAGCAGTGGGCGTTTTTCGGTTAAAATCATGAGGATGATGTAAAGAGTTTCGGTTTTCCCGAACGAAATATTGTGCGTCAGCTGTTAAACGCACAATAAATGTCAAATTTAAAACTCATAACGCCATCTCGTGTCTGCCTGTTTAACATAGTACGCCATGCAAAAAAAAAACTATTGTTTTGATGACAACAGATGTTTTCTTTATTTTTACACCTTTACAGCTTGCCGTACAGCAACTTATAAGTACTTACATTAATTTTTATTCAAGCACAAAAGTCACATGGAGCCTAGGTTACTTTTGTAAGATTGAATGAAAGAACTCTGTTATTTATGACAAATCAGATACCCACGTACTTTCTAAGTTAAACTAAGCTGGTGCTAACTAAAAACTTCTTGAATCCAAATACTCTTTTCTGACTTTTCGAATACTATAAATGATGAAATATATTATAATATTAAACTAACTACACATCCAGCTAAATAATTATAATTTTATTATATTGTAATATTTTGATTGCGTTCTATTAACCATAAAATTTAACATATACTAAAAATTATAATTATTCCACAATAATAATTAAAAATAAATTACTTTTAAAATATTCAGAAAGTCTCTTATCTGCGAATAAACTGTCAAACTGACTGACATATTTATGACATGAGTTGTGTGGATCCATCTTTTGTTTTCACGGAAGATGGTTGTCATTTAATTTCATCCACATATTTTCTATTTTTATCATTGTATTATACCATTAATATCATCAACAAGAATATAATTCTACACTTGACGCTGGCAGAAATAGTTGACACAAATCGTCGGCTCTGTTGCCAAAAAAAAGAAGAAGAAGAAGAATAAGAAATGAGTTGTGATGTTACGCAAGCAAAGTCGCGGGTAAGCACTATAGTACACAAGCTCCTCACCTGATTCCGGCCGCACCTCCTTTTAGGAACAATTTGATTACTTTTTCAAACTCCTTGACCACTTCTTCGTTGTTAAAGTTGAGGTCTGGCTGATTCTCGCCATATTGGTGAAGGTAGAATTGTCCGCGGACTTCGTTGAACGTCCATGCTGATGTGTTCATTGTAGATACCTAGATATAAAACAGTATTTAAATGCTGTGTGGTGATCTTACCCCCCAGTTTACAGGCTGATCAACGAAAAATTACCAATTGGGTGCTAAAAGCATGAATATTCTTGCTTTTAGCATGCTTTTAGGTACTTCACATGAGATTTAACAAGCGATTAGTTAATTTTTCGTTGATCCGCCTTTCAGAAACTGGGGGTTACTCATAGATTTAAACGAATTTTTTGGCTACTATTACTGTACGTTGCGTGTTGATATTATTTGAAAGTTTCTAAAGTTTTCTGATTGATCCAGCCTATTGATGCTGAAATCTATGGATGTAATCTACTAATAAATACAGCGGCTGAGTTTGTTAGTTTAAACGCGCTAACCTCTGCAACTACCAGACGGATTTGAATAGCTATTTTTGTGTATGATAGCCCAGTTCTTGAGGGAGGTTTTAGGCTGTATAACATCACGCTACTCGCGACGGTGCAGAGCAGTAAGCAAAGACGCGGGTGAAGCTAGTACAAAATATATATAAGTAAATTGCTAATAATTATATATTTTAGCAAAAGTGGTAATCAGTGCTTAAGTCTTTTTACATTGGTTCTCATCATCTCATTGGTTGCCCGCCACCCTCTTTTTGTCACCTACATAGACATAAGCCTCTCCAAAGGCTTGACAGATCAATTGGTAACTTTAGTAAGATAACATTAATTTGACTGCCTCTGTTGTTCGGTGGTACTACTGTGTACGGACTGCCACTCAGAGATCGCGGGTTCGATTTCCGCTCAGTGCAAATTATTATGTGAAAAATGTTCACATAGGTTAATTAAATTAATACTTATGAACGTTAAAAATTACAAAATGTCAGGCGATTAATCTACAGCCAGTTCGCTGACGTAGGGTAGGGCATGAGAAGAACTGGCAAGAAACTCAGGCCACTCTTTTTAATCGCCAGGTTATTACAATTTTTGTAAGTTACAATTTCAAGTAGCAAGTAACAGTATGCATGAACATGTCTTTTTGCATTGCTTTGAGTACTTCTATGTATAATATGTATGTAAAAAAAAGGATATATAAGTATGTATATCTGCATTCTAGAACCCATAACACAAGCTATAATATATGCTTACTTTGGGTCTAGATGGCGTTGTATGTAGTCTCACACCCACAAGTATATAGACCAGAGACTACTTCACTACACTTACCCAGTTGTTAGGCGGTTTCGGTTTTCCTTCTTCATCGTGATCCTTGCCATTGGCCCACACAAAGTAATCCTCATACGGAGATACCTTCTTAGAGCTCATTTGAAAGAACTCGTGGTCTATGTTTACAAAGTTGGGAATTACGTCGACAATTATTCTGTAATAAAATTAAAAAGATTAGAAGTTTGTTTAGATTAAATAGAAGGAATAGATAGAGTCGCAAAAATATACCTATTTAAAAAAATATGTAAAACCTAATTGAAATGTGAACAACCCACTTTCAACTGAGACTCGTTCGACTTAAGAGCGTTTACACAAAAGAGTGACAATGTCGCAGTTTAGTATCATATTTTCGTGGTTTTCAATTTTTATCATTTAATCGAAGATATATTTTAAAAATATTTACAGAACACATTAGAATTAAAATGCTTTTTGCTTTTTCTTTTTGCTTTTGCGTTTGAAAGCCCAGTTCAGTAGGCTATTATCACGCTACTGGCGACGGAAGCAGAGCAGTAAGCAAAGACTCGGGTGACACCACGCCGCCGAAGGCTGGTACTATTAGCGGAAGACATTGTTTGTTTAAACGCGCTAATCTATGGAACTGTCAGTCAGATTTGAATAATTCTTTTTACGTTTGATAGACAACAACATAAGCACAAGCGACAAGCGACGGCAGCAAAGCAGTAACCAAAAATGTAACTTAACCCATATAAATGCGCTATGGAAAGCTAGTTTTTTTTTTTTTTTTTATATTAGCCTACCAAAGTGACTCCACTCTGCCTGATGGTAAGCAGTAAGTGGAATCCAGAAGTGGCGGACACCATTCCAAAAGCCAAACTACTGGTATGGTGGCCTCCACTATGGCGGCTTAGTGAGATGCTTTTAAAAGACCCCCGCTTAAAAGACCCAGGATCAAAATTAGATGGGAACACATGCGCTGGCAAAGAGTTCCAGGCTTTAATTGTAGTTTAATTTATAAACACTACTCACTTAATTCCATAGTCCTTAACCTGACCTACGAATGCTTTGAAGTTTGCCAATGCACTGGACTGTTCGGTAACATAGGTAGGAACCTCCACGAATATGCCCTCCACCTTCGAGGATTGCAGGATCGGCAGTTCGACCACAATGTCGTCGTAGGTTGCATCACCCATGTCTACCAGAGGGCCTTTCTCGAACCTAAGAAAAGAAGAATACGCTCAGAGTGCAATAATAATCACGCGATGCGTCTGCTTTCTACTTATACAAAACAGGGAATAAATTCATTTCCTTATATTTTTTATTTTTTTAAATCAAACTCTCGCATTAGGAAATATGACCTGTGTGGGGATCGAACCGACAACCTCGTAAACAGCAGTCGCTTGCGCAACCACTGCGCTGCAGAAGTAGTCAAATTGTTAATTATTATTTTCCTTAGCAATATGATTTCATTTCATACAATTCGTTCGCCTTTGTCGATAAAAAGAGGACCCTACGTTTCTTGGTTTCTCTCATAACACTTATCAATTCAATTCAATGTTTTTCTTCAATTTATTAATAAATATAAATCACATATACAATATAAGTAGTTTCCCTTTGGTCCCAAACTAAGCTAGTGCTTGTATCTTGGGCACCATCGGGATTACAATTAGTAAATATAAATTTCTACATACAATATACAATTATATAGATAGTTTTCCTTTGGTCCCAAACTAACACTAAACTGAAATAATCGACACTGGATACTATATTAAAAAAACAAACAATACAAAAATTGCAAAATCAAATGTTACTTACCATTTAAGGGGTGCGTGTGTAGCGCACTTCGGAGCTTTAATAATGATGGTGATAGCTCCAGCAAGCATGCACACCCACATGGCCCAGAACAGAATGAACATAAACCAGCGGACCTTCACCCAGAACGGGTCCTCGGAGTACCTCAGCAGTTCCTCCTTAGAGAGACCCGTGAACTCCTGGAAAATACGGCATTTATAAATATGTGCCTTTTTTTCTATTAATCAATCAGCCACAGTCCACTATAATTATCGTCAATTAGTTTACCAAAATGATTCCATGCTACCTGATGATAAGCAGCCTGTAAGTTCCAAGAATGGTGGACTCCAAAAGTAAACTTTGACTGCCTCCATGATGCAGTGGGAGTGCAAGCGACTGTTGTGCACGAGGTTGCGGATTCGATTCCCGCACGAGACAAAACTTTGCGTGATCTATAAATATTTGTTTCGAGTCTGGGTGTACTTTGAGTCAAGTAACGGACACAAAGTACGTAAGTACCTAGTATGTTTGTAAAATCCCTAGCGACACAGGGATTATTCCCTGGAGATATTGACTTATTAAAAAAAAGGTGGAAAATGTCATCGTGTTGCTAATGATGCAAAAACTGCTACTACGATGGCTCTTACTAGGATGACTTGGGCTTTTGCAGGTCCCGTTTGAAAGGCTTTGAATGGAAATTGTAACAGATACGCTGATAACGAGTTTCAGGTTTTGATTGAGCGAAAGTATGAAAAACTGAACCATATGGTTTGAGAATACCTTCTACTGAGATTGACTGACTTTACCTGGTCACTTTGGGTATTTTCATTATTGAATAAGAGACAACTTTTGTAGAATATTCTGTTGTAATAATATATAAAGGTAGATGAATATCTCTTTCTCTGTCGATACATAGGTAATAGGTATATCTGACACTAAAGAATTAACTAATGAACAAATGTAAATATGCGTTTCTTGTCGTAGACTACTAGATTTGGTGTACCAAAACAATGTAGTTTACAAATATATAATCCGCTATTCAAAATACTCGCGACCCACCCAGGTTTCGCACGAAGCGTAGGCGTAAGCGTTTTTACTACATTAATTACAAACCTTTGAAAATCTTAAATGAATAATAGCTACTAAAATCTCACCTTCTTATTAGCATCGAATTACAAACCTTTGAAAATCTTAAATGAATAATAGCTACTAAAATCTCACCTTCTTATTAGCATCGAGCTCGATCTTAGCGTCGCCATTTCTATGGTCTTCAACGATATACTTGGCGTCGGCCATATCGACCCTGGTCACGATCTTGGCCTCCTCCTCCTTCGGCAGAAGCTTTTCCTCCGCGCCGTCCTGAGACACCTTCTCTCTGGACTTCGCGAGGCTGCTCTTGGATGTACGGAATTCTGGAGGCAATGGATTCAATGTTATTTAATGACGATTTTAAATAATAAGCTTCAAATAGAAGTCGTATCAAAGGGGGAACAGAGGAAAACAAATGCTCCACAGGCAAAAAGTGAGTTCTTAAACAAAAAATAATCTCTCCTATTCAACTGTCCTACTTAGTTTAGCTTGTGTCGTGGCGGACTTCACAAACAACAGACGTAAAGTAACTGCTACTCGATTGACGAAACAAAATAAATATTTGTAAACCATACAAAATATGTAGTTGCCTCTCGGTCCCAAAACTTTCGGCGTACCGCTAACGCGGCCGCTAGACTACCAGTCACAAAATTTACAAACAGTTGTATGAATCAAATGTGTATTTTTAAGTACGCCAATATCAGAAAACCTAATTTACACACATAAAAAACAGTTGTCTCATAATAAATGAAAGCGGGAAGATAAATCCGTGGATAAATTTAGCTTGTACGAAAAAGAGTGAAAAAAAACGAGATACAACGAACTTTCACGATTTTATTCTGCTATTTTAATTGTTTTGCTTTGGTATTTTTACATATCAACTAAATTTTCGTTACTGTGAGTATTTTAGGCGATCTACATTTGTTTTCTAAAGTCACGTTTTTTCACTTTTTCTGTTTATTACTAGACACTTTTTAACGTTACACTTTACAAACATACAATTAACGAACGCAAAGTAAACCTACATTCAGACATTTTTTTATAGATTAGAAATTTTTTGACCCATGTGGTAATCTAATGCACAACACTAAACCAAAGATTTTCTTACTTAACTACACTTTAACACAAGTTCTTTATCACCAGGAATTGAATAAATCGCCATTTATAAGCCTGATGAACACATTGCTTTCAGTCTTAGAAATAGTTAGAAATAGACATAAATATATGAGCTCATATATAGTAATTTATATTTTCACTTTTCTAACAGCTAACAAAATATTGCTTTCGAGAAACAAGTTGAAGCCCTTCAACGAAATATCACAACTTTCTCTAATAAGTAAAAGCAGTTACCGTAAACTAAATAGAGTATCTGGGCCACGTTGAACACTAAAGATCCAATGAAACCGCCAAGTTACTCACTGTGTAGCGGTACATGCAGTACTGACTCTGGAATAGGTCGCTATTCTTAGCGGCTCTCCCCGTCCCTGTCTCGCGAATGTCGCTGGTTTGTCTCTTGCCATGGCCACGTGGGGATAACTGAGTTCCCTTCAATTTAGCTCTATATCCCCTCACCAACAATTTACTTTGAATATTTGTGTAATTATTGCGAATGGATAAAACATCTGTCTGTAAAACGTGCTTGCAAAAAGTATTACCTAAGCTTCTCTAGGGGAAGTTTTGCGTAAATTTCGAAATCAAAAATATCGCGAGGTAACAAAAATATAAAACGAACTAAACTAAGTTATTCAGAAACTCAAATGAGAGAGTTGCGAATCAAACGATCAACAAAATACAACTGCGATTGTTCAAAGCTTTATCAATTTAACATTACACGAAGTATAAAACCAAATAATGCAAGCAATGCAACGTCCAAAATTAATTCTGCAATTCCCGAAAGTCAGCGTGGTACATCGCTATTCTTTTTATTAACTTGATTTATATGGCACTGGTTTGAGTTAACCAGTTTACTGCATGCAAAAAATTGCATTGGCCAAAATAGTTCTTCGAATACAATAAGAGGCTAAGAAATTACGATTGCGAAAACGCGATAAGTATTCGTACTAAAGGACCAAGTATTACGGTTGCTTATGAACTCCAGGAGTAGTCCTGGAATGGATAAGCACTATAACACGTACCTATTGACAAATAAAATTTTAAATAAGAGGAATATTCCTCTTATTTCACATAAGAGTATACACACTAGTTACAGACTCGAACTATATGGGCTTACGACCGAAACAATGTATATCTACACATTGAAATTACATCATCCTTTCGGGAATTTGATACGAATGACGGACAGCTAGAGCTATATTGCAAAGTACTTAAAGTACATTCAGTCCATTAATCTTCGTCAATAGTGTAATAAAGGCCATCACGCTCGCTCATGGCGTATAGGCAATTTCACTCTTCTTATATTTGCTTGTTTAAATTTCCCCAAGATTATGTTCCTTCACCGTATGTCAGTTAGGTCTTCGTGCATATAGCAGTAAGCTATTAGATCACTCAAAAGACCGACGACCAGATAAGTGACCGGCAACCGATGATTGAGGGCGGCTGAAAATAACTTGGGAGAAAGGCTATAACCAGCAATTAACGTTTTTTAGCTGATACCATGATAATGACTAAAACATCCTAACTCACCTAAAAGCCTTATTTTCTTGAATCAACCGTCACAAACAACACTCACTGAGACAGTTCCGCCTGGCACAACAGTAGGACTACAAATGTAATGAAGCAATTGCTCGACTCACATTACGACAAGTAGAGTACGAGCATCGCTAAACGAAGAACATCATGAATAACTACTAATTACTATATATAACGAGACCATTTAACTTTGTAAATATTTAGGACGAATCATTTGGTTTAATTAATCAGGGTAAATATTTTCTTATAAAACTTTTCTCAGAGATACAAAAGCACTTTTAAGAGAATCTTTGCATTAATGTACCTATCAGCTTAAATTCGTGGGCTACTTTAAAATTATAGCTACAATTAATAGAGATACTCTAAACAAATAGTTCAGCTATTTGTATCCACAGTCGACTTCTAAAAGCCTTTTATCTCTTATTGGGCAATAAATCTCTGATAACCAATAGAGGTCACTGCTTACCTGATTATGTAACAAACACACCCCTATTCTCTTCCTCGTTATTTTAACGTTAATAATTTCGAAACCAAGCGAGCACCAATGTTATTTTCAAAATTATGTACTTAGGTATATACTTACTAAATTTACCTTGGACATAACTTACTGTAAGGTAATTTTTTTTAAATATTTGTAAAAAAATTGTCTGATTGACAAAAGGTCTAAATCCTGGGATAATAAAGGGGCACGGGTTGGTATAAACACTTACATCTCTATTAACACACTGCGTCTAAACCACGTCTAAACCAAAATAATTTAATGAAACAATAGTTAATTTAACAGTAATGTTCATTCGTAAATTGGAGTATTACGTTCATAAAGTACGAATACAATGACTACACTAAAAGCAGTCTCAGTGTAGTAATGAATCGGTCAGGAGGTGAATTTTAACACTAAACAGCTAATTATTATAAACTATGTGTGGTGTTTTTCCATACTTTTATGTCACATCAATATAAAATGTGTAACGGTGTACAATAACACGAGTGAGTCGTTATAACAACTAGCTTTGTATAAATTTTTGTAGGCATTTGTATTAGTAATAAACAGACAGACTTATTAAATATAGTATATTTATACCAAAGGGCAACAAACACTTAATAAAACGTTCGAAATTCCTTGGATTTGGGGTCCATACATGACTAAGTTATAGAGGTCACTGGATAATGCAATATGTGAACTACCCTATCTCTCTCGGTAGATATAGTATAAGAATATCAGGATAAAGGTTAAAGCACATTACGTCGGGCCGCAGCGAGGCGGAGCGGACCACAGCGCAGCAAAAGATGCTTACATATTAGGACGAGCCGAAGCGCAACGCATTGACGGATTTTGAGTACAGTCCGTCAACCTAAAAATCTGTCTGCAGTAAAATAAACATGTGCGCGCGTGTACTCCAATCCGCTCCCGCCTCGCTGATCCCGGAACAGTGTGCTAGCACACTGTGTAGGGGCGCAGCAAACTCGCACGCAACAAAATCCGCGGCAAAATATGCGACCCGCTGCGCACTGGCATAATGTGCGAAAGTTCATATAAAACACATACCGAGAGATTTAAGCGGAATTTTGCGCTGCGCTGCGACCCGATCCGCTGCGCCCCGGAATATGCGGATCGAGATAATGTGCGCTAACCTTTACTGCAACGTTACCTGCGTGATAGATATCATGTTACTGCGGTCACCAATCAGCGTGGCAAGCGCCTTTAAACATATAATTCTGCTAATTACATCTAACGAAACGTAACACACTTTTGCATACCGATGCAAATTCTTATCGCAGTAATTAATAGTTTAGCGAATACAAAAATTATGTTTATTATTTTAAAGAACATAAAATAATGTAGAAGAATGTCTATTACAGACCTTCGACACTAGGTAAAGGCAAGTTTGTTCAAAATGGCTACTGCCTCTGAGGTGCAGTGGGAGTGCAAGCGATAACTGAAAACGAGATTGTCGATCCCCACAAAGGACAAAACGTTGTGTGATCCGTCACGGGGAACTTTACAAATTAACAACAAGTAAACGGACAAAATTTACTTATATCTAAATTCGAAACAATTATATTTTGTAGATTACAAAAAAAATTGGCATGAGTGGAAATCGAACCGACAGCCGTCGAACGAACTATCATTGCGCCATTGGGGAAGCAAATCTACCGGCACGGAGAAGTAAGTATAGTCGACCACATATTTACTTTACCACTTTTGACAAAAATTTCATCAAATTAAAATACAATAAGGCTCAATATGACAGTGATAACTGCCACTGTACTGAGGTAACTTGCAAACAAAAATAGACATTATTGTTTTGTGATGTGCAAACGATATTTAGTCTAAGGGTGGTAAGGTAATTTTATGGTCGAATATACTTGAAGAAGTAATCAGGGTTCATGAGACTCGTGTTATTACAGTCATACGAATGACGTAATACATGTCCCTAATTGCAGCCCAGTACATAATGTGCCCTGCTGTCATGCCAACACTCTACTACTTGTATGTAGTAGTTTAAAGTTGTCATATATATAGTTAAATCCTTACTTAATTCACACATATACCTGTTTTCGATACTAAATTGTGATTCACAAATGTAGTTCTTTTGTTGATATTCTATCATCGAAGGACCTTGCTTACCGTAATAAATATACATCTATGTCTATACTATTATAAGCGGAAAAAATTTGTTTGTATGTTTGTTTGTTTGAACGCGCTAATCTCTGGCACTACCAGTCGGATTTAAAAGAATATGTATGCGTATGATAGCCCAGTTTTCGAGGAAGGTTATTTATAGGCTATGTAACATCACGCTACTGGCGACGGGAGCAGTACAGTAAGCAAAGACGATGTTCATTTTGGTACCTCATACCAAAATGAACATTCAAATGAGTTTGGTTTAATTTTTCCTGCTTAAAATAGAAACAGCACTAAAGCGAGTTTGTTTTTCATTGAATTTGTTATGATTGGTCTAATACCTACATTTCAGGGAATTTCAATAAAACAGGAAAATTATTTTACTATTTTTATTTATTTACTCGACATACAAAAATATAATACTATTCATTGTTTCTTTATTAACTTAATAACCATTATGACAAATTAAAATTTCACTTAAGAATGGTACATTAACTTTAAAAAGTTAATTACATTAACATTAACTTTTTGTAGTTAAATGTATGTACTTTAAGTACCGCCATTGTCCTACTTTAATTGTCTCATTCAAATTATTAGCTTTATAAAAAATATGATATGATTTAGTTTATATTTTCAAACAAATTTATTCTGATCTTCTAAATGTTCTTGAAACTTAAATGACAACAAGGAATCAGTAGGTAATATAATAGTGTTATTGACTTTTTAAATTAATTTAAAACAAACAGATATTGCTATGGTAACATTTTTTTTATTACAGCTGTAATTAAATCATAATGAATCCCTAAACCTTTTCATTATTATTATCATTATTATTGGTAAATAAAATTCACTAACTTTAATTATAATTATAAATTAAAGCCAAAAATATTACATAAAAATTATTGGCACTAAACAGGCATAAAAATACAGATGATATAAATTATTTATTTATTCTTAGGTATTCTGGTTTAAACTATCTAAAAACTGCTGAAATAGTCTATTTCTTTCTCTTTGTATACTATTTGATTCTTGTACTATATTTATTAATCTGTCCAATTTTTCCTCAACAGTTCTCTGTCTGTTTCTCATTTCTAAGGTGATTTTCCTAAAATCTGTATATCTCCTTCTTGTTAATTTTCGTTTAGACTCTTCACTTTGTCCATTTGATGATTCTCCATTTGCTGGCAACGCAGGTTCATACCCTGAAGGCTCACCTATTGACAGCAAAGCCTTGGTCACAGTCTCTGTAGTCTCATCACGTATTTTTTGCTGTATCTGTGGTTGATATTCTCCATTCTCATTGTAAATCTGTTCAAAAACCTCAAAATATGGCCACTTCACTACAACCAATTCATTCCTATTTTTTTTCTTTAATAATCTAATATAAGTTTGTTTTAAATTACGAAACTTTTTATCACAGCAGTCAGGACCTTTGCCAACAGCATTACCTATGTCTATCCAAACATTTTTTTTCTTAACTTTTGGACTTCGAAACTTGTCAATGTTCTGAAGATATAAACTTAGAAGACTTTTGATACTATTGTGTTCCCAAAGATCTTCTGCTTCTTCTCCAGGGTCAATTTCCTTAATTTCATTTGGATTCAATTGCATATAAACTTCTTCTGTCTCCAAATACTCATTTTGTTCTGCAGAAAATAAAACTGGTAAATATAACTATCCATAAACATTGTATGACTAAGCTTTTAGTTCTTAGGCATTTATATTCAAGTTATACCAATTGATAGCAAGCGGGTCGTTGGTACTCACGCCGCAAGCAATTGAATGGGAGTTACAGGAAGTTTATATTTACAGAAATAGATATAAGCCCTGACTTATAATGCATTCTTATCAATTTTATCAATAGGTAAGCATCTTTGAATTGTGCTTAAATATACAATAAAAAATAAACAAAGAAACTTACCACTCATTTACAATCTGTCTTCTTCAAATCTTTCTTCAATCTATAAAAATCGTCGTTCTCGTTTTATGCAAACAAACAAACTTGAAATTGCATCATTCAGCGCCGAGCGACAGCGGACGTGCACAAAATGGCGCTGACAGCCACATTGAATAAAGCGCTTTATAACCCGGCACAATAAAAATGACACACATAATTTAACTCGAAAATGACGAACAGGAAAACCACATTTTTCGTAAAATTTATTTAGTATCCTATGTCAAATATAGCAAAATAAAATAAAAAACAATTATGGTCAAGATTTAGAAGAAAATCTTATTACAATTTTAATGAACATTTTAATTTCGTCGGTTAATACAAGCGCTTTTGACGTTTCGTGATATGTAGTGTTGACCTTGTGCTCTTTGCCTTTCATTGATAACGTCACGTAGGTACCCAGTGTAGTACGGTACGGTAACAATAAAATAAGTAGGTAGGTAAGTAATCAAGGCTCTTAGCTCTTTGCCTCATGATTGTATTCTATAAATTCTATTTGCTCTTGTATGAAAATGCCGTCACAATGATAGGCTAAGCTCTACATAAAAAATGAGCTAAACTTAATTGAAATGAATAATATACGAAATAGTGTAAGTTAGAATGTGGAGTATTCAATTTATATCAATGAAATTACCTCTATCCGTTTCTGGTAATGCTTTGTAAGAAGCGACGTGTTCGTCTTCCTTAGCTTGCCCTCCATCTATAGAGAGATGATTTTTCCGCGGCTCCGACATGATGAATTAGGGTCTCGAGAACCGGTTAAGCAATACGGAGAAAGTTGGCCCTTTCCCTTTAATATTTTAATTGAACAATTATCTCGCAACAAGAACAGCACACTCAGATGCCATTCGCCATCTGTCAAAGTGTCAAGCACAGAATAAGTAGAGATGTCAAGTCAGTGATTTTTTTTTTTTTCTTTTATTTGCCCAAAGGGCAGGCTATAGTCTTTCGACCATACTGCCTAGTCTTCCGTGTAGGATTTCTTACGTGGTAAGTTTGTAAAAATAATGTCTTTCGTTTATATACTCATTGTATTGTTTGTTTTATTTATTTTGTCTTTCGTATTTAACCCATTTTTTAATAGAGTAATTTTATTTTTGTCCAATTTCATGTCATTTTACTGTCAATGTCATGGTAAATAACCTCCTTTTTCTAAGACAATCGTTTTGTATGTCTTCAATTCATCGATATATTTTTATTTCATATATTTCAATATTTTTGTCCTATTTTCCGAGCTGTCTCCTTAAGTACCTAGTTAATTGTTTACTTTACATTTTTAAGAATTAAACCTAAAGTTAATAAGTATTACTATTAAAACAAATAATATTATTAAATACACGAAAACTTATTATAACTAAATATCATTTACAGTCTCTACTATAAATTTGTACAAGTATATATAAACTGAGACATTCTTAAGTAGCTCCTGAATGCATTGCGGGACCTCGTCAGGATTATTATAAATTTTAAGCAGCTCATCCGACAACACAAGGCGCTGAATGTTGAAAGATGAGCACTGGAAAAAGATATGATGCAGTGACTGAACTTCTTGTGATTGACAATACTCACAGTTAGGAGAATTGACCATTCTAAGGCGATGAAGATGATAATTTAAACGACAATGACCAAAACGCATATGACTGATAATTGAATAAAATTTTCTATTTATGAATCTGTTATACTTGCAGAACCAAGGTATGGAGTTTATTCGAACGTCTAGAGTGGCAAACCAAGTACCTTTATTTTCAACCTGAGTGCACTGGTATGAATGTCTCCCCCACTCGCGACACATGCGCTGTCTTAAAAGACTAACTGCATCTGTAGGTGGTATGGAAACATCCATATCAGGGTCAGAATTAGGAATTAGTTCTTCCAAATCAACAATCTTTTTGGCTAAATAGTCTACCTTTTCATTCCCTACAACACCAATGTGCGAAGGCACCCACACAAAACTAATTACAATATTTGATTGATATAATTCCACCCATAACTGCTTTATTAAATAAATTATATAATTTGTGTTAGCATTTAATTTGTTGTTTGACAAGTTTTGCAGAACACTCATGCTATCACTTACCACTACCCATTTGTTATGTCCTGAATTATAATTTTCAATATGTTTCAAAGCACTCAATATAGCAACAGCTTCAGCTGTAAAAATACTTGAATTTTTGTCAATTTTTCTGCCTATGCCTATATTTGAGGAGGGCTCATATATGGCAAAAGACACAGCCTTATCATTCTTAGAACCATCTGTATAAACAAATTTATGATCTGACCACTCTGATAGCATTGCATTTACTTCCTCTTTTGTGGACAATTCTTTTTTTTTCTTTAGAATTACATTAATTGCTGGAAATTTACCAATAAAAGTTCCTTCATAGCAAGGCAAAATATGTTTGGATTGATAGATATTTAAATTTTGAATAAAATTTATGAAACTTTGAAGACCCTGTATCATAAAAATTGGTTTAGAAACTAAAGGAGTAATTGAGTGTAACAAATTGACCAATAGACTGTTATTAGATACACTATAAAGTTTTAGTATAAATCTTTCTTTTAAGTAATTAAAACGAATGCTTAATGGTGGGATATTACAATCAGTCTGCATTGCATTTATAGGAGTACTCCTGAATGCTCCAGTTATTACACGCAAGCATTTATTTTGAAGTACATCTAAACTATTTACAATTTTAATATCTGCAGCAAAACAATAGAAACCATATTCAAAATGACTACGAACTAATGATTTATACAACAGTAACAAAATTTTTGGGTCTGCACCCCAATATGAGCCAGACAAAGATTTCAGTACATTATAAGCTTTAATTACTTTGCTAATTATATGTTTTATGTAATTATTCCAGGTTAGATTATATGAAAAAAGAACCCCCAAAAATTTAACCTCAAGTGAAGTGGGTAATGCACAATTATTATAAAGCACATTGGGCATATTATGACACTGTTTACCAAACATAACAACTTTGGACTTGAACAGATTAACATTTAGATCAAGGTAAGAAAAATATTCATAAAGATTTACCAATGCATCATTGACTATTTGGATGGTTTGTGGTAAATTGTTCCCAGATGTATAAACAACCAAATCATCTGCAAACTGTAGATTTTTAACCTGAGACCCTAAAATAAGATTTAATCTACGTATATACAATATAAATATTAAAGGTGATAATATACCGCCTTGACAAACTCCTTTTGACGAGAGTCTAGGTCCATAGAGATGTCTATTAAATTTAGCAAATACTTCTCTATTGCTCAGAAAACTTTTAATCCAATTTATAATTTTTACAGGAATTCCTATTTGCAATAATTCATGACAGAGAATATCTATATTTACACTATTAAAAGCTCCTGCAACATCAAAGAAAACTCCAACCAAATTTTTTTTTGCCAATAAAGAGTTATGAATATCGAGCTGTAATTGACAGACACTTTCCCTAGCAGACCGATTCCTACGAAAACCAAATTGATTAGAAGGTAAGATATTGTTTTGTTCTATGTAAAACTCTAAACGTTGCTTCAACAATTGTTCAAATAACTTTCCTACACAAGAAGTAAGTGCTATGGGACGATAAGAATCAGGACATAACTTTGGCTTATCTGGTTTTAAAATTGGTACAAGACAATCTACTTTCCAATCTTGAGGTATAACATTATTTTCCCACAGTAAATTAAGTATTTTTAGAAATGTTTGTAAACTTGCAGTGCTTAGTTTTTTAAATAAGATATATGTATTCCATCAAGACCATAAGCAGTATCTCTTCGGGAGGAGATTGCAGATATTAATTCATTAATTGTAAAAGGATTAAGTAGAAAATTATTTTTGGAATTAATTCTGTCAGTGAGAGTTTTTGAAGAATGTTGCACAAAGTCTGGAGTGTATTTCTTTAAAAAATCTAAAACCCATGCGTCATTTTCATGAATATTAAAATTATATGTCTTATTATATTTACGCATAAATTTCCATACAATGGATAAATGTGTGCATCTATTAAAAGTTTCACAAAGAGAAAACCAACTCTTTTGTCTTTCTGTTTTTAAAATGAGTTTTTTAACTGCCCGGAGTCTTTTAAATTGAAGATAGGTTTCTTCTGTTGGATTTTCTTTAAAATTTATATATGCTGTTTTGAAATTTAGTACAGCCTCTGTACACTTTTGATTCCACCAAGGAAGAGAAGGTCCTTTAATCTTATTTTTTTTGCATGTGTGATTGGTGGTATTTGTGATAACATGACCATTTAAATTATTGGAATTAGCAGCTGCTGTGCGCAAAATAGAACAAAATTGAGAATATGAATTAAGAAGACTTTTATTATCTATTTGAAAATCAATTAGCAATTCTTCCACACAATTGCTATAGATTCGCCAATCTACGAGTTTATAATTTGGGTGAATGGGCAAATGTTTAACATTCAAACAATTCCCATAAAAAACATTGTTTTTGTTTCTGCTAACCATTACTTTTATGATTACAGGAATGTGATAACTACTACCAAGAGGACTATCATGTACAGACCATTCACAATTAAGTGCCAACGACGATGAAACCAACGATAAATCCAGTGCATTGGGACGCCATGTTAGAGAGCCAACAGTTGTTGCTTGACCATCATTAAGCAGAACCAAATTATTTTCGTCAATGACTTCTAAGACTTCTCTACCTCTTGGAGAGTCGGAAACGCATCCCCAGGAAGTGTGATGGGCATTAAAGTCTCCAGCAAATATAAAAGGACCAGGAATAGATTTCACCAATGAATCAAAATCATCTTTATTAAAAACTGGATTAGAGTTTAGGGGGCTATAAAAGCTGACTATACTTATTTCTTTATTTTTAATTTTAATTTTCACACAAATGTTTTGTAAAGAATTATCAAAATAAGTGTTAATTTTAGTGTAAGTAATGCTTTCATGAATTATAATTGCAACTCCATTGTGTTTGTTACCACAATCATTCCTTTCAATATTGTAATTTTTTATTTTAAAAGACTGATCAGGTCTGAACCATGTTTCAGAAATTATTGCTATATGTATATTTTGTGCATAGAGGAAATGAATAAATATATGTTTATTGCTATTAAGACTTTGTGCATTCCATTGAACTATATTTAAGTTTGACAAATCCATTATGAGGATGATGGAAATTTCTTACTTATAGTTGTTTTTAAAACCTCTTTAATTGATGATGAATTAATAGGAACATCTTTAGATGTAACTATTTTTGTAATTGTTTCTACTAAAGTACTTATAAATTTATCGGATTTCATTAGATTATTAATTTGTACATCTAAAGTTCGAGCAGTTAAAGCTGGGAATGTATTAGCGTCAAAGAGCTCAGAGTAAGTGACACTTCGTGACTTAATTTTATTTTCTTCAACTTTTTGTTTTTTAATTGGGCAAGATGAGGAGATAGCTATATGATTACCTTTGCAGTTTGCGCATTTAGCATCTTTTGGGTCAACCTGACAATTCTTAAAATTATGGTTTAATGTACAAATTGAACATACTTCAGTATTGCGACAGAATTTAGCAATATGTCCATACCGCAGACACTTAAGGCATTGTTTTACTGGTGGTATGTATTTACTAACTTCGTGACGCCATGAGTCCAAGTAAATGTACTGAGGAAGAATAGTGGACGCGAAGGTTACTGCGACAGCCTGTGTAGGGACGAAAGTTACACCAGCGTCACCTCTGACCCTGCGCATGAAGCGCCTAACTTGTATTACGTTTTTAGAGCTGCCAATCAATGAAAAAATTTGTTTGTTGGACATTTCCACGGGAACCGAAGTAAGTACTCCCGTTATTTCGGTATCTCCAGCGGGTATAGTTGCCTTAAGAGACAGCTGATCTAACAACTTTTTGTTTTGAAGAAACATATTGGCGTTGTTTGGCAGGTCAAATGTTATGCCGACTTTGTACTTATTTATAGTACGTAGATGCATGACGCCTGAAACTCCATGCTCTCGTAAACCTTTTGATAGGGCCATACGATCCCTATCGCTAAATGTTGCATTTTGTTCGTGATGAGCCAGGAAGACTATGAGGTCCGTCTGCTTGGTTTCCTCGGGATATTTACGATTGTATCCTTTTACCTTGTAAATGGCGTACTTATCCTTTGTTGTGTCTTTGCAGCTTTCTGTTGACTCCGCTGAATCGGAGTCCGAAGATTCAGCTAACTGCTGCTGTTGCGGCGAGTCAGCATAGGACATTTCGTCCTTCCTCCGCCTTTTTTTACCCATTTCGGGTTACTAATTTACTATGTACACTATGAACAGTCTATTTAACAAAAATATTTACAAAAATATTGTTTATAATACAAATTGTGAATTTTTTCGTAAATTTGATAGAGAAAACGCGCCTTTTCACTTTCAAAGTTTCCCGCCTTTTTTCGCACCTCAAGTCAGTGAGTGAAGTGAACGAACAAAATAGTGTTAATTGCACAGTATAAATAATAGAACGAGGAAGGAAAGGACAGGACATTTCCTTCAAAACTTTAAATCTTCACTCGACTGACCGACCACACCTTGTTCAGTGGCAAAGAGTAAGGCCGACCGCGCATTGCCTTGCGGTGCGTTAATTCTACCGCACGGTAGAACGGTCACGGGACCGCACACCAGCGTTGCCAGTATGTTACTTTTGTAACATTTTACGTTACTTTTGGCCCTCTCATGTTACCTCCATGTTACACGACACATAATGTTAATTTGCCGTAACTTTTAGGAGTTAAAAATGTACAAAGATTTTTTAAGTTAAAAAGGTTTCATGATTAGATTATTGTTAAATCTCATCAATATCTAGATGTTAAAAAAATTATTACCCAAGTAAGTGATATATATCTAATGAAAGAAACTGAATTGTTTTTTTTTAATTGTATGACTAGGTTTCAGGTTCAAATTTGTTACCTACAAAGCCTGACAAAGGCAAATAAGACTTTAATTTTTGCGTAATAAATAATAATACCCTCTTCAGTATTAGAGTAGTTTTCAACATCCTAATAATATTATAGATGCCACTCACTCTGCACCTAAATGACTGAACTGATTTCGATAAAAATTGGTACTGTACCTATCTGTTTACATACAGATTCGGTGCCGGAGACGGACATACTTAGGCTACTTTTCATCCCAAAAATCGGTCTGGTTCCCGAGGGAGACAAAACACATTTAAGGCGCGGATGAAGCCGTGGAGCGCAGCTAGTTATAATAATGTTACTTTTGCTTTGAAAATGTTACTTTTTGAGCTGTCTCGTGTAACTTTTGACAATCGGTTACTGGCAACACTGCCGCGCATTGCGGTGAAGGGTGAAACAAAGTACGCACTACGCATGTTTTTTGTCATTCGAACCACAGATCAAGTAGAGATGCTACGCATATTCGAACTCCGGCTGTGGTGCCAACACGTCGTCGCTGTAGATTATCAAACAAGAGTCGCTATCTATCTACGAATATTTATTATTGCATAAAAAAGGATACCCAAACGGTATTGGGTAGATCTCTTGACAGCCTTAAGACCTAAAGGGCTTTTTTCATATGATAATTATACTTAACGACCTACGTTCATATCCAAAAAAGCTTTTTGGATATTGCATTACTAGCATCCCGCGGCGCAGTTTCACCCGCGGCTTTGCTTAATGTTCTGCTCCCATCGCCAGTAGCGTGATGACTCAAAGATCAGATTTAGACAATATTTACTTAAATTTCGAGAAGGGATGAAACATAGACTGGATAATACCACCTCTAAAATACCGGCGGCATGCCGGTTGTAATTTGTAATAGCGGGCTTTAAAAATCATATATTATTTCATCATAAATTATTAGGGGATTTCATAGAAGTCCATACTAATATTATAAATGCGAAAGTGTCTGTCTGTCTACCACTGCTTTCACGCCTAAACCACTGAATCGATTTTGATAAAATTTGGTATAGGGATACAATATTTTATTGCGAAAAAATGGCTTGAAATAGGGGATAAAAGTTTGTATGGAAAATGCGATTTTACCGACATTCACGCGGGCCGAGCTGCGGGCAACAGCTAGTAATATTTAGGTGAAAAATATAGATTTGAAAAATATTATTAAAATTTTTAGAGTTCCGTACTAAATGGTTTGTAATTGCGTAAAATAATACTAAGTTGGTTTTGTTTAAGTACTATTTTAGTATTACTACAACTACTACAACTTTAGTATTTTGGAGGTGGTATTATCCACTCTATGTTACGTCCTTACTCGAAGTTTAGGTAAATATGCCATAATTATAATATCCGATCTCTGTGAAGTTAGTAACATTACAACGTAACGTAATGAAACGTAATGTTATAGAGCCTATAACCAGTGTTGGCAAAAAAATAATCTGATTAACGATTACGATAATATTAAAAGTTCAATCGTAGATTTTTGATAAAAATTAACTTCATCGTAATCAGATGACTCCATATTCACCAAAACATTATATTCTAAGTACAAAAACAAAAAACATACAATAAAATAAGTAATACATTCTTAAATAATTTAAAAAAATAAAAATTCATTTAACAACAACAACAAGAGTTTATTTACACATAATTATAATTGCCTTAATGGCTGACCTATGTATGTGTGTGTGTGAAAGTTGTTAATGTAGCGATGCAATTCGATACCTTCTATGAATAATAATAATATTATTATATTACCTTCCGCTTTAAAAAATCAAGCAGATAATAATAGATACATAAATAGATACATAAATTGTTGTAAGTAGGTACAACATGAGTAATTATTATTTGAACGATTATACTCAATCAAATCAGATCAATAATCCCAGAAATCTCGTGTATTTAATACACGCTAGGTAACGACATTCCTGTATCGTGTCTCTAGTCTCTACCGCAACTGTGCGATCCGGTCGCTCAGTTAAAACGCACCGCAGTGCGCGGCGCCTCATAGATCTCTATGTGATACAAAAATATGTGCGGTAGACTCACCGCAAATTTGCAGCGAGAGGGCAAAACGCATGCGTTTATTTTACCGCAGTGCGCGGACCTGTATGACATTCTACACTTCACAGATTATGCGTTTTGAAAACGCAAGGCAGTGTGCGGTTGCCCTAAAGGTAAGAGCTCACTGAGTTCAGCGGAGCCAATTTTAGCCCTTATTATAATACCTAGCCTACTGGGGTCAGATCGGTTAGTTCTCTTCGAAAAATCTTTCCTATAGGTAAGAAAATCGACCGTCACCGCCCGAGCGGCGCTTAGTCGAGAATGCTTGATGCAGTTCTTGGTCCATGAAAGCGTTAATCAAGGTTGCCATAAAACTTATCGACTTAATGCATTTTGCTTCTATCTATCTTTATCTACGAAACTCAAATCTAGTTTTTAACCGAAGCCAGTTCAAGTTTAAGATTTTCAAAAAGGAATTTAGAGCACAGTAAAAGAAGCTCACAGACCACTTATCTAACAAACTTATGAGATCATGAACGGATGTCACTGACGTCGGCCTCAAGTCAACAAAATGGGGAACGGGGATTTGTAGAATGCATCGCTTTAATAGACAAAGTGTATTGCTGTGGTAGACCTAGAAAGTTCTACCGGAATAACCTAGATGCCTACGGGAAGAGCTGGATTAGGTTGTGTTTAAATAGAGATGAGTGGAAAACCATAGGTGAAAGTGACCTTCCTTGATTGATCCCATTAATTTGTAGGACAGTGCAGCTATGCAGGTTAATAAAAATTTACTTATATTTTTTATAAAATAATAGGTATCTGGGCTTCGGCGAAAAGCCTTTTTATAATACGACTTGGGTAACTAACAAGATTTAGACCCACGATGGTAAGTAATAATAATAACCGTAGTCTATGTACATGGCCGTGGTCACAAACAACAATGAAGCAACGCTAAAGAAACACAACCGAGTTGTTGCCAAACGTCTAAGAAGAAGGGAATAAGGAAGGTAAAGAAAAAGGAAGAGGACTGGGAAGATACTCTTTCTCACCAATTTAAACTCATTAAAACGAAAACTAATACTTTGCTTCAAAATTTTATAAGATAAGAGCCAAAAACAGCAAAGGCTTACTTCTGTAACTAAACGTTAGTTTAATAATTTGTGCGGCAATTTATCTAACAATATGAAAATGTTTAATATAATAATTAGTATATAGTTAAACTTTTGAACAGAGAATTCTCTTTTTCGGAGAGAAAATAAAATAAGTACACAAGAATCCGTTCTCGATATGTTCCTGCCATTGTCAATATCCTATATAGTTACTTAAAATAAACTTGTAAACTTCTAAAATCAACTTCACTGCCACTATTTAACTAATATTGTATTAAATCTTGCTTCCGAGAATGCTTTTGACGATGAAAAGGTAACTATTTTTGTTCGATGCAACCCGATCGAACACGTTTTGCTGATCCAGCAAACTAGCATTGTCGCACTAAGTGCGCGTTACCTTAACCAGTGTCTTTACGGACAGCAAACCGGAAACACTCATATTAGCGATTATATCATTATCCTTCATTCATTAGCATTTAACGTAATATTGTAATATCTCTCGGTAATAAAGTTATAGTGAATTATCTGTGAGTTTACATTAACTTTCCTAGCAGTCGATACCACTTAGGTCGCGATCCCTACATTTTGGTCCTTCGAGCCGGATACAAGGACTTCGCGGTCGGTCGTAAATTCGTTTATTCGGAACTGACGATACGTGAAGTGAACTTGTGTACCTAGAAACAGTGACTTATAGCATACCGTGTTCATTAGCTTAGCAGTGACTTTTGTGGTAAAGACATTAGCAACAGTGAGTGCTGAAGTTGTATACTCAGTACTCATCAGCAACAGCAGATCCAGCAGTACTCCGTGGAGTACGAATCAGCAACAGCGAGCTAGCAGCTCAAACCTTCAACTTCTAGCGAATTACTAACGAGGAAAGCATCCTCCGTCGGTACAGCGGCAGCATTCAAGTAAGATCGTTCTATTATATCTTTTATTAGCAACAGCATCGAGATGGAGAGTCTGTATTTCAACCAAACTGAAATAGCAGATAGCTTGAAAAAACTAGTAATCAATTTCAAAAAAGATAGTGTAGAGCGTAAGACCTTTGACTATTGTAAGCGTAAACTTGATATAGTTGAAGCATACTGGAAAGAGTACGAGGTGAATCATGAGAAAATTTTACCTTTTGAAAAGACGAATCATCAATACTTCGTCAACTCTGAGTATGAGCGTACACAAGAACTTTACTTGACAGCACAAGGGTTAATTAAGAAGTGTCAAGAAGAGGCAATTCAGCGAGGAAAAGAATCGGCAGATCCTCAACAACCACTCCAGGAGAGCGCAAGCACCTCTATTAGCGAACGTAATCCCCGTGCTATTCCGACATTTCAATCGAGAGGTTCTTCTAGCAAGCTGGACGAGATGTTACATAAACAGTCCGTTCAATTTAAAGCATTTATGCGAGCAGTCGAGAACATTGATATTGAATTAATGACCGACAAATGGGAGTTTGAAGATGCCCTTCAAATACTACAACATCGCTGGACGGCCATTGACAACCTTCATTGGGACATCATAGGTGAGTCCGAAGAAAATCAAGTGTATGAAACGCACTTTAGCCAGCACGAACAAACTTTTAACAGCATGAAAAAAGCTATCAATTCTAAGATGTGGTCTACATCACATCGCGAAAAATCTACTCCGAAAATGGACATTCCACTTTTTACGGGTAACTACCATCAATGGGTGTCCTTTAAGGACCTATTTAATGAAGCGATTCACAAAAATACCAGCATATCGAATGCTCAAAAAATGCAATTCCTAAAAAGTAAAATAAAAGGCGAAGCAGAGCGTTTGATTCAACACCTACCTATCAGCTCAGACAACTATATTGTCTGTTGGGAAATTCTTAACCACAGATTTGATAACAAAAAGCTTATATTTTCTTCTCACGCTAACGTATTTTTGAATTTTCCCAATATTCAGCAACAATCGTTTTCATCAATAAAAAAGCTGCATGACGTCACCTTAGAAAGTCTTCACGCTATTAAAAATCTTGGTGTGGACATAAGCACGTGGGATCCGATAATAGTACATATTTTGTCGCAGAAGTTAGACAGCGACTCGTATTCTGAGTATATAGAATCGTTGAAGAACTCACGCGAGCTCCCTATTCTTAAGGACTTTTTGGAGTTTTTAGAGAATAAATTCACAAGCTTAGAAACAGCTCGCCGCCGACAAGATATCGTGCCGAAATCGCAGCCATCTCATCAACAAAATCTTCCTTCAGCATCTAATTCTAATAGTAGAAAACATAATTATTATAAATCAAACGATAATAACAAGTGGCAACTAACAAAGCCAGTTGCGAAAGCATTACACGTGTCAGGTATCAAGTGTTTACTTTGTTCCGATGAACATTATTTGATCCATTGCGATAAGTTCCTTGAAATGCCGCACGAAATGAAACTTAAAACCGTCAGTAATTTCCAGTTATGTACAAACTGCATTTTTAGTCATAATGGAAATAAATGCCACTCAACAAAAAGATGCCGCAAGTGTTCTGGTAATCACCATACGGTATTACATGACTGCTTTGCTCAGCAAAAATCAAACTTCACGACTAGCCCAACTAAACAAAGGGTAAGCAGCAACAAGCATGAGGAAAGTAAACCTCAAACTAGCAGCAACGGTGTTCACGCTTCTCAGCGGGATGTATCTGAAATTCTATTAGCAACCGCGTTACTAAGAGTAACAGCAGCCGACGGCACACAACTTGTGCTGAGAGCGCTTGTTGATCAGGGCTCACAAATGTCACTGATTAGTGAAAGAGCAGCACAGCAGCTAGGTTTGAAACGTCAGCAATTTAATGGAGTTATTTTTGGTGTCGGAGAAAAGGAAAATAACTGCAAGGGCATACTAAGCATTACTTGCCAATCGATACATACTAACTTTAAATTTACTACAGATGTTTTAATTATGAACAACCTTATCAAAAATTTGCCAAATAAATCGTTTAGAAAACCTTCGTGGTCGCATTTAGAGCACCTTATTTTAGCGGATCCAGAATTTAATACTAGCCGCCCTGTCGACTTATTACTCGGAGCCGACGTTTACGCTCTTATTATGCTAGATGGTATGATCAAGAGCTCTGATATATCATCACCACTAGCTCAGCAAACCCAACTTGGATGGTTATTATGTGGTGGCATAAAAGCCTTTTATTGTAACGTTCTATTAAACAACACAGCAGATATCCATCAGTTTTGGCAAATTGAGGATATTTACGAGCAAAATGAATTGACAGCAGAAGAACAGGAATGTGTGGACTTTTACAAGTCAAGCACGAAACGCTTAGAAAACGGGCGTTATGAGGTAAGGCTACCTCTGAAGCAACAAGCAAGCGAAAAATTAGGATCTTCAAAAGAAATAGCATTAGCACAATTTAGAAATTTGGAAAGCAAGTTTAGACGTAATGAAAATTTAGCGCAACTATATAAGCAATTTTTATGCGAATATGAAGAGTTAGGGCATATGAAATTAGCAAACCCTAACAACAAGCAACTGCAATGCTTCTTACCTCACCATTCAGTACAGCGAGCGGAATCTTCTACCACTAAGCTACGTGTTGTATTCAATGCGTCAGCGAAAACTTCTTCGGGACACAGTCTCAATGACCTTTTGTATAAAGGACCCAACTTACAAAAAGATTTGCAAGAACTATTGTTAAAGTGGAGAGTATATCGTTACGCATACACAGCTGACATGGAAAAAATGTATCGACAGATTTTTGTTAACGAAGCGGATCAAAAACTACAACAAATTTTTTGGAGAAATAATAACAAGCAGCCAATTAAAGCATATCAATTAACAACCGTAACTTACGGTACTACAACAGCACCCTTCCTAGCTATGATGACCCTTCATCAATTAGCATCTGATGAGCAGCATAATTACCCTAACGCAGCAAAAAGTTTACGAGAAGACTTCTTCATGGACGATTTGGTATCAAATGCGCACAGTATCGAGGAAGGGAGAAGCAAAATAGCAGAATTAAACGCTTGTCTCAAAAGCGCAGGCTTTTTCTTAAGAAAATGGTCAGCGAATGACCCAAGATTATTGAAAGATATACAATCAATCGAGAAAAACACACAAGCATCTTTTATCTTTAAAACTGAGAACACAGCAAAAACCTTAGGACTGCGATGGGACCCCATTAATGACGCATTTACCTTTCAATATACTCTGTGCTCAAATACCGAAAAGCTAACTAAACGAATGCTCCTATCAGAAATTTCAAAAATATTTGATCCTTTGGGTTGGTTAGCGCCTTTAATAACAAAAATGAAACTTTTGTTTCAAAAGATTTGGTTAGATTCGGAACTTCAATGGGGTGATGAAGTCTCTGATGAAATAAAGTATGATTGGAAGCAATTAACACAAGATCTGGACTGTATTAGCAAGTTCAGCATACCTAGATGGTTACAAAGTACACGTGATGATACTATTCAACTGCATGGATTTTGTGACGCATCTATAAGGGCATTCGCGTGTGTCGTATATGCACGAATGATAACAACAAACAAAACATCCGTGGTACTTGTCGCAGCAAAATCTAGATTAGTACCGAATAGCAAGACTAGGCGAGGCTTGAACTATGTGCGGCAGAGTTATTAGCAAGACTGCTAACTAAGATAGTTAACAGCTTAGGTAGCATAGAATCGAAAGTATATGCCTGGAGTGACTCTAAGGTCGTTCTTAGCTGGATACAAGGAAACCCAGACCGCTGGAAACCCTTCGTATCGAACAGAGTGAAGAAAATCACAACTTCAATGTCAGCTAAAGCATGGCATTATGTATCAACTAAGGAAAACCCCGCTGATTCAGCTAGTAGGGGTCTTTCAGCGTCACAACTTTTGAATCATTCCTTGTGGTGGCAAGGCCCTGTTTGGCTATCCAAACCTGACTTTGTGCCTAAGCAACAGCAAATCACCTATACGTGTGAAGAAGAAGTCAGGAAACAAGCCATTACAATTCAGCAATTTAATAGCGAAAACAGCATTATCAACGATTTATTAAATCGTTACAGTTCGTTTACGAAAGTAAATCGTATTATAGCTTGGTTGTTACGTGCATTTGCACCGAGAAATAAACAAAGACCGTCGTATCTCACTTTACTAGAGCTGCGAAAATCAAAGATTGTTATATTAAAACACGTACAGCGTAATGAATTTACTACAGATATTTATAATTTATTGCAAGACAATAAACTTAAATCCGATAGCAAACTATTAAATCTAAACCCTTTTTTGGATGAGAGTGGGTTATTAAGAGTTGGTGGACGGCTAAAAAATGCCAACATCAGCTGTGAAATGAAATATCCTATAATTATTCCATATAGCGGGCGCTTAACTGAGCTTCTTATATTACAAGCGCATGAGTACGCATTCCATGGAGGAGCGCGACTTACATTATCTTTACTACGACGTAATTATTGGATAATTAAAGGAAATCGAGCAACAAAAAAGCAACTTCGTAATTGTGTCACGTGCAAAAGACAAGAGCCAAAGAAACTTCAGCAATTAATGGGAGATCTACCTGACTTTCGATCTAACCCTGCACCACCGTTTTACCACACTGGTGTGGACTACACGGGTTTTGTTCGAATTAAATCTAACAAAGGTAGAGGTATTAAAACAACTAAAGCATATATCGCCCTATTTATTTGTATGGTGACAAAAGCGGTCCATATCGAACTGGTCTCCGACTTGAGCAGTTCGTGTTTTATAGCAGCACTGCGCCGCATGGCCGCCCGACGAGGAGCTCCACAGCATATCTACTCAGATAATGGTACAAATTTTGTAGGTGCCAACAACATTCTACAAGATGAACAGCAGCAATTAGAACTTATTTTTAACGATACATTTCACAAGGAAATATCTGAAATGAACATAGAATGGCACTGGAACTGTCCTTCATGGCCAAGTGCTGGTGGTATTTGGGAAAGATCAATCCGAAGCTTAAAGCAACATTTAAAAAGAGTTATAGGCGAGCAAACCTTGACCTTTGAAGAATATAGCACTTTGTTATCTCAAATCGAAGCGAGCCTTAATTCAAGGCCACTGTGTCCAATATCAGAGGATATTGACGACATAGATTTTCTTACCCCGGCGCATTTTCTAACTACACGCGCTGGACTAACGGTCATAGAAACTGAGCAGGACGCTAGAACAAGATGGTATATGGTTAATAAAATATTTAAGGATATATGGAAACGATGGAAATCGGAGTACCTTACCCAATTATCTGTACGTAGCAAGTGGCTAAAGAGTAAGCAGAATTTAGAAATAGGCGATATGGTGACTATTCACGACGACAACTTACCTGCAGGAAGATGGCCTGTTGGGCGTGTGGTGGAAGTCCACCCGGGCAAGGATGGAGCGGTTAGAGTGGTAACTTTAAAAACAAAAAACGGTTACATAAAACGTCCTGTTATAAAACTATCTATTTTACCTATACCTAAGCAAAATGAGCAGCAACAAAAGCATCAAAGCGTTGAAGCAAAAAGCAATTTAGCAGCAAACAAGCGGATAAAAAATTATCCTAAATTATTTAACATAGTATTAGCATTATTATTTTTTATGAGCGCTTTAGTATCTACGGAAGCATCTTATACATTAACATCACTCGAGAGCAACCAAACTATGTATTTTGACCCCCTAGGACAAATGCATCTTATTCGCGACGACTGGAAAATAGTTGCTTATTACAATATGTCTCCATATATATTGGCAAGGGACCAAAGCTGTAACCCAATATTCAAAATATTTGGAACAAACAAGCGAAAAAATACGAGCACAGAGCAATTGTCAAATCATCATTCTTCAAGTTCAACACGAGTTCAATGAACTACGATACTACAATCAACTTTTGTTGAATCAGCATTTTGGAGCGCGGTCGAGAACTCGGCGCGGGCTTATCAACGCTGTAGGTTCTATAGCTAACTCGTTGTTCGGAGTACTCGACCAAGATTTCGCAGAAAAATACGAACGTGACATTGACCTAGTACGAGGCAATATAGAGCATATTAATCTGTTGTATAAGAATCAGACTTCGGTAATTGAAGCAGAGTATAATATCTTGAAGAGAACAGAAGAGACAATCGAAAAGCAGCATAAAATTATTAATAGACACCTAAATTATTTAGATAATATAACTAATACTCTACAAAAAGAGATCGATGTAATGTCTATTCAACAAGATTTCACGTTAGCGGCGTTAGCTACCATCAATATAATCCAAAACTTAAAACGAATTCAAGATACTTTTCTCGACACTATGACGGAAGTCTATCATGGCCAAATCAACTTACATGTTTTGACACCTAAACAACTCCGAGAGGAATTACAAATAATGTCGGGTCAATTATCTAAAGAATCAACTTTACCAATAGAGGATATCCAGTCCAATCTATACCAAATCTACAAGCTCTTAAAAATCAAAGCTAGAATGACCGAAGCATATTTTATATTTGAGATTACCTTACCCTTAGTAAGCAGAGATACTTACCAATTATATAATTTGATTCCAATTCCGGTTCAAATTAACAAGAGCATTATCAGCGTGGTACCAGCATCAGAATACGTAGCAATTAATCTAAGAAGAGATTCATACTTATCGGCGAGCATCAGTGATCTTCAAAGCTGTGAACATCATGAAGAAACTTACCTGTGTCGTCTTCTTGGTCCAGTGAAAACTTTTAATTCGAATGAGAGATTCTGTGAAATGGATAAACCACAGACTTGCAGATTGGTCAAATCCAGCTGTAAAAACATGTGGATTCAGCTACATGACTTTTCTACCTATCTTTATTATTGTTGCGATACTTACTCTTTGAGAGTTATGTGCGACGATGAAATACAAACACATCTAGTCAGCAAGGCCGGACTTATTCGCCTTACTAAGCAATGCATTGCAAAAGGACGCGATGTAACACTTTACGCTTATCAGCAATTGGAAAATACGCTCACACTAAAACCAAACATTATTAATAAACAGTTAACTCCCTTTCATCATATATTACATAATAATACGCTACCTATCCAAAAATTTGATGAAATTGATTACGAGAAAGCACAGATAAATGATTCTTTAAAACATCTTGGCGAACAAATCAAGGTGATGAAAGAATCAGCTCATCATACAGAGACTCTAACGACACATGATATACATCATTATGCTGTGTCGTACGGCATATTAGCAGCAGCCATCGCAGCGTTCCTGTGGTTCCTGAGGTGGCGAGGCAGACGAGTCGTCAGCTCGCCGTGCCAACAGCAGGTCGGGAATGGACCCGATCACAGCTGTAGCATCAGTGTTAATGTGCGCGATGAACCCCGACCCGAACAGGGGCCGAACGTAAGTGTAAGTGCGCGAAATCAACCCCAAGCCGAGCAGGGGACAAGTGTAGTGAATAAAAATGTGCGTGATCATAGTTTTGCCAAACGTTGGGCAAGTTTACGTATCGCGAAACGAGACATGTCTACGTCTCCCGTTGCCAAAAGACAATCGGTGTTTTCTATTGAAAATTCAGCTGTTTGAGTGACGGACTAGTATTTAAGATTTTACGAATATTGTCTTATCATCTTGTTAATCATCTATCATTTAAAATTGTTCTAACCATCATTAGCTTTATGTTCATACACTCACGTAACATATTACCTTTGTACAGCTTATCTCTCATCTCATCTCTTCCCCTCGGGAGCATGTTCGATGCAACCCGATCGAACACGTTTTGCTGATCCAGCAAACTAGCATTGTCGCACTAAGTGCGCGTTACCTTAACCAGTGTCTTTACGGACAGCAAACCGGAAACACTCATATTAGCGATTATATCATTATCCTTCATTCATTAGCATTTAACGTAATATTGTAATATCTCTCGGTAATAAAGTTATAGTGAATTATCTGTGAGTTTACATTAACTTTCCTAGCAGTCGATACCACTTAGGTCGCGATCCCTACAATTTTACTATCGTGAATTTTGACACTAAACTCCCGAAGAATCGTGTGTCAAATTCAAATCTTCGATCGTGTTTTGCGCGCTCGGAGTAAGCTTCGAGGCGAGAAACGTCATTGCTAGTTCGGTCGGCCCGAACTTCGGTAGGAATGTATTTCGGAGTAGGAAACGGCCCGATCAACCGACCGAAACTTTAAAAATTGACATTCGGAGTAGGCCTCCTGATCTTTTGCCTGTACTTTCGAACTGTTGTATAAGGCGGTTCACCCACTGAAGATGCGACCCGCCGCGGTGCGCGGAGTGACAGATAAGGCGCCCCACCCACTGCACCGCGCCTCGTCGCGAAGCGCGGGATGGCAGATATTACCATTGTATGCAAGTATCTCAATTTATATAGAAATTACGCGCGGCGACGGAGGCCCAGATCTGCCTTACTTAGCGGTGTAATTTGCTCCCCCGCGCGGTGATGCAGATTACGACGGCCTCGCGCTAAATAAACTCATGTAAAAATATATATAAACGCGGGACGCGCCGCGCTCCCACGCAGATTAGCAGAAACTGCGCGCGGGGTGCCATCCCGCGCATTTCCGCGTCGGCAGTGTGTTATGCTAGGCGTGATTTCTATATAAATTGAGTTGCAATTGCATACAATGGTAAAATCTGCCATCCCGCGCTACGCGACGGGGCGCGGTGCAGTGGGTGGAGCGCCTAACTTGAATGACTATAGCTGAGAGTTAAAGGGTAGACGGAATAAGTACAAAGTTAAAGTGTTATTTCTTCTTCTACTCCTTTTATTATGGCAACTGAGTCGACGATTGTATCAGCTATTTCAGCGTCTTGTGTTAAATAGTTTTCTCATTGATGATGTTGTTTAGAGGTTAAAATGATATTATTAGCTAATACCTGTGGCTAATACAGACAGTGTTTACTTACCTGTGGAATACTGTCAGTGTCAAAAAGTTGTCATTGTCAACAAAATTGTCAATGTCAGTGTCAAAAATGACTAATTAAAATCCGCAATTTTTATTTTTATTAATTCTATTTGTATTAAATCATAATAAATTGTTGTTAAAATTAATAATGATTAAGTATTAGTTACAATCTTTTGTAATATTATTATCTTTTATTATTAATATTTAGTTTTTGTTATATAAGTTGCATTAATTTTACATTTTGTGTTTATTCAAAATGTGTACAATACCACCACCTCCGCCGCCTCCCAATTTGCCTGAAATCAAGTCATCTGCGACTGGTATGGTGAAGCTTGTCCAGGGTAATGAACTGACGATTGCTCCTGATGTTTGTCAATGGGCTGCCGAGTATCCTGAGTTAAGGGAAGCATGTGTTAGAAACGGGGTCTGTGTGAACAAACCTCCGTATAAATACAAGTACAAGTACTTCGAGTCGCTAATACAGATTGGTCCGACCTGCGGCTTAGTCGCTCTATCAATGTTAGTGGAAGGAGAGGCTACCCCGGACGAGTTATTGAGTATAGCGAAATTAGAAGGCTTCACGAACAACGGCGAAATGTTTAGTTGTAAACAAATGGTTAAACTAGCAGAAAAGGTCCACAGTTTAGCAGAAATAGAGAATGTTAGATGTGTATTGAAACATGGAGGCCTATTTAGTACTGATACTGTTGAAAGACTGATAAATGGTGCTAAGTTACTAGTTCCGTATCCTTTTTATATTATTACTTTCACACAAGCTTATGTAATGTTAATAATTTACCTTAAAAATGGAATGCTTTAGATCCTGTTTAAAATCTATTTACATTTCATTAATTTCAATCAACTTATACATACAGGAACATTCATGATCAATAGTAAACTAATTGAAGAGACATGGAAAACTAAATTCAGTATAAGATCCTTGCTGGTTTCATAGTAAATGGGTTTGCTTTTCCTTCTCTAGTTCTTTCTTTCATGTTGACCATAGCTTGGTTGTCTTCTCAGTATTGTTTTTACAAAACTTAGACTTTAGAGGGCTTTAAGCCATGGTAAGCACCTATAACTAAATTAACTAAATTTAACTTCCTTAAATCAGACACCAGATATGATGCTGACTGCAACCACTCTCCGTGCTTGAGGAATGGTCATACAGCTCACTGGGCTTTAGTCTGCGGAGTTATTGTAGTAGAAAATAATGGTGACAATTACGAATATAATCCACAAAATGTCTATGTACTGTGCAAACACGGCAAATCAAGACATTTGAATGTGTGGAAACTGAGTGAGCTTGCTAAAAGTAACAATAATTTATGGGAGTTTTCCCCAAAAAAGGGTGCTGATGGTCTAGTGTATATACTGCCAGTAGGGGGCATAGGAAGGGAAAATGGGTTACGGGGCCAGTTTTTAATATTTGAAGGAATTTAACATTGTTAAAAATTTGTTGCATATCAATCATGTACATTAAGTATGAACATTATACATTTAGAAAAGTTCATAGATATATCTTTATGGTGACTGCTGTAGTAATTAATATATTTATATTTATTTAATTAGGTTTACATAGGCGAAAATAATGACAAAATTATTATAAAAAAGACCATCTTATTTGGCAAACAAGCCAACGCAAACCAATGAAGATGTTTAGGAAAATGTTCGCCACCAGTTGGCGCCACTCTCATTTTCACATTGGGCTAATCAGGTTTTAACTTTCAAAAGCGCTTGACAGCTAGACCTGACGCATCTGTGCTGCCACCTTCTGGACGCCATTTTATACATCTTCAATGGAAAACATATAAAACATCCGATTGGAAATGTATACCTTGTGATGTTTGCTACAGAGACTAAAATCGCAAAACACTTTTCTTATTTCCATTGAAGGTGCGATTTAGTATATCTACCACCTAAGTGTATATTAAACATATACATAGATACTTTCAAAAACTGTTAATGATGTTGGTGTTCTAAAGTTTTTGATTTAGATTTTGTTAAAGTTCCTCTATTAGATTTCATAATATAGACAGCTCAAGCCATTGCCATTGGAAGATTAATATAGGTACTTACCTAAGTGCATGGGTGTTAACTGTTAATTAGTGTAAATATTTATTACTTATTATAAATTTTACTACTTATTAATGGAAATGGAATGTTGTAATAAGACAATGTTTTTAGTGTTGTTCTACAAATAAATTAATGAAACAATCATTGTAAGGTTTAAATATTTATTGTTAAAATAAATGTTATAATAAAACACAAGTTAGTTTTAATGCAAAATTTTTATTTGTACAATAAATACAAATTATACTCGCAAATTATGATAAAATAAATCTCATCACATTACTTAAAATATTGCAATGAAATCATACTTCTATGAACTTACAAGTCAATAAACATAACATTAAACATTCACATTATTGCACAGTCTATTTTGCATTTTTTTATCATCAAAGGATGCATTGAATTGAATTAATAGTAATTGTTAAATGTAAGATATTTTTGTACTAATTTATTCAACTTAAAATGAACTTTTCATGACACTAGTTAATATAAGTTTGTTTGGCCATCTCTCATGGACATACAATGTGATGATTAATTAATTAATTATAGGTACAATATAAACATCAATCTTGACTGTGGCTTATAAGCTCATTTGGAAAATAAATAAATTTAATTTCACCATACATATAAAGAAAATTCAAGTGACCATTCAGTCAGCAGTAATGAGATCAAAATTATAGTTTTAAGGGCAGGGTTACTTTACTTACAATAGAGTCATTTAAAGCCATTTAAAATGTTATGAGCTCATGTTTGACTCAATGTTATCCCCACCCATTATACAAATATTAAAACACTTTAACGTGCACACTCTTCATTTAAACGACAATAGCTTGGAGGACTTATTAATACTCTCAAATTTTTGTATGAGATGCATCACGTGAAGACAGCGCAGAACAATTATCGCGCTTGTAACATCAATGATGTAAACATGGCAGAGGAGTTTGGTTGGCATATACCTAACAACGCCACGGCCCGTGCATGCAGTAGCCAAATAGCATGGTATTAGACATGTCATGCAATGTAATAGCGCGACGCCTCATGCATGCTATTTTTTATTTTAGTCAGTTACATTTAAAAATTATTGTGAAGAGTTGCACGTAAAATAAACATAGTTAATGATTAAAATCAATAATATTTAATACATAATATTAAATTTAATGTCATTGATCTTGTGCACAACGGAACAAGGTCAAAGTATTGACAAATAAAAGAATTGATTTCGACTATACACGCTGCTGTGTAACGTACCATCGCAAAATTATAGCCAGTTGATCGATAAGGGTAAGTTGATGTTGAAATCGAGTTATTTTACCAGCCTAACAGAAAGGAAGATTTACATGAGCATTCTAAAGTCTATATTCATAGACAGGCGGCTCATAGGGCTCATGGCGAGGTAATGCTGTGCCACATCCTATGATATGGCGAAATAAAATAATATCTCTTCCTGCCCTTAGTATATTCATGTTAATTCATTTACCTTTGACATTTTTTTTATTATATTTAGGCATGAACTGTTACGTAATAAATTCGGAAACCATGTATGAAGACGAAACAAAACAAGTTTTTTGGTAATGATGTTTTTAAATATTTCATACTGCAACTATAAGTAAAATAAAAATCTACTGAAAAAGATTATAGAGATGCTAACAATTATTATAAGGTATTTATTTATATAGGTAGTTTTAATGGATTAATATGTAATTGATGTCTCTCGGACATTTAAATTATCAATACCATTCATATATTGCAATTCAAGTATAGAATTCGCTATTTTTAAATCGACTGCTCTGAAGTTAGATTCCAGAATTCCTGTACGTCTTTTACATCTCGTAATCGCTCGCAACTTGTTACTAATTAGTTGAAAAAAGAAAAATGTTTACTGCGCACTCGTGTTAGATAGAATTAAATTTAAATGTATCTAAGTTTATATTGCCATATATGAATAATATTGGCACACGGTAAATCGTGTTACTATTTGTCAAAATTTCATTTGTTAAGCTATTATTAGCGAAAAATGTATGCAAAAATACTTTATCGCTTTAAGAAAATAAGCCAAGCATAGGCAAGTTGATAAAGTGTGTGAACAAGCCTAGCGGCAAGTAATAGGTAACTCGTATTTACTGTAGTTTAAACCGAAATTAGTAGGTAAGGTCTGAAAAGCGATCGTAAAGGATCATAACTACAATTTTTTTTAGAAGTACATATGTAATAGCGATTTATAATTAAAATCGAGTGGCGTTGGGTCTTTAGCTGCTGTAGGTAGATTGGAAATATTCTATGTATCGCATATATATATTGCATGTGGGTGGTAATAAAGTTTGGTCTTTGCACGTTGCCCGGTGTTATCATTTCGTCTCCCTCACCCTGTATCTTTACATGGCGCAGTCGGTCGTTTTATGCAAAATAACACGTAATATAGTAATAAAATTAGAAAAACGCAGAAGTACGTGAAGAATATTGGCAAGAAGTATTATATTAGACAGGAAAAATGGAATCGATGTTACAATCGCCACCGCCATTTTGTTTTGACAAGGATTTGTCGAACATTGCATCCGGAAATTTAAGTAATCAATGGTTGAAATGGAAGAAATCATTTTTGTTATATTTTAAAGCGTGTCAGTTAAATACCAAAGAAAAGGATGTTCAAGTAAGCATTTTATTGCATGTTATCGGGGAGCAGTGTCGTGACGTATATGAAACATTTGAAGCGGATAAAACTAAACTAAGAGCGCGTGAGTGTATGTATTGGCCGAGCATGAATGCTCAAATACAGGACATGATTTCTCATTGTCAGGCATGTTTAACATATAAAAAACAAAATTGTAAGGAAACTCTAATTTCACATGAAATACCTTTAAGGGCATGGGCAAAGGTTGGTGCAGATATTTTTCATTTTATGGGTAAAATTTATCTTTTAGTGATAGACTATTTTAGTAAATATGTCGAAGTGGAGGAAGTGGATAATTTAAGCTCACTATGTGTAATAGGCAAGTTAAAAAATATATTTAGTCGTCAAGGCATTCCGGATTTAGTTTTTACAGATAATGGCCCGGAATTCTCATCAAAATGTTTTAGGGCATTCAGTCAAGAGTGGAAGTTTCAGCATAAGACGTCATCGCCTAGATATCCACAGTCCAACGGTCAGGTAGAAAGGGCCATTCAAACTGTAAAGTCTATGTTGCGAAAGACATTGTACGATAGGTCTGAGTTCAGATTAGCATTACTAGAGTTTTTAAACACACCAATTGATAATCAATTGCCATCTCCCTCGGAGTTGTTAAATAGCAGAAAATTACGCAGTGTACTGCCTTGTTATCCACAGTTACTGGAGCCTAAACAATATGACATTTTAAATGTGCATAATAGGTTACTTAATAAACAATTAGTACAGAAAAAATATTACGATAAAGGTGCAAAGAATCTTAAACCGTTGTCCGTAGGAAATAAAGTTAAAGTTCGCACGAATAAGAACTGGCTAGATGGCACGATCACAGGTATAACTGGGCCAAGGTCATACTTTATAAAACTAAATAGCGGCTCAGTAATTCGTCGAAATCGAAGACAGATAATTCTCGACAGCTGTTTGCGTCCAGATAGTAACATAGTGCAACCATATGATGATGATAGTGTAGTAACTCGCGATGAAAATACGAGTAATCTAGGTTCCGGCTCCAGTGTCTCCCGTGAGTCGGGTCAGCAACAATCAGGATCAGTTACTAATCCTTACATTACTAAATATGGCAGGACAGTGAGAGTTCCTGATCGCTGGGGTTACTCCTGACGTGTTTGAACTGTGTGTGACTGTGCGGTTAAAGACGAGAATCATACCTATTTAAAATGTTAAGAAAAATGTTGCTGCTGTGTACCTACCTGATGTGATTGCAGGTTTGTAAAATAATACTGTAAATATTATTAAAGGTATTTATTTTTAAGCTTCGCATTGTGCATACATAAGATGTACAGCAGTAAATTTTGAGAGTAAAATGTATTAATTAATATATTAGATAATAATATAAATACATAATTAAATGAATATAATATAAATGATTGCAAGAATGTCTGATGTACCTACATAATTAGTTTTGTTATGTTTGTTTAGGTCAATATATTTTTGTAAGTAGGTACCTAATTATGTTAATTGTAATTGTATTATTTATTGTAATTAGAAACAAAAACTATAAACTGCTAAATAAATTGTACCTACACTTATGAAATACTGTAAACACTGTTTTAAATGTATTTTTTGTTACGGGATATAGGTAATATAGGAATACATTTTCATTATTTATTTTGTAAATTAATTATACTCCTTGTTTAAAGATAAGGAATGTAAATAATTAATTGATTAAGTACAATAGTTGTTATTAGATGTTGTTACCTATGTAAAAGTAATACAAAGTGAAGAAAAACAATGTTTAAATTAAAGAAGGGGGTTGTAGGTAGATTGGAAATATTCTATGTATCGCATATATATATTGCATGTGGGTGGTAATAAAGTTTGGTCTTTGCACGTTGCCCGGTGTTATCATTTCGTCTCCCTCACCCTGTATCTTTACAGCTGCAGTTAGCTAACTCTCGGGACAAACAACATAACAGCCTAGCTACAGCTAAAACCGCCCATGATAACATGTAATTCAATGAAATCTTGACAAATAGTATTGTTATACAGAAGAATAAAGTTATATTGTATAATTTAGTTTATTAGTTATCTTAGTATGATGTGTTCGATGTTATTCTCTCTTGGGAAGTGTACAAAAATAATGAAATAACTAACCTATCTAATAGATAGTCAACTCAAGACTTCATACTTGATTCGAGGAAGCACTAGTCTTAACTGATGAATATTTGTCATATCAAAAGCCATGGATATTTTCGAGTGATCTGATCAATATACTATATACCTTTAATAGAAAAGTTTTAAGCGATATGTGTGTATGAAAAGATTAATCAATGTTGAAGAGGCAAAAGAGGTATGTTTGGATCGCAGCAATTGGCTATCTATAGCCTCTGCTTACCCCATTAATGGGAGACAGGCATGAAGTTATGTAAGTATGTATAAGAGTAGAATTTTAACGTTATGTTAGGTATATTGGATCCTACTATACGCGTAATAGAGTAACATCTAAACAACTTTTACAATTACAGCGTAGGTAATGATAAGTCTAAGTTAAGTTTATTAATCGATGTAGTAATAATATCGATACCTAGTATTAAATATCTATATTTTTGGTAAAGCCCTACAAAGTAGACAGAGAAGTTATAACTAGCAGAGAACCGATGAAGAAGTTACTTAGAACTTAGGACCGGGGTCAAAGTGATTAACGATTGCAACATAAATGATAATGATCGAATCTTTAATCGATTTGAATCGATTCATAAAGTAAAACCTCTAGCGGGTATTTTCTATATCCATGACTAAACATTATTTGAAATGATAATATTGTATTTTCCTTTACATCGAACACATCAAACTGAGTTATAGAATATATGGATAAGATTTAAAATTGTGAACAGCCCTAATCTACAATAACACGACTTATCTAACAGCGAACATTTATAAAACTTTATTACTTTGAAGAAGCGTACACATTACGCGAACTATTGTCCAATTTTATTTACGGTAGATAAGTCCTTTTGACGCCGAGCAATTGTGCTTCCAAATATTTTGTATTTATAAGTTTATAACAAAGTTTTAAGCTATTTATATTTACTTTATGGCTGTTTTTAAGGTCAGTAGTTTAGTTCTAAGTTAATAGGTTAGCTCCTATTATGTTCATGAGACAAACAGCTGATATCGGTATTATATATCGCTGCTTACCTATTTCGAACAAGTCGTGATGATAAAATTCTACATAGAATTTGTTTTGACTAAGTTTTTTCATTATTTGTTCGAAGTTTAACCATTTTAAAAATGTAGTACTACCCACAAAAAATAAAATTGAGGGTAAAAAATGACGACTAGATAGGAATATTATATATTGATATACATTTATTAACAGTATAATTAATTTGTTGAAACTGCGTTAAAATAGAGGACCTTAACCTCTCAAAGTTAGCAATATACCTAGTAATGTAGATCCATGATCTATTATTTGACACTTTTTTTATACACAGTAAACTATATTATAATGATTTTATAATTATTAATCTAATTTGTTAAAATGTACGATGGATATGTATTAATGATTATGATATTTGCGTATAATTCAAAATATTTGGAAGCGATACACGCTGGCCTGTCTCGTTAATCTATTCTCTAAGATGGACAATTACGATGAATAATTATTTAGATATTTATTGACTTACATAGTCCTACATACATTTAACACCAATAAATTATTTAGAGACACCGAGACAAAGCCGTGGTAGCTCAAGAAGACCAATATTACGACTCAAATAATACATTTGATTTTAAACCCTAGGTGTTACCACTAAGGTCGAAATTCGAATGCAAATTGTTGGTATTTATCCCCGTTTACACACACACGTCCACACAGCCAGATATCGTCTGAATTACACACATAGCTACATCTAAGTATTACACATAGTTTATGTAAATTGCTGAGAATATTTTATTCCTATGATATAATGAGACAGTCGTTGACTTGCAGGGTGTACTGCGCCCTCTAGTGTTAACACTACAAAATTAATCTAGCCACAAAGTTTCCAAACTGGCTCGGAACAATTTTGAAAAAACAGGAATCGAACGTTTGACTTATCTCAAAGCAATTTAAAACACTACATGTAAACGGAAATTCATCGGGAAGATATTAGTTGTTGCCTGTAACATATTGTAAATTTAAACGCTTGTAAAATCTACGTTTCATTGAAAACATCTACGACGTATAAAATTATAAATGTAAACAACGCACTATTAGCTGCACTAATATAAAAATTACACAAAAATATGACTGTAATAACGCGCTTCCATCGCCTTACAATATTACAAAAAAAACTGCATTCACAAATCACAGATCAAAAATAAAATAGCGCGCACCACTCGGACCGAACCTATACTGATATGTGTCGCCGACACAACACGTGCGATAAATATACCCTTCTACATCAATGACACATACTACGATCCAACGCTTACCGAACATCGCCGTTCTTATAATCTTTCGCCGACTCGATTCGGTAAAATGCCGACATTACATACATAAATTCGGCGCAAATTTCACAAATCTAACCGAAGCTACGATTCGGCAAATCGACCACATACTAGATTTCGGCAAAGCTCGCCGAACGCTGTCGGCAAAACAACATTCGCCGACGCACTAACCTAATTTACATACATATTGGAAATGTCACGAACCATTATTTCTCGTTATATACTGAGTACACGAATAACAACTACATCATTAAATACGATAATTAATAATTTTATTAATGAATGACTATGACAATATAGTTAACGCGTTTGAGCCTTCATTATGTAACTTGAATAACATCGAACCGTACAACATGCGAATACATGGCGAACTACACTAGAGGAATATTACATTACAATTCATATATATTATTACTATATTAAAAACAAATTAAAAAATTCAAGATACATAACAAAAGGCCGGTATACGCTATATTCATGGCAGCTCGACAGCAAAAATAAATTAACGTAAATTTTAAATACGTTCGTCGACACGACAAACCGTTGGAGCCTCAATTCGTAGCAGAAGCGACAATCCCAAACTGGGCCGAACGTGACCGAACGTGACCGAACATAGCCGAACGCGGCCGAGAAAGGCCGACTCGCGCCGAACGCTTACGTCTCTACGGGCGCGAGCGGCGCGCCGCACGTGGCCACCGGGAACGTCTTCACGTGCGTCTGCCACTGTGTTGACAGCTGGAAGAACTTCACGCCGTTCAGCTCCGTACCGTCGATATATACTGGAAACCGACAGAAATTATATAAGTCAAAGACGCAACTATTATAATAATTATCTTCGACTCAGTAGAAGTAAGGTATGTCGGCCACCAACTAGGTGGACTGATGACCTTTAAAATTTAGAGAATCACTCAAATGTCCTCCTCTCGAAGAACCAATATTGGAATTCCTGTTGGAGTCCTTTACAAATTTATACTATCACTCATAATATGAGTGATTGATTAAGCAATTTTTTTACAAATACTAGGTACAAAGATGGCAGACTAGAAACTCACGATAAACGTAGTTAAAGGCAACAAAAATACAATAATGTTATCGTAAAATATTCGTACCTTTCAGTGGGACGTTATGCCCGCTCTTAGCCGAACATATAAGCCTGGCGACGCCGTCGACCGTCTGCGCTCGCCCCACCTCCGCCTCCCCCGTCTTTTCCTTCTTCTTCCCCAGCCGCATTACTGCAAATCACGGTATTATTAACCAAGAGTCTGAATGTAGGAGGGTTAAATGCGTGGGTTGCCTTTAAAGCCAGTTAAAGGGGTTAGGTTGACGATGGAAGTGTTTGTTTGGTCAAGGGTGGTTATATTCGTAACAGTTTGTACTATAAATATTTGACCTACATAATTTATTTCTTTTTTCTTTTTATTTAGGAAACAGACAGTCACATACAGATTGATACATTATGAAATAGCAGATACCTAAAGACTTAGTTCCATTGAATTTTATAGATAAATACGGTGCATTACAATAAATATGAGGTAGATATAATTAATTAGCTACAGAGTGAATTAAACAAAAACAAAGTTAAGGCTGATTGATATAATCCAGTGACTACAAACGACGATAAGTTTTTTTTTTGTTTATTTTTTAGAAACAATCTCAATAACGTTATATAACAGACTGGTAAAAACAAAAAGAGTGTGTGTACTCATGTACGCACGTAAGAAGTTATACTTCTTTAGCGTAACAATCCAAAAATACCAAATAATAACACAACGCATACATACATAACAGTTAACCTCAAATCTATAAATGCACTTCAAACAGTATATTAAAACCACTTTTACCGCTAATATTCAAAATAAATATTTGACTGATAAATGATCAATAAAAAATATCTATCACCGTCATAAATACAATTGAATTGATATAAACGCCAATATATTTTTTATTTATTCACACTGATTATTTGTACTGATATGACACACAAAGGTTCGCAACTAACTTCAGGGTGTAAAAGGTTCGCAACTGACTTCAGGGTGTTGCTTTTTTCTGTCGGTGTGCGCGCGCATCGTAAAAATTCACTCTCATCATTTTTCCCAATCGCGCCAAAAGAAGTATAACTTCAAAAACAAACTTGGCAGTGGCAAAGGAGACAGTATTTAAATAAGAATAATATAAATTGACAATTGACAATATGACTGAAATGTGGTCGATTTAATGATTTCATTTACATACTTTTATAGTAAGAGATTTATTTATAAATGAAATATTTAAAAAAAAAATTGCGATTCACAAAATAAGCTCGCTAGCATTCTACTCGCGATTCACAAAATAATATATAGTTAACAGTCTTTATCTCGCGATCCACGAAATAAGCTTAAAAAAAACGTCCTTGTTTCCAAAAGAGCGTACAAACCACCCCTAGACACAAACAGAATGTGGTCTTGAACAGATGGGATAGCCTACATTAGCTGTAGCACAGCAAATAAATCAGTTCCACGTACCTATGTAGAACAATTCAGGTATTTTAGTTCGTAAGGAGTCATCATCGTCATCCTCGTCTTCAGTGGTAAGGTAAGGACAACAAACACACACATTTACATCTCATATAAATACGGGTAAGGTCGGCTTCCACGCATCGAAAGAAATAAAATAAATAATTTAGTTCAAAATAAACATAAATTATATAAAACTCCAATAAAACTATAGATACGTTTAATAAAAAAAAATTAACGTAATTAAATTTTTGAATCCATTAATTGTATGTTTCTAAAGTCCCCTGCAAAATAGAGCTAGTTCCATAGTGCGAGAGTAGTCTTTAAAAAAAGAAACATTTTCTTTAGTTTGTCTTTTTTGTTTTTAATTAGAGTGGAAACCGACCTTTATATATATAATATAGGTACATCTATTATGGCCTGTTTAAATCTAGCAAAAAGTTAGCTCTGACTTTATGCTTTATATAAACGATCCATAAATGTTACTGGCAAAACTGGATAGTACGCCTCACTGATATTTGCCAGTTTAGTCACATGTCTTAGGAATAACTAGTTTATCCTGAAGAAATATATATTTGCAAATAACTAATAATAACATAAAAGATAGTTTTTTAGAAGCTTAGACAAAACTAGTTTGACCTGAATAAGTAACACAAAGCAGGCAGCACACACATAAACACTTAAAACCTCAGGCAAAACTAGTTTATCCTGATGTCCAATTTGGCCAGTAACAAGTAAAGTGGTATACTATCTTACTCTTTTGTTTCTTCTCCTTGGTGAGGTATGTGATGCATAGATGCGCGTTTTGCCTGGTCACGTGTAGCGCGCGGAAGGATGCCTTTACCGTCACCTTGTTGCTGTCTGTACCATCCGCTTGGCGGCCTGGCACCTGTGCACAAAAGAAATGTACTTTATGAGTTGTGTTTTTGTTGATTAAGATAGAAATAGTCTGAACATTGTGCCGAACATTTCCTTCGGTTCTTTTTACATATCGTAATCTCCAGTTCGAGCGGCTCGGTGCGCGCGAGCAGCGGTAGCGGTAGAGGGAGCGGGTGCGCGTCGTGTACACTTGGAGTGTACACATGACTTACGTACCAGCCAGTAGTCCAGCTGCAGTTCGAGCGGCTCGGTGCGCGCGAGCAGCGGTAGCGGTAGAGGGAGCGGGTGCGCGTCGTGTACACTTGGAGTGTACACATGACTTACGTACCAGCCAGTAGTCCAGCTGCAGTTCGAGCGGCTCGGTGCGCGCGAGCAGCGGTAGCGGTAGAGGGAGCGGGTGCGCGTCGTGTACACTTGGAGTGTACACATGACTTACGTACCAGCCAGTAGTCCAGCTGCAGTTCGAGCGGCTCGGTGCGCGCGAGCAGCGGTAGCGGTAGAGGGAGCGGGTGCGCATGCGGCGGTACGTCGTGCGCATGCGGCGCGGGGGTGGCGGGCGGGGAGGCGCGCGCCGGCGGAGACCCTCCCTCCTCCAGCTCCAGCGACGACACGCCGCCCTCGCTGCATCCCACGCGAACCTCCTGACAACAAACATGCATGATCTTGAGATCAACGTATAGCCTGTCGAGTCGGTATCGAGTATTGATATCGAATTGAATAACGGATGTCAAGCAGTCAAGTGTCGATGTCGGGTGTCGATATCGAGTGACGTTGTCGGGTGGCTATGTCTGGTGACAATGTCAGGTGTCGATGTCAAGTGTCGATGTCAAGTGTCGATGTCGAGTGTCGATGTCGAGTGTCGATGTTGAGTGTCGATGTTAGGTGTCGATGTTAAGTGTCGAGTCTCATAGTCAAAATTCTATTTCGATGTTGAGTGTCTATTTCGAGTATCGATGTCGAGTATCGATCAACATACTAAAATAAATATCACACATACCCATGAATCGAAATTAATTATCAAAATATAGACATAGAACTAAACACAGTAAGTATAATAATAAACATTATAATATTTTAAAAATATATATTTATTTATTATGGCATTTCAAGTAATTCAAGTTATGTAAATTTTTTTTAAGGTTGTAATTAAAAATTATATGTTTGGGATAGGATAGTTTCTTTACTTACCGCAATGAAAGGTACGAACGTCTGGCTGGAGTCCTCGTCTCCAGACTTCTCCCTGTATGCGACCATCGCTTCTCCTATCGGCACGTTGTTTACCGGACCGATACTATTCAAATACCTGCACAAAACATAACAAATTGACATTAAACAAAATTCAACTGATAGTGAAGTAAGCAAGGTGCATTTTTGATTGAACCCATATTGATTTATTTTTAAAGTAATGACACTTTTTGTTTGATGTGTGTTCTGCAATTTAGAGTAAAGAACCAACTCATTTAGAACCATAATGTACATTTCCTGTAATGACCACCTCCCTAAACGACCATAAGCCAGAACGATCATTTCCAAAACGACCACTTCCCAAAACGACCACTTCCCATAATGACTACTTGCCCAGATTTATGGATGTCGTAAGAAGTAGATTATAATACTAGGAATGGAAGCAACAGAAATTGTCAATTTAGGGCTTAGTTATAACTTTATCGTCAAATTTTTCCCTTTTTATATAAATTTGGTACAAAAACTGAATTTTGTCTGTTTAGGTTGCAATAGCAAGGTAATACGGTTTCGTCTCTTTGTATAAAGGTTATTTATTTACCTGCCGATCCTTGAAGTCATCTCAGCGACATCGGTGACTGAGCCCTCAGCGGCGCGCTCGCAGATATTTGCCCACGAGTCGCCCGTGAACAGCGCCGCGTAGCTACCATCCGACGCCGACAGGTGGCGCGCTATAACGCTCGGACCTGTCAGATATAACCGTTAGTTTGAATTAGTATTCAAAATTTTTGGTCGTAAAGTTCGTGTATTGCTTTCGCGGTCTCACTAAATGAAATGCTATTACAGATCGCGCGTTCTAATTTAGCCTTTATTTAGTAATAGTTAATGTCCATAATTATATCGCCCGAAACCCTTTATCCTTACCAATTAGTCCCAAAAACGTTTAGCGACGACTTTCACACTAACTTCAAAGAGGCCAAATTAGAACTCATCAAGAAAATTGTGTGAAAATGGATACTTAGGTAGGTAAATCTATACTATTATTATATAAAGCGGAATGATGTTAAATTGAATTATAGAATGCGCTAATCTCTGGAACTACCAGTCGGATTTGAAAAATTCTTTTTGCGTATGATAGTCTAATTCTCGAGGAAGGTTATAGGCTATGTAACATCATGCTACTGGCCACCGGAGTAGAGCAGTAAGCAAAGACGTGGGTGAAACCGCGCCGCGGGCAGCTAGTGTATTATAATTATAATATTTAGGTATAAAATATTTAGGTTAAAATTGGATGTTATGTATATTGATTACTGACCGACTGGTATAATGTAAAAGCGCACGGGCGGCGCGTCGTGCGGGCGGCGCGTGGCGAGCTCGGCGTGCGCGCGCAGCGCTGCCGCCGCCGCCGCGTCACCGCCGCATATCACCACGCGGATACAGCCGCGACGACCACTTCTACACATTATGTACTCACTAATTTTATTGAAGTAATAAATATTAATATTTTAATAAAAACTTTTCTAATACGAGGCATATGACGTCATAAGTATTAATTTAGCAAACAGAAAACTAAACTGTTTAAAATTATGACTTTTTATTAGTGGTACTTACGTACTTTCTTAGTTTATTCTAGATGCTGCTGAGATACGATGAAGGAACATATGTATGTATTTCTTAAGTCTATCTTGTAACATATCGTGAGTCATCCAAGACTATACAAAATATACAACAAAAGTGCTTCCGTCTGTTAAGAACATAAGATAAAAAGGCTCTAGCATGATACTAACTGTTTAGGCGCCCTGGAGTACAGCGCGTGCAGCAGCGGGCGCGGGTCGGGCGCGTGCGCGGGCGCGTGCAGCGCGGGCACGCCCAGCGCGCGCAGCGCCGCCGCGCACGCGCCCGCGCCCGCGCCGCACACGCCCGCGCACTCCGCGCTGTCCTCGCCCGGCGCGCCCGCGCCCACCAGCCGCGCCACCTGCTCCGCCCACGTGCGCCGCGGCTGCAGGCGCCACACACATCATTTAACACACAAAGCCGACAGACTAGAGGCCACCATACCAACAATTTTAGATGATGGCTTTTGGATGGCCGTCACTTCAAGCTTGCCGTCAGGCAGAGTGGAGTCACTTTGGTAGGCTAATATAATATACTCAAGAGCGACTTGAATCTCAAAAGAGAAAAACAAACCTAGATATTTTTTTATACAACTTTGATGACAAACAAGGATATAGTCCACATACGGATCATCTGATGTCGAGTGGTAACCGTAACCTATAGACATAGTTGTCTCTTCTAAGCCTCGCACAAACAATGCTAAGACAACACAATTAAGCCGTTGTCGACCGTGTAGAGAGAGGGGATGAGGGAGGAAAAGGATTTTTTTATATATATATATTTTTTAAAGTCACCAAATTCAAAATGTTCTCACTTCTAAAGTAGTAGGACTCTGCGCGGGCATTTCATGAGCTGACAGGGGTCGTTCTGCACCGATTACAAGCGAGTTTTTCTTGCGGCTCGCTACCCCCGGAGTAAGGCTACTACCGCTCGTAGCGCTCCGAAATAAACGAGAGCGCTTGTCCTCCTGAAACAACGTGTTTACTACTAACTCGGCGAACATTGTTCAGGTTATGACGATAGCACGCCGCAAAATAGAGTTCTCTGTGATAGTGCGGATTCTAACCACAGGTTTGCGCTGGTGGCTGGTGGCAAACATCGAGCAAGAACAGGAATTTGTCGCTGAGTTACATTGGAATAAGACTCAGGCTATATGAAGATATTTGTTGAATAAACGCCTGAATTTTCATCGAGCGTCTTTAAAAATAAAAATGAATGGCCATAAACAACGGTTGGGACTTGGAGCAATCGCATTAAATAATAAATCTACTGAGATTTTTAGAAATATTTGTTAGAGCATTTACCTTAATCTCATTAGGCGGTGAGCTCGACACCGAAGCGCCGGACACTGGCGCGTCAGCTGTAATGTCGCCGTCGCTGTTGCCGTCGCTCGCTCGCTCGTCGCCCGCCGAACTTCGGATCGCTTCTGATTCTAAAGCCATAGTACATTACTGAACCGTTCCCGACTTTGCTTTAGGTTATATTTTGAAGAGATGTTATTCGTGAATTGTTTGTTGTAGTATTTAGTAAGTATTTTGTTATAATCACTTTTATATTACAATTTGAATTTTATTTGTATTTAGTAACAGACGATTTAAAGACGCTATTTACGCTGATACTTGTATTTACAGAGTACACATTATTTAAACAAGTCTCTCAGCGTTTTTTGCTTAATACTTTGAGAAAATAGAGATAGAGATATGGAGGTTTTAAAAATTTAACAGAATACAAATCGGTTTTTAGTAAATTTTTTGCAAGTTTTTACTGTTGTTTGCTAAATTCTATAGAATTGAATACGTAATGAAAACATTACTTTCATTATTACATTTAAAGTACTCTCAACTGAAAAGACTCTTAATATAATGATTATTATTGTTTAATATTATTTTATTCACATATGATATTGTAGTAAGATTAAAATAGTATTCAAACCATGCAATCGTGCTTACAGACGAAAGTGAAACATGATGATAATGAAAAACAGAAACGGACAGAAGCTTGCTAAATAAATAAACTAAAACTAGGGTCGAAAGAGATTGTGAAACACCAACTTAATAATAATTTAGAATAGATAATTTGAGTTAAAGTGAACGAAGAAAACAACATTAATGTCCTAATGGCACATTTGCGAGCAAGAGTGGAATTTCGCTGTTGTTTAGTTAAAATCGATAAGTACATCATAATAATAATAATAATAAATACAATCTCGTGAAAGCAGAAAAAGATAAACAGATAAAGTATTTGGATTTGGCTCGCGAGGTTGTCGACATGTGGGATGTGGATTCGGCGATCATTGTTCCGATAGTCATATCAGTTAATGGACTGATTCCTAAGAGCCTCCATCAACATCTCGCGAGGCTCGCGTTAGGTGGCTGGATCGTGGGCCTGATGCAAAAGGCTGTGCTCCTTGATACGGCCCGCATTGTGGGGCGGTTCCTATCTCTGGAGCCCTAACCACCGGTAGCTTGGTCCCTGTACCCGATATCGGTGGGTCTCCATATTTTTATATTTTTAAATGTATATTTCTATTATTTTTTATATATATTTAAAAATGTAATTTTATGTGTACATAATTAAATAAAGAGAATAATAATAATAATATTCTACCACATTCACACAGTGCCATCTAGCCCCAAATTAAGCAATTATATTTGCTTGTGTTATGGGTACTAAACAACTGATATACTACTTATATACATTTTTTTTTTGTAAATACATACATATTATAGATAAATTACACCCAGACACAGAACAAACAATCATGCTCATCACACAAAGGTTTGTCCTGGGTGGGAATCGAACCCACGACCTCCGGCTTAGCAGTCAGGGTCACTAACCACTAGACCAACAGGCCAGTCAATCATTCGTAATATGATAAATTTAGTTATGTAAAAAAAAATATTAAGTACTTATTTTTTTATCAGGTTTCTTGACTTTTAAGATCTGACCGTATATTCACGTTAGGATGTCATTTGACATAATGAATATCGCGGGTAACATTCTTTGTATCACTACTTTTTAGTTAAGCGTGTTGTATCGTAGACCATCACCATTACACAACAAACGAGGTAGTTGCCAAACGCAAGGCTATCATTGCCAAAATAAATAAATAAAAGTTTCTTGTCTTCGCAGGCATTTAGTTTACATTATCTGTGCCAAAAGTATTGCTTAGTGCCGAAAATCTATACTACTATATAAAGCGAAAGAGTATGTTTGTTTGTTTGAATACGCTAATCTCCGAAACTACCAGTAGGATTTCAATAATTCTTTATGCGTTTGATAGCCCATTCCTTCAGGAAGGTTATAGGCTATATAACATCACGCTATTGGCGTCAGGAGCGGAACAGTAATCAAATATGTAACAGAACGCGGGTGAAACTGTGTCGCAGAAGGCGTTAATACAATTTGTTTATTTTCTCATTATAATAGGTTGTCAAAGTAACAGTACAATAAGGCATAACAGGATGAAATCTACCAATGTGAGAGACTGGTGCTTGATAGATTTACAATTCAAACCTGGGCCAAAAGTTATATTAAATAGAGTATAAAGGAACATTTGGTTTATAAAAATAAATGATTACGGTGACAAAGAGCTAATTAGAGAAAAATAAAATAAGTGTGCATTCACAATCTCGACCAACAAGGTATTTTATAATAGAACAAAATGTATAGGAGAATAATAGATTTTGAACGATCATTTTCAGAGAAATAGAGGTATAAAACTGGACGCTGTTTCGGAAATTTCAATCGTATGAACATAGGTATAAAGATCAAAATTTCCCAAATAGTAAGTAAGTAGTATTGCAACTGCAGCTGACCGTAAGGAAAATAGAAGAAGTATTTATTACGATGTGTCTAGACCTAGCCACAGATAAAATAATATTATACATATACCCTTATTCATAAACATCAGCTTGTATTAGCTAAAATAAGTTTGTCTTTATCTGTCACCTAGACATTTGTACTAGTAAGAAAGAGACAAACCCATTTGAAGTATAGAGACGTATGACTTTTTGATTTTTCAAGGGGCTGCGCCTATAATTTTATCGTTCAAAATCTTTAATTCTTCTATAGTATTCGTATGTAGGTACCTGTGAGCGGGAGCGTGGTGATGTGTCGCTCTTTGACGTCACTGAGCTCGGCGGCCGGCAACAGACTCGCGTGCCCCCTCACTGCGCATGCGCGAACCTCAGGTCGCAATGTGTGCGCGACGTGGAATACAACTCACAACGGTCTTTCGTATATTTTAGTATTTTTTGGTAGATTTTCAGTAACATGTAGTAGATTTAATTTTTTTTGGTAGAATCCTAATATTTTTTGGTAGATTTTAAAATAAGAAATAGTATAATTTTTTTTTTCACTTTTAATAATTTATTGGCCAAACTAGTAATAGTAATATATAATTTGTATTCCACATCGCACACACAAAACTAAACTAATGCACATAGCGTTACATAACAAAACATAAAATTCCAATGTATATGTCGGTATGTTTACATTATAATGTATAAGTACGAGTATGTAAGCAAATAAAAAGTTAAGCGCACGTCACAAAATGCATCGTATCGTATGCTGTTCAATGCTCAGGCAATTAATACTGTTAAATACATGTCACTAGAAACAGTCAAAAAACAGTAAAATATATAAATAGCCCGCTGTTTAGCGCAAACTGTAAAAGGGAAACCGTCTTGCGAACGATAATTGGTGGTAAAGTTTGTTTGTTGATTTGTTTGTTTGTGTGACGGCGCTAATCTCTGGAACTATCAGTTAGATTAAAATAATTCTTTTTGCGAATGATAGCCTAGTTTTCGAGGAAGGTTATAAGCTATAAAATGTCACGCTACTGGCGACGGGAGCAGAACAGTAAGCAAAGACGCGGGTGAAACCGCGCTGTGGAAAGCTTGTGAATGATAAGTTTGAAGAGGTCCACTGTTAGTTTAAGACATTATTATGAGGTCACCTCTTTAAAAATTCAATTCCCGTCAAGCCTTTTGAGTACAGGCAAACTTGGGTTATATACTATTAAACACAAAATCTTGTGAACAATTCGACACATAAAGTATAATATATCGCGCAGATAGAATAAATTTAAATGATTGAACTGTAGGATAAAGAAGGTCTATCCAGGGTACAATAATGAGGGCCGCTAGGAAAGATGTTATTTTTTGTACTTCATCTGCTTACATTCTAACACTAATAACTAGTCTCTTATTTCTTCTGAATTCAACTGTTACAGCGCTGTGCAGCTGTCTGCTGTGCATTTAGCTGCATTGCTTACTACCGATGCAACACATCGAAGGTCACTACCCTTATTCCCGAATCAGGTACCACTTATCACTAGTTTTTGTTTTAGATAAGGATTCCCTTCCACCCAGCACAAATATATATCTTGTTGATGCCTGGATGAATGACTGTTTCTTGTGACTTTATTGTATTGTATGTATCGTACTCTAATTCGTGTAATATGAGTTTGACTAAATATTATTCAGCTCTTGGACTATCTTCGAACACACTTAAACAAAAAAATGACAAAAGAAAATATTTTTAATCTAAATTCAAATATAAATTAGAAATTGTCAAACAAAGTCCAGGAGTTGTTTGATGTTCTTTGTACAAATGTTTTAAACATTACGTAAAGTGAATACCGTTGGAATGTCTGTGATGGTCTTGGTTGGCGAGGCTTCGGGAGCTGCTAAAGAACGGCCTTAGCGAGGGCTTGGGAGTGGAGCCGATGCTGATGGTGTCCATCTGGTCTGGACCAGAATCTTCGCCTTCGCCACATGATAATGATTCTAGTTCCTGGAAAGATAAGTTGCAAAAGCTAGTAATGTTCTTTTTGTACAGTCGACAATAAAATTGCTTTACCACCCTTTGAGTAAAATGTCAATTGCATATCAGAAAACAATCATGTCTATTTTTGCTTGCAAGTCACATTAATACAGTGACCGTTGACAGTTGTAATGACTCTTATTGACTTTTATTTTTGATGGATTTTTTTGTCAAAAGGGGTAAAGCAAATATGTGGTCGACTATACATAATGGGGCAGAGGACAAAATAAAATTTAGTATTTTCAAAATGTAAAACGAAATCTTGTTGCACAACTGCGCGCACAAAAGTTCGATACCGGAGAAGTATCAATATGATTTTCAAAAGTCAAGTGCTTTAAGGCTATTCGCACACTGCCCCGCATGATGCAGCGTGGTGCGGAAGAGTGTGTTCTTTCGTTGCTTGTAAGTATTTTCCGTTTGTATAGAAAACACGCACGGTCGAACACACTAAAAATGCATCCACTCGCGTTCATGCAGATCACGCGCCTACATGCGGCGAAACACGCACCCACGTGCGTGAGTGCGGGGCGAGACGCAAGGTATGTGTTTTTGGAAGGGCTTGATGTGTGTTTAAAAATGGTTCTTAATATCGATCACTTAGTATAACTGCAGCATCCTGAATGAGTTCCACACAAATGAACATTTGAATATCAAAACTGACGCGACGCTCTACACTGCACTATCACCACAGTTTATGCTTTGAAGGAAATGCGTACGTGAATCCACGACACGCTACTACGCGCGTGAGTGCGTGAAAAACACGCACAATGTTGCAGATCTGCACTCCGGCAAGTACGCGCGTAGGTGCGTCGACATGCAACATGCAGCGTGGTAAGTGGCAGTGTGCGCTCCACTTAAGTTTATCTTGGACATTACTGAATTACGGTGAAAGAAAACATTAAGAAGAAACTTGCAGTTAAAAAAATCAGGTCGTTATATAAAAGAAATCAGATCGGATCAGGTCGTCAATCCTTTTTCTATATGAGAATAGACCTTTA